>VXCM01001100.1:13685-165587 GCA_014773175.1 Lucifuga dentata
CCACCCCACCCACCCACCTCAAAACTCCACTGGGAGCACCAGAGTATGCATAGACATGTTTGATTCGCACCCCATACTTAGTGCAAATTAAGTGAAAGTAAACTGCGATGGGTTTGATAATTACCATCCATCCAAAAGGACCTTGTCATGACAAAATGTTGCTTCCCACTTACAGAAGTACAGGAATTATAAAACGAGTTATGGGCTGTGATGTGTAAAAAATCCTATGACTTATGAAGGTATTTAGTGAAAATAAATCAGTTGTGATGAGTTAATTATCACCTTAATTCCAGGGAGTTGTAGCCTTCTTTTCTACTTAGCCTTCGGGACAGTTGTCTACCTCTAATTTTGGAGGTCTCTGTTTTGTCAAGGTGGAAATTAGTGGTTCTCTTGGGGGATCAACAGACTTCTATATTTTTAATATCGAAGTAGATTAAGTTTTCCTACTTGTGATGTGTAGAAGTCTACCATAAAGTTCACGTGTCAGTGATTTGATCTGTGTTTATCAACTTGTGGATACTTTGCCTTTCTAAATCTTGGATAAACTCAGGCATGTGACAACAGCACTCATTGGCATTATTCTTAGTAAGTGTGTGTGTGTGTGTGTGTGCATGTGCCTGTGCCTGTACACACAGCTTAAGTTAACCTACACATATTTCCATCAAATTAATCAGAAAGACAGAGAAAAGGGAGTGGAAGTTAAGATAAGAGGGACCTTTTCAGCATATCTAGAGAGGATGTGACCCTTTTTTGAACTTGAAATGAACTCTCAATTCTTGGACCCTCCACAGACCCTGTGATAATGCAAGAAACAGCACTAACAAAACTCCACAAGCATGCACTTGTCTATCCATTCGTCATCCCTTTTTCCCCTTTCTGTAACTCACACACACATTCTCACTCTCTCTGGCTCTCTGGATGCCTTGGGCCCCATGTCACTGGGAGAGATGCGTTATCCATTATCTGACATTCCAGTCGTCTCTGGACAGCCCACCTCTGTTCCGCTCTGCTCAAGGCTCTGTTTCCCAAAGGATCTGGCTTTGTTTTCCCAGAGGTATCTCTGTCTTAGGAACGTCTCAGTTCTATAATCAGCTGATTGACACAGCTGATCACAGTGGTTCTGGGATCTTAGAGCTTTTCTCTGTGGACTCTTTTCACAGTTTTCCAGGATTTATTTTATCAATATTTCCTGCCTTAGTCATTTCATTTTCACCATTGATACTACATTAGATTTCTGTCTAAAACTCAACAATTCTGACTTGCTTTCTTTGCACAACACTTTACAGTGTTTTACATTCTGTCCATTTTGCAGCTCAGCTTTTTCTAATGTGTGAACCAGAATTTAGTTCTGGTCCAGCCTAGAATTGGTTTTCCCTGATTATTCAAAAGGCTTTTCTAACTGCAGTAAGTTCAAAACCATTCTCTTCTCGTATGACTTAGGGACCTATTTAAATTTAATTAAATCTATGCATTTTGTTTTAATCTAATTTAAACCCCCTTTGGGCCTGGCGTGCTTTGAAAAACCCTGACGTAGCTCTCTCAGGTAAGTTGATCTATAGCCAGCCAGTCCGCCAGTGTTAGCATTCAATTTCCACAGACTGAGGGAGGAGAATCAATGCCTTGCAGGGATGCTATGGTGTGGATTCAGGAATGCACACACATGTTGGAGCAGCTGTTAGGGGTTGAGGAGGGAACGCTGCCAAGGGAGGCCAACACACACACTGCACAGTATACATACATACCTGGATGCTGCTTAAAAAGCTTGACACACAGTCTGAACACGGTGGTGCAGCTCTACAGCGAAATCTCAGCAGCATCCACACTCCTCTTTGCTTCCTGAACTTTGACCCTTTTGCCTCCCAAAGGAATGCTGCTTTTCAAAGGAATGCAGCAGGAGGGGAGATTGGAAGCTGGTGGAGACCTCTGTGCAAGGATCGCGCGCACACACACACACACACACACACACACACACACACACACACACACACACACACTGTCCCCACAGATATCTACCCACAGCACACAGACATAAATGCACCATGCCCCCTACAGTTATTCAATTGATTTTCTTAGCTGCAGTAGCTTTCAATTGGAGTCACTCAGTCCACTTCCATGGCCAAGCACTGATGAAAGGGCCCATTCACTGATACATTATCCAATGAGTTTTCAGGGCTGCTCACAACGATCTTGGGTGAGGGGAGTGAAAAGCCATTACTGGATTGACAATAGAAAGGTTTTACATTAGGTAGGCTCCTGCAATCTTCCTATAACTTGTTGTGACTAAACCAAGTATCCTTCTGAGCATTTATTCATTCTGTTTTCCTCTACTTGTTAAAGGGTAACCAACTTGCTTCTCTTTTTAATGGAAAGTCACAATTTGTGGCCCGTTGCTTCCTCTTAGCTGTGTAATCAGTACTACATCCCATTACTGAATCACTTCCATCATGGATTGTTCGTTGAATTATGCCTTCAAACATCTTCAGGGGAATTAACAGTGAATCCTGCTGTGGCTAGCCTTTACATTTGTATACAATTCAGTTTTCTCCCAATCCCACTGGTGAGTAGATAGTCACAAGAAACAAAAAGTCAAGTCTCATCTCATACCATGAGCTGCATCTTTATTACCACTGAGTGTTCCATTAAAGTCAGATTACACATATTGCTTTTATTTCCTCTTTGTTAAGCCTCATCCTGGCTAACAGCAGTGTCATCATCCCCCCATTTAATACTTAACCAGCTTTGTTGGCTCATATTGACTTTGTACTTTAGCTACTTCTCTGGCAACTGCCGCTCAAGGTCACTCATGGGACTTGAACACTGAGAGAGAGAGAGAGAGAGAGAGAGAGAGAGAGAGAGAGTGAGTAATGAAGAGGAGGAGAGGGAGACATTTAGAGAATGAGAAAGTCACGAGGAAAAACAGAGTGCGTCTGTGTTTTTGCATGCCGAAAAGTGAGGGGAAAAAAAAGCGAAACAGAGCAAGTGGACGTGAGATTGAGTGATAATAATCTAATGTATCTCTGCGTGTGTGTGAGTTGGAGCGAAAGAGTCCAGAAATTGTACCTTAGTGTCATTTTCCCATTAGAAGCCAATGATGGCAACATCAACCAAGCACTGCGGTGTTTCCATTTTCACAACTGTGTCATCAGCAGGAATTTTCCCACTTGAGAAAATCCTCTCAAAAGCGTGAGAGCGAGAGAGAAAAGGTGATGGAGGCCTCTCTGCAGTCTCCTCTTTCCCTTTTCACATTTTTCTGATGTCATATTGCCTTCTCTCGCATCTCTCTCTCTTTTCTTTTGCCCTCCTTCCTTCCTCTTTATGAGAACAACATGGAAACTTTTATGTGATTTGGCCACATTTCCCTCAATTTTTTATGACGACCGACTGTTGACATTTTGTTGAATCAGCGCCACAGAATGAAAGGCAGCGGCTGATCATTGTGAAGAAAACCAGCAACACTTCCTGTCGGCCTTATCGCAGTCAAACACTATTATGAGTGGGAATACCTCTCACTCACCTGAAAGTCAGTGCTGAGGTGTTGCCTGATGGTGGACTCCTGCCGGAAAATTGGAGTGCTGAATGCGTAACAGCACAGTCATGTTATTTGCTACCCTGCTGTTTGGCAGGAGCCGGTGTCACACTCCCTGGGTTGCCGTTGTTTGTTTTTCGGTAGTCAGATTAATAAATCATGAATATTTCATGATTGCCTGCTCTCTCTTAGATAAAGTACCGGCTTGTGATGGGGAATGTTAATGATGTGAAGGATAATTAGCTTGAATGCACTGCGGCCTAATTAGAACTCTTTGATATTTGGGTGTGCGCGAGTGTGTAACGGAGAGAATTAAGCCTAAAACTACATAAAGCCTCTGTTTATTGTGTTATCAGTCAGTCTATCCATCTCATATCCCCTGACTTTCTCTCTCTCTTGTTTTAATCACCTCATTTGTGAAGTTATATGAGTTGCTTTAACCTCGTTTAACATTATCTGGGGCAAGTCACTGTGTCACTGTTACATGAGAAAAGTCAACATGGCTTCATCAGAGTATTTCTGTCATGGCTCCCGTCTGGCATCGTGTCTGTCTCTTTCATCTCTAAGTGTGGTATGGAGCTTAGATATCACGGAGGTATTTTTCCCTGCGTGCATTCGTTCATAGGCTCTAGTGATCAACTTTAGTAACAAGTGTGTTTATCTTCACCAAGTAGGAGTAGGAGCCCCCTGTTTGTTCAAAAATCCTTATTTTAACTGAATGACCATAGGCTGGAAATCACAGGGTAACTAACAACAATATGAAACTTGATATTTTATCCATGATAAAGTATCACAACACTGGTGATTCTGTGATATATGGTACAAGAAAATGAGCTCCAATAAATCAAAACAAAGGAAAGTACACCCCTAAAAAAGGGGGGGGGNGGGGGGGGGGGGGGAAGGCAGGAATTGGATGTTGACACACAAAAAAACATGAACACATATTTCAATGTCAAACAATGAATGGCTGAATTGGCTGAATTGCCAGAAAGTAAAACAGTTCAGAATTCAGATATCTGCAAGATACACTTCCTGTACAGGCCTGTCTAAACTGTATGATACTTTGAATATACTGACCTCAGATCTGCTTAGTTTTATTCAAAATTTGTGTCATTAATTATGTTTTGTCTCATGTTTGTGAATTTGGACCTGAGTCAGCCAATCGTGTCAATGTGTCCTTGTGTGTGTGCATCCCCATGTTTGGGTCTTTGTCCTTGCACGCGCGTGTGTGTGTGTGTGTGTGAACATAGGTTGGCTGGGTGNGTGTGTGTGTGTGTGTGTGTGTGTGTGTGTGTGTGTGTGTGTGTGTGTGTGAACATAGGTTGGCTGGGTGGGGTCATGACCTTGCTGTCTGTCCCCTTAGTGAGTGACGAAGGCAAAACCCCGCTCACTGACCCGTATTCAGTGAGGGATTACTACCACCGCCAAGCTGCCCCTGGCCTCAGAGAGAGTTGGGGGGGAGGGGGGTAAGATTGGAAAAGAATGGGGGTGTGGACATGAACTCAGCTCTCCCACACACAAACATACACACACAACACAGTGACACAGATACAGAGGATCAGAGCGACTGGACAGATTTGCAAAGCCCAGCCCAAGTGATCCTTCTCCGTCCCAACCCCCCTTCCCTGACAAAATTGTTCAGCCGGGAGGGCCCCAAACTGACCGTCAATGAGAATATGAGTGCAGCTGCTTTAAAGGCTATTCAGTGCCATTCTAAGAAGAAAAGAAAATTTTCTGTACATTCACGGTGCTCACGGTAACAGTAATTGAAAGTGTGAGGGATAACAAGGCATCAAAACGGAATACCTTCTCTTCCTGGGACTGTCAGGAAGTGTTAGACAGGAATGAATTAATAAGAGACAGCACAGTAGTAAAAGTTGTAAAATCTCCCACTGTTTCTTCCTCTTTTTCCCATCTTCTACACTTGAAGCTCTCTCATCCTTAACTAGTGCTGATGCTATGATGTAAAAGTTTGCCATCAGACAGGTGAGCAAGAAGCTGTGCAGTTTGAGACAGTTCTGACAGCGCAGAACAGAGGAAAACAGAGAGAAAGAATGCAAGCTGATTGAGTCCTTGTGAACTCAATTAAACTAGACAGCGACGTGACTGGCTGAGGCAAAAAGCGATGATTAGGAAAAGCACATGATTGGCTCCTCATTAAAGACTCTGCCGAGGATGAATGAAAGGAAGATATGGCTGCTATCTTCAGGTTTGGAGCGCAAAATGATTCTGACATTTGCCTTTTTTGCAGAGAGATCAGTATTTAAAAAAAAAAAAAAAAAAAATCCTCCCATCTTTCTCTGTGTGGCAAAGGGCATGCTGAGACGAGGCAACTCTGCTCGGAGCGCACATTCCCACCTCCGTCATTCCAACCTTCCCACTTCAACTGCGTCCATGTTTTGCCATCATCCATGGTTGGGGTTTTTATTGAGATTCCAGCTATGGAACAGGAGCAGAGTCCAAATGAGAAGCAGTATTTGTCTCCTGTGTCTGGTGGCGACTGATGAATGTATTTGTGTGGAAATAGACTTGAGTCAAGTTTTAACAATCTCCACATGATGAATAATTTCCTGTAGGGGAATCTGTGGGGTTGTTAATGTCATAAACAATATTCAAATGAGGCCCTCACTTCTAATTTAATGTTGAGTTTCAGTCTTATTCATTATTTTTCATGCATTATGTTTTGCTCATCTAACCTGATTGTTATGGGTCTTGCTTTGAGTGAATTAAACTGAAGTTATATGCCTTCTTTTTGCCACTACAGTGTGGAACTTAGGATGTGTGTATGTGTCTGTGTGTTAGAGGTCTGGGGTATGGTGGGGTGGGGGATGTGGGAACTGGTGGTCCCAGGGATTTGACCCTCTTCTTTAATGGCTCTGGAGCACCTGAGCAGAGCTATTTCATCAATCAGGGGCACTGAGCAGAAACTATGGCCTAGATCTGGCTGCTGGGGACACTGACACACACACACACACACACACACACACACACACAGAAGATTCTATATAATATAAAGATGAGCACATCTTCCTACACATATAAACACATCTGAGTAGAACATTCTCAGCAGCATTACTGATTCCCCCCCCCCCCCNGCAGCTATTTTTTATGGCCCCGCAGAATGGCTGCTTTTATAGCCCCAAGAGGCCGTTCAGCAAACACCTACGGCTGGCACATCAATGGGACAGCAGATCGTTCACGTCAGCCAGGACACCGACTTCCCTCCTTCGCTTCTCACCAGCACAAGAGCAAAAACAAACACTTAACCCTCTGCTGGCATTCATATTCAAATAGTAATTGGCAAAAGGGGGGAAGTCTGAGTAAGAGGAGAGAGGAGGTGGGGGTTGGCAGGGGAGGAGGAGGAGGAGGAGGAGTTGAAGAGGGCAATAGCTTAAAAAAGCATTATGTCACTGAAGAATGCGTGCATGGCCTAATGTTTAAGGGGCCAAGACTTGGAGCAGAGAAAGAGGGTTTTGTTGGAGCAGACCTGGCTGGCTGGCAGGCTCTTCCCTCCGTTTGGTTCATCATGACTTCCACTCTTTGGGTGTAAAAGTTAGGGTTGCCCCAGGGGCTCCAAAGGGTCCTATTGTGCTCAAGTTTGTTCTCCTTCTCGAGAGAACGCTTGTGCCTTGTTGACACNCCTCAAGCAATATGGTCTCCTTTACTGTCTCCATTGCTCCCCACTTCCCCTCTTACTATTAACTCTCCCTCATCGGCCATTACTGCTGTTGCCTCTTCTCCTCTCCTCTCATCCATCTCTGTCTTTCGTTTTGAAGCCTGAACATCAAATGGCAACAATGGCCGCTCACCCGGCTTCAGCCACTGACAGCGAGGCCCTTGTTCGGCAGAATCCACGACATGGATCAGCGGCTAAGCCAAGACTAATGGGGGAAGGATAGGAGTAGGAGCAGAGGAGGCGAAGGTTGCCAGAGTGTGTGTGCTGAGAGCGTGGGTGTATGGCCTGAGCAGAGATGAACAAAAAAAGAATCATTTTGGTTTATCCCTGATTTTCTCTTTTCCTGGTGAGTTTGAATGGTGGTGGTGTTTATGCATAAGCTTGTTGGGGCCCCTTTTAGATAAAATAGTGGGGTCCATGCTTGTTTTTAATGAACGTTTAGAATAAAAAATTTCCATTCTTAACTTCATTCCTCTCTCTCTCTCTTTTTATTTTTTAAATGAAATTTAAATTCAAAGCTAATACACACGATGTAAAGTCTCTGGCCTGCAACATTTGATCAGCTTTTCTTGAATGAGTGTTTTCCAGAGACACTCAGTGATTTGGTGGCATTTCTCCACTGGTTAGCCAAAGGCAGTTTGCGCTCCATATTCTTGTAAGATGATATTCTGCTGTTATTTTATTTGTTTTTTATCCCACTTATGTCATTCTGTTGTTCTACCGTCTGTCACCGAGCTGCAGGATGTGCTGCTTTTTCCTCAACTTTATTTTTACCCTGTTGCATCATGATTGGTGGTTGCCTGTCCAACCACATCCCTGCCGTCAAAGCGAACCGAGAGTGAGAGCGAGAAAGAGAATGANGGGGGGGAGCGGAGCACTGATCCTGTTGAGAATGGGAGGCATGGAGTTAAAGGAAGAAGAGGAAAATAGAAAGACATGTAGCAGAAAGAGCAGCAGAGCGTCTTCCTTTGTCTAGCAGCTCGACAGGGTGTATTTTCTTTGTGCGGGTGAATTGAAGTGTTTATATCCCCAGAAAGTTGTGATATGACAGCACTTTGTTTTCAACGAGTCTGTGTGCAACTTGCTCACTAGATACAAAGTCCTCTCTTTTACTGAAGTGAGACAGATGAGCGGAGAGTGTTTAGATGCTTCATCTTATGTAATATATCCTACAGTAAAGTACATGCTATCAGAGATCTTTTTAGGAATGTCTGTTTCTGTCAGTTGTTCAACTCAAACAGATGATACCAATGTATATCAGTGACACAAGTGGGCCAGTGGACCTTTGATTGAAAACTTTTTCATTTAAATGTTGATAACAGTTCAGAATATAATGTCCGTGTAAAAATATTGGTTGTCTTTACAGATCTTTCCACCCACGAAATCACAGCCAATTATCTTTGTTGGTGTGGATTTGAGCTCAGGTCTCTGCTGTGATGGTCCACTCGTGTTTTGTCCACACATCCTGGATGCTTATAGTTACATTTCAGCCAATCTTTGGGTGTAAAGTTTGAAGAAGAAACTTTTTCTAAGCCACTGCTTTCACGACAGTCTACTGCACGGCCCTTTCTAAATGCTAATATAAACCAGGCAAGATGGCTTCATTTGAGATCAAATATTTGGCCTTTTTTTTTTTTTTTTTTTTTNTTTTTTTTTTTTTTTTTTTATCTAGCCTGTGTGTGTGTTGTCAGAGTGTGTGGTTTTCAGTACTTCCACTGTGATTCTCTCTTAAGTGTGTGATGTCTGTAATAGATGCCTAATGATTTCATTGCATATTTAGATGGTGGAGGACTGACTCTAGACCAACTGTCTTTGTGATATGCTTTTCTCCAGTTCTATTGCTTCTATATTGAGATGACAGGCCAAATTCTCTCATGGTTTCTTAGAGACGTGTGTGTGTGTGTGTGCGTGTGCGTGCGTGTGCATGTGTGTGTATATATAAAAGGCAGTGCTTCTGTTTGCCAGTGGGCCCAGTCTGGAGCTTCTGGAGTATCTGGTAACTTGGAGTATTTGCTTGCAGCTACATAGTTTTCTATCTAGTGTACAAACGCAGACTTGTATTCTAGACGGATTGCTCACTTTTCTGCAGCTTAAGGAAGGCACAAGCTAATATACAATCTAGTTGAATAAACCAACTGTGTTATCTGAAACACCCTGTAATTTAGTATGTAGAGTAGAGAGTGTGTGCTTTGTCTGTGGCATGGACAGCAGAGGATTCCTCCACTGTCTGAGTATTTGCACAGTAGCCAGTGAGGGGACGGTGTGAAGTCCACACTAGTGAGTGTAACATTTACATTGCAGTCTGAGCTGTGTGTTTATGCTTCTATGTTTGATTGTGTGTGTCCTCACATATGCATAAGTAACTGTCCATGCAGCTATGCCTGCGTGTGTTTCTTCTAGCTGCGTAATGCTGATTCAGTAGTGTGTCCTCCCAGTCTTTCCTGCTTCCCTCAGTGAATTTTCTTTTTAAGCCTTTGGGCTACCCAACTCTAACCACCTTCCTCTCTCTCTTTCTCCACCCACCCACCCACACACACACACACACACACACACCATCTCCTTCCTCTCAGCAGCATCTTGTTGGGCTGAATCCTACTGCAAGCTCTATCTGTGGCCACTCATTTGTAACCCCCAGAAACTACAAAACATGAATAATGTATCAGCGAGTGGAGTTTTTATTCATGTTTTTTTTTTTTTNCCACACACACACACACACACACACACACACACACACACATACATGTGCAGTGTAGCAGCTGACTCATCCACCTCACTAGGACAGCATGCAGGCACCTTCTAGATTTACTTTATTGTCACAAAGCAGCATGTAGGCATCTGACTTTGTGCATCCTCTCTGAGGTGGAGAAAATTTCATTTGAATGTCATCAGGGATCTGAGATTGACCTTAAAGGTCTGTTTTTTCTTGAATGTGGAATTGATTTATTGAGTTCACACACTGTGAAGAGCAGAGGAGATTCATTATTCAATAAATTGCATTTAATGTATGAGTATGAAGCGAGACCGAATGAGCCTCAAAGCCGCTGGCATCTCTGGATGCTGATAAGCTTTTTAAAGGACTACACAGGGGAATTTTTTGGGAAAGGGAACAGACGGGCTTCATCTCCAAAAAATAGATGTGTTGCTTTGCATTTCCCAGCTGCTATATCTACTGGGACAGCAGCGGCAAATAGATCTAAGAGCTCTGTCATTACTGAGTTTGCTGTAGCTTTATCACCACTGACAGATCTGCTGCGCATTTTCTATTTTACATGTTCTAAAAATAAATTAAATCTCTAGCTACAGAAAACTCTTCAGAATCCCTTTTTGTCATTATCATAAGAACTCTTAATCTGTAATGCCTTCATATCTTGAACTTTATATAGCTTAATTGAAGTCCTATTTACATGTGATATTTGTGACAAAGACTTGTGCTTCTGCATCAGATTTTTTTGTCAAAATTACACTCTTTGCTAATTTAACACAGCCTGAATATACTGTCAGTACCATCTGATGTATCACTAAAACACCCATTATTTATAGGCTAGCAGTTTGTTCGCTTCCAAGAAAACCAAACCCCTTTCACATGCAGTCTCATCAGAAAAAGTTCCTGCTATTACCCGAGACAGCAGCATATGAGAACCACACTCCTAGTAACATTTATGGCACACTAATTGAAATAACGTCTAGAAACTGGGGTGACTCAGAGATCAAGGAGCTTTTGTTCATTAGGTCAGAGGACAAAATAATTTGTCAAGTTAAAGGAGCAGTAAGAGATTCAGTGGTTTACGAACAAATGCAGTGTTTGAGAGCATCCTGACTGGAAGCATCACCGCCTGGTATGGGAACTGTACTGTACAGGACCGGAAAGCCCTGGAAAGCCCTGCAGTGGGTGGTGCATTCGGCCGAGCGCACAATCATTGTCTTCCCTTCCAGCCCAGGAGGTGCTTGACTGCTTGACCAGGGCTCTAGGTATCAAAAAAGACTCCACCCACCCCGGACACAAACTGTTCAGGCTGCTGAGGTCAGGAAGCCTCTGCANAAAAAAGACTCCACCCACCCCGGACACAAACTGTTCAGGCTGCTGAGGTCAGGAAGCCTCTGCAGCCACAAGACGAGGACCAAGAGACTCAGGAGGAGCTTTTACCCTCAGACAATAAGACTCCTCAACAGCAACACATGATGGACCAGCCACACACCTCCTTCTCTTCCCCTTCTCTCACATACTCCACTCCACTTCTCATACAATCCCTCTCTCTCTTGCACTTATACTCACACTCACTACACACACACACACACACACACACACACACACACACACACACACACACAAGGACAGTCATCTGAAGCTGCATTTGCACTATGTACAGTACTATTTTGCACATATTTATTGATACTCATGTACATTCTCCTGCTGGCTTGGTTGTAAATAGACTGCATAGTTATACATTTCTAATTCTCAATTTTGCTCTTGTTGCCTTATCCTTATTTTTATTTAGTTTTATTTTATCATATATTTTTATACTTAAGAAGCACGGTTGGGGAACCTACCAGAAAAAGGATTTCACTGTTGTTGTACTTGTATGGCTGCACGTGACAAATAAAACTTTGAGACTTGAAACTTGATTTATGACCATATACAATGTATTTTGTATGTCCTCCCTCCACCAACCCACCCCCACCCCTACTCCAATCCTGACCTGGTAATTTCAGGTTTACGTGAGACAGTTGTTGCGGCTGTTGGCCCGCATTTGATTCCAAGTGTGAAAGGGGTACTCAAGGAACATTCCCGCACCAGGTAGTCCTGCACTGTTGTGGGTGGTTTACCTGTGAAATCTAAAGGGGCTTCTAGTTGGTCCTGCTGTGCTAATCACTTCAAAGCTGTCCACATCGACCGTCCTCTCTCACTGGATTACACTGTGTCTCTTTACATTACAGGTCAGCTCAAGGTGCTCACATATATTGCTATCCTGCATTCCTACTAGCTTGAATTGACTTATGTTACATTGGTTGGTAGAATGTGTGTTTTATAGCTGCTACCCTGAGAGGCATCATTTTATGTCGAGTCCAAGTGCTCAAGCAATGTGGGCACATGCACATAACTTTGGCTCTGCAGTGTCGACTCCTCAAGACTGAAATACACAAAGCTAAGAGCAGTATCCATCTTTATAGGTTTTGTTTATATCTTTATATGTTTTATTTATTTTAAGAAATTTAGTATATTTTCACTTCACCTCCTTTATGATTTCTCACATCCTGACCAGGCCCTGAAATGTGGTATCTGATATAGTAAGTGCCAGGCCAGTAGTTAATGATTGTCAGATTACATTACCCAGCATAACCTTTCCAAGGCCACATGTGTCAAGCTGTCACTCCTTATCAGTGTTTTACTACACGGATGGATGCACATGTGCAAAACAAAAAAGTATGATGGAAAGTACAGGCTATAAATGAATAAAGCTGGACTCTTCTCTTCTCTTCTCTTCTCTTCTCTTCTCTTCTCTTCTCTTCTCTTCTCTTCTCTTCTCTTCTCCTCTCTTTTCGCTTACAAAGACACAGGAAACCCTCCATCTCAGTTGTAGTGACACCCTCATTACTTCATGGTGATTCAAAGTCTTATTTACTGCCGGTAATGCTGTGCAGGTCTTTAATGATGAAATGCAGCGGGACTCTGAGTGTGTTGAGCGGCGAGCATCCTTTTAACTGCATGTGAGGCCTTCTCTCTCTGATTACGATTGAGATCAAATCATGTTCAGTCCCTTGTTGTTATGCAGCGCCTCCCATGCCATCAGAGAGCATTTTCATCATTCTTTGGGTCTCTTTAGCCTTTTTATGTCTACGCTCTCCTCTTCAAAAAATATCAGGGAGGGGCAGTTAATAACTTGAAGACAGCAGTACATCGACCATTTACAATCAATATGGCAATAAGTAAGTGCGTGCAATTAGTATTCACTGTAAGGGCATGCGAGGGCAATATTTGGTGTATTAATGTCAGCTTTGCTATCTGTCTGTGTATGTCTGCTGTGGGGGTAAGAAAAATAATTCTCCATTGATCTGTAAATTTTTTTTCCCCTCCAGAAGTGAATTCATGTTGTGCATTATTATCAGTAAAACATACTCAGGTTTTCAAAAAAAGCGCCCATTAGTGATGATGGTCTGTGGTAAATTATTGGTATATTAGGATTTATCTGGTACATATTAATGCATCAGTAATGGAGATGTAAGGTTTTCATTCGACATATCATGCACACTCTTTTATCTGCAGCTTTAGCAACTTTGCAATGAAGTATAGGAAATTAAGGAATTAATTCATAAAAATGCCAAAAATCGGTGACTGTCACATGCAAAGTCCTTTAATGCACAAGGTATCTCATAATTGTACAACACAGTACTTAAGCAAATGTACTTAGTTACATTTAACCAATGGCAGCAGGGCTACATTAAAAACAAAAATTAATACATGAATGCCACTGTATTTTGTTTGCACATTTATTATTTAATTATTCAGTTACTTGGTTTCATTTTTAATAAATTCTTCACTGAATTAACTAATGTTCGCAGTTTCCCTCCTCATGAATAATTGCAGGAGTTTTAATGTCCCATGATGCTCTAAATATTGTTTCAAAGGATTATTTCTCCCCAAACAAGAATGCCATTATGTGAAGGAGTATTTATCTTTTTTTCACTTTGGCCATCACATTGTCAGATTGTGGTATTTTGAATATTACCATAAATATTAAGTTCTAACTAATAAATTCTAAATATATTGGTATTGGGCTGCAGAAATTATTTTGGTGAGGAGCTCAGGATACGTGGCATTGGCAGGCTTTCCAGCCAGCGGGAAATGGGTGTGGTTCTATTTCTTCCATGCAGCTAAAAGGATGAGCTACATAGAAGTGAATGGAAGGTGTGAAACAATAGGTTTTGTGTTGGCTGGGAGGAAAGTGAAGAAATTACATCCCAGAATGACACAGTGAAGAGGAGAGGCAACAGAGACTCCTTTCTTAACAAACTGCTTACTGTTTTCACCACTTTCACACACAAATCTGCCGTTTGTCAGTGGATAATTAACGTGTGAAACCCACTGGTTAATCCCTGATTGTCCTTTTTTGCACTTAGGTCTGCTGTTGATTCAGCATGATTGTGAAGTCAAATTCTTCATAGAAAAACTGCTTGTATGCTCCCATATTAAAAAAAAAAAAAAAAAAAAAATCTTGTTTTTTTCCTGAACTTTTCATCACAGATTACAGTGAACGGGGTCATCTTATGGCAAGGACAATTCAGAATACACCTGAGGAAAGTAAAAATGAGCTGCTTTGAATCTCTAAAAGCAATTAAACACACATAAGTGTTTAATAGGAGTTTTTACACTGCAAGTTGTGTTTTTATAATCCGATTTAATCATGAATTAATTTAGATTTTTTTGGATTTGACCCATTTTCAATAATTCACTTCTTTTTTTTTTTCAAGAAATTGCAAGCCATGTTTACTACCACCAAGACTCAAAAACTTGTAGTTGCAGTCAGTATAGTGATATTTGATTGCAGAGCCAGTTTATTTTGGAGCATGCTGCCTTCCTATCTCTTCCACTAACTCACCTCATCCCACCTTTAACTGGACCTGGACTTGGTGGACTGACTTGGTCAGGATGCAATTATGTAACGGAAAGGGAAAATGCGCCGGGGCTTGCGAGAGCTGAATGGTTCCGTTGGTTTTGGCATGGCCTGATGGAAGAGCATAGTGGCAGTAATTTAGCACATGGGTGCTTCCGCTGCAGGGGTTATTGTATCCGTCACACTCGGCTGCGACCATGCCGACCCCGCTTGTGTTTTCAGGCTGACCGGCTCCCTGTAAACTCAGTGGCGTCCAACAATAGAATGCAAAATGAGACGCAGCGGACAGAGTTGGAGGCAGACAGAGAGAGAAGAGATTGTGGAAGGAGAGATTAATAGGGTGAGAAAGTAAGATGAGGCAAAAGAGATGGACTGCACACACACAGATACACACACAGAGAGAGAGAGAGAGAGAGAGAGAGAGAAACACACAGCTACATGATCTGGGCATAAGCAGGGTGAATGGATGAGCCCACATCAGCCGATCCTCTCTCCTGACCCGGATTGCTTTGTTGCTGTCTAGCTTAGGTGAAGAGGTGTTGTCAATGAGGGATAAGAATTTAATTTCAATTATTGATGATTAAACCAATTTAGCTGATTCGATTAGAGTAAATTTTTAAGAGAACTGAACCTAAAACATAATTTGATGCTTATGTAATGTAATATACTGTATACCATATATGGTTTTGCATTGATGTGTGTAGAAGTGAAAGTACAGTTTCAGATTGACAACCAGAGATTAACCAGTGACGTTAAGCCTGTGATGCTATTTTTTTTTTTTTAATTTTCATGTAAATTCTTCCCCTTCTAAAATGAATAGCCATTGATTCATGTATATTTAGCAAATATTGGAGTAATAATATCTTTTTCAGCATTTTTGACAATTGCTGCACAGACAGAAATCTGAGTTTTCAGTGGATCTAAAGGATTGTGAAATTCAGCTGACGCATTTCATACTGTTGATGCGTCTCCTAAATTTTTTCAGACTAGTATCAGTACTTTATATTGAAGCTTTTAGGGTATAAAATAAGATTAAAAATGAAAAAGGAACAAAATGCACTGAAATGAGATATAATGAGAGAGAGAGAGAGAGAGAGAGAGAGAGAGAGAGAGAGAAAACAAATGTGTCAGGCCAGAGCAAGGCAGACCACAGGAGTCCTGTGAACAACATAAATAGAGGACGTGTGTTCCTGAAGCTCCACCAGACCGCAGAGACTTCTGGCCTGGGCCTGACTAAAACACAGAAACAGAACGACTCTGTGTATCCGTGTGTGTACTGTATGTATGTATGTGTGTGACTGTTTGTTTAAAACCACAACATAACACAGCAAACAGCTGTTTTAACCGCTGTGGTCAGTGCTAACCTCCGCCGTGTTCAGACCTCACTTACCATCATTTCTTCCTCTCTCTTGGGTGTTTTCTGACTTGAAGCAGACACCTCTGCCCTGCCTGTATTAATTAAGGATTTCTCAGAAGGGCCCTGTTGATGTAAGAGCCATGATATACAAGCAGCATTTTGAGATAATGAAGAACAGCACCAGCGCCTGCAGCAAGCCTAGATGCTTGCAAATGGGACAAAATGTGTGTGGGTAACCATGCAGGCCATAAGGAACACAATTATCAAGTGCTGTTGGCTGTAATTGTTGGTATAATAACCCATGAGCATCACCTTAAAATGTCACCCATGCATCCTGGCCTCAATATGCCATGCATTTTCTCTCTTTTAACATTTCCAAGGGGCATTTGTAAAGAGGAGGCACATCCAAGTGAGGATGTTGACTTGGTGACGTTTTCCCCCTGTGCAAATGTGAAGAGGTTGAGCTGTACCCAGATCAGAATTGATTAAAGGCAGCAAGAGCCAATGTCACTTATTCTGAGCTGTACCCAGATCAGAATTGATTAAAGGCAGCAAGAGCCAATGTCACTTATTCTCAGTTTGTCTTCTAGCTTTGCAATTTAATACTTCACAGCAAGGTCAGAAATTAACAGGGGAATTCTTTCCCGTATGTTCTGTGCAAGATTAATGGAATATTGACTAATAGGATGACCTCACACATAAGTAGAAACATAGATGAGAGAAAACGGAACCATTTTCCTGAGTAAAATGTAAAAGAAGAGTTGGATTTGTTGTTTAATTTATAATGATCATAAGACATCATAGTCATTTGTATTGTCAATATGCACAATTAATGTATTATTTCATCAAAAATGAAACTGCCTCTGAAAATGAGATCAATGTGGAAAAAATGTCATATGAAACAAAAAGGTTTTTCCCCCCACTTTACATTGTTAGAATGTGCTAACCTGTAAACTAAGGTTTGGAAAGCTATGGTCAGAATAATAATCCTGACTAGTTTGATAGACATAGTGTAAATCTGTTAATTTCAGCCTGAAAAATGGTTTCACACAATATAGACACAAATTTGAAGCACATAAATGTGTCTAATAATTGAAGGCCATGCTGACAGTTTGATACACTTAATAATTACGGAAAAGAAGTCACATTTCATTTTATAACTGTCCTAATCTGCTGGTTAGGGTTATTTTTCAGGCTGTGATTTGACTTCCGGGGTGGGAAGAACAGATGGACCAGGAGAAGTGAGCGGTGCCAGGGAAAAATGAGTCTGTGTCTCGGGGGGAAAGCCGAGGTGTGGACTCTGCCCTGATTGTTTAGCATTTCAAAGGATGTCCGCTGAGAGAGGAAATGAAGGGTGTGGAGGAATGGCAGAGCAGAGAGCAAAGGAGCAGGCCGGGAGAGACGTGAAGAGTCTGACCCCATCCCCATGTTAGAGCTTTCTCATATTGATTAGTTATGCCTTGTCACCGCCATTGTTCCCCGTTTGTCCTGGAATCTATCTCCTCCCGTCTCTGGTACAGCACTTCCTGCAAGGCCCCAGAGACTACAGATGAGTTTTAGCCTTTCACATCCCCTCTGTCTCTCATTGAGAAAAGCTTTTTTGGCCTGCAGTTGCCAAGAAAGAAATGACTTTACGGAGGTTAAGGATTGGAGTTGAAAATTTTGATTATATGGCACAATTTTTGCTTTTTTTTTTTTTTTTTTNTTTTTTTTTTTTTTTTTATCCTAGCTTCTGTTGTCCCTCCCACTCACAATCCCTTTTGCCTTCAAAACTGCTCAGCTTTTCCCAATACCAGCTCTTTCACTGGCCCATCACTCACTGCACTGGAAATCCAACTTTCTCTTCAGTCAGGGATCAAAGCTCAAAGCTCACCCCAGCCGACTCATGAGAAGTCACATTCTTGAGCTTTCAGCTGATCCGCAGGGACCTGCAGCAGAAAAATGCTGCTGAAGCCATTTCTCCAGGAGAAAAAGTGAAATCATACTTTACCTTCTCCTTCCTCCTCTGTCCTCTTGTGTTTGCCATGATGTAAATCATGAGTCATGCACACACAGACACACCTTGGTGGGTTCTTGTGAATGCAGATCTTGGTGTGTGTGTGTGAGTCCAGTGAGGGATTACTCCCCGTAGGATCATACATGGAGAGGGAAGGGATGAACTGAACTTGCCTTGACCTCTGTGGCAGTGCTGGAGGAGAAACTTAGTGGCCTGTAAAAAGAGTGAAATAAAAAGAAGACAGTGGAATATCTTGGTTAGAAATGATATAATGGGAGAAATGATGACTACTGAGCATTTGTTATGATCTGTGAGGGAGGCGATGACTCCTCTTTGCTTGTTCCATAGACCCAGTGGAGTCTAAAGAAGATGACATTTATCAAAGGCAAGACAGCTAGGGTTGGGTTTCTAAGGTTGGAAAAAAGAAACAGGACAAAGAGTGTGAGGGGAAAAATGGAGTTCATGCTGAAAGTGAAAGAATTGCTGTTCTAACACATAACATCTGCTTTCACAACGTGAAAAATACCAGCATTATGAACCTCGGCTTTTGTGTTTTGAAAAACTAACCAATGAACATTAGGTACTTTTTCTGAAATGAATACATGTCTGCATTGTACGTTGGAAGGAAATCCATCAATTCTAAAACAACAAAGGCCCCGATGTGGCCTTTTTTCCCCACCATGACTCATTATGTTTCCATCCATTTGCCAAGTGAGTTTGAGCAAACTTGTAAATGTCAGAAAAAATGAATTCAGTTGTAAAACAGCCACAGAAAAATCATCATCCAGAAAAATGAGGGCAACACCTTTCTCTGGTCTTGAGAAGTCTTGCAAAAACTTTATTCATACTTCTATTCAGCATGTTTACTTCGATGTATAATAAATCAAAGTGGTACTAATTGGATGGAGACCCAACTTTTGAATTATGAGAGAAAGAGACAGATTATATGTTTACACGAAGAGAGAAAGCGGGTGAGCTTGGTTAGATTGCACTGATTATGAAACAAAAATAACGCTCGCGGGGTTTCATTTTCTGCATATCTGCTTGTCTGCGGTCTTTATCCATTTAAAGCTCCTTTTCAAAAATCAATTTGTTAAATGGTTATCAGGTTCAGTTATTGATCGAACTGCAAGCAGCTCGCTGTAATGCAGTCAGCGGCTTCCTGATGCTGAGTGTAGGGATATGAGGAATGTTTATGGTGTTTTAGTTCCTTTTAATGTGTGTGTGCATATGTGTACATGCATCCAGTGCTTGTTTATGCAGCCTTGGTGACAGAGTGGCCTTTTTGCTGAGTATCATTTTTTAAAATTAAATGGTTTAAGTTTCCTAGGATCCTTAAGCCATAGGGAAATATCTCGGTTTCTCTCTGTTTTTAATCTTATTTTTCTCTTCGGTAGCATGACATCCAGAAATAGACTTGGACAAAACAGTCTGCTTGCTATCTGCATGACTCAGAGAGAGAGATGGGAAAGAGAAGAGAGACACAGAGGAGGACGGAGTGAGAGAGAAAGTGAGAGAAATGAAGGGAGTGAGAGGGTGAGTTAGACAGAGAAGGTCAAGCGAAACAGAACCAGTCTGACCCATCACGATGCACTCAATATCCTCACCAACTGCCTGCTCTGCCCATCACACTCAGACCTTTCCTGCACTAAAAAACAAAAACCACAACACTCTCCACCCACCATCAAGGTAGAGTTTATTATCCCATATTGTTTGAGAGAGTGTAGCCAAACATCTTTGCCATTCAATTCAGGAACACTCGAGCCAATATTTTCTCAATAAGCTCTTTGTCAGCAGGAAGTTGCTCCATGGTTGGGTTGTGTGGTGCTGTGCCAGATATTGTTATGAAAGCTCCATACACCATTCACATGTGGAGCCAGAATTTGGTCTACCTCATTATTATTATTAGTGTGTGTTTTGGGTCAGTGTGCACATTCTGCTCTCCACTGGGTTTTCAAGTAATATTTTACTGATCTCCAGCCACGTGAGCAACATTTGATGTCAGATGATCAAGCAAGAAAATTTAAAGCACATTTTATACATTGCAGCTCTCACTTTCTCTCGCACTTTTAACCTATTTGGTATACATACACTACAGATGCCAGAAGTTTGAGACCACCCCAGATTAAAATAAAAAATCATCTATATACTGTTTGTTTTGCAATTTATTGCACTTTTTTTATTGAAGTGACAAAATATATAAAATAAATGTAACTAGTTTTCAAGACGAATTTGTCAACAAGAGCGCATTATGTAGCCACTATGGCTTAAGAAACTATTTTTAATGAAGGCATGTCCAGTCTGTATTAGTGCACTGACACTCCAGTTGTGTTCCAACTCTTGCTCAAACTCCCTTGCTTAAATGTTTTAACATTCTATTCAATAGCCTGCTATCTGCCTTCTCCCAGATCATTTTGGGATTAACTTGCTGCACAGTCTAGTCATGCTAAATCTGGGGGTGGCCTCAAACTTCTGGCCTGTAATGTAGTTGAAGGGAGTCTGAAGGCTCTGCTATGCAAAGAATACACTGATTTAAGTGATCTTTTGTGTTTTGCATTCACTCACGCTAAATGTTTTGAATCACATTGTCAAAATCTGTGATTTCTATGCTCACACCATACAGCCAAATTAACATGCTGCATCATTAGTGCTGAACGACACCTCCAGACAGTTTGTCTATTTTGTTCCTTTCCAATAAAGCAATATCCCATTCTAACAATATGGCTTGATGCTGTGATTAAAAAAAAAAAAAAAAATCAGCTTCTAAGACATCTCAAACAGCAAGAGAGCCCACCCAAATTTCTGCCATGTCAGAAATCCATCCGATTGTTTGATCGCTCAGTCGTAGATTGTCTGGGCAGTTAATCAGGTTTTGCAGCTCTCCTCACTCAAACTGCACCTTAAATGACAGCTCATCAAATTGAAATTCTGTTCCAACCCAGAAAATTAGTTGGCGACTGCTAACAGAGTTAAGCTCAAGTCTGACTCCTTCAGAGTCTGCTTGCCATGACCAGTTACCTTCTTTTCCCATTTTTTAAAGAGGTGGAAGGTATGTAATTATCTTACTTTACAGCACATGTATATATGCAACATTATAGCAGGATATATCTTCACAGTTGATAAATAAAGTTAGCAATGGTGCATTCCCAGTAGGAAGCTTTAGACTAAATATGGCAAACAACAAACCTTAAAGAAAATAAATGAACCGGAACATTATTTTATCCTTATGTTGCCTGGTTGAATGCCTTGAATTAAGTTCCTTTTTAAAAGATTAAGGCAGCTTAAATTGGCAAAAAATTATCAAGGGGCTTTCTACCAGCCATGGAATCGGCACGCTATGGATTTGATATATTTCTTTAGCTTCCTAACCTTTCTTTGTGTGTTTGTGTGTGCATGCATGTGTGTGCACATTCCCTTTTTGAGTGTGTACATACATAATTTTGTACCCACATATGTTTGCGCTTTTAGAATTAATGCATACAAGCTTGAAGTGTGAACACATGCGCCATACATGCTTGGGTGTGATTGCATGCTTGTGTTGTGTTGCGTGTGCATGTGCGTGAGTGTTGCATGAATGCAGCTGGGCCATATGGTAAGAGCGGCAGACAGTCCGTTCCAGCAGCTCCTGAGAAACAACAGAAAAGGAGCAGGTCNCCCACCGAGCCTCATTAGGGACTCTGAAGAAGAGAAGGTGGATGGAAGAGGCGACAAAGGCAGGTGCTGGTGGAGGAGGGATAAAACAGAATGTAAGGGTATCTGGCAATGGAAGAAGAGAAACAGGAAAATGGATTTTTGGGGATAATCAAATAATGAGCATCCGCTATTTCTTTCTCTTGAATTGGAAACCGTTTCAGTTTTCTTGGCCAAGGGGGGAGAGGGTAATGGGAGGAAGATGGTTAAACATCACCATTGGGGCTTAGCCAGTTTGCAGTTCTTACATTTTATCTCACCAGGGCTTAAGGATTTGGGGAAAATATACAATTGTGATTTTTCTGACAACTCCAACTCTTATTTCTCATCCTCACTTACCTGTTTTCCATTTTTTAAATAAATATCCCAGTTACCCTCCAGTTTCATCCTTCCTCTCTGTCCTTGTATCCTTCTCACCTTGCATCCCTGCTGCTTCCTCATACATTAACTCACTTCTCTCTCTCTCTTTTTTTTTTTTTTTTTTTTTTTTTTTTTTTGCAAGCTGTGTGATTTGCTGGCTTGTTGGGTATTGTGGGATATTCCCTGGTGCGCTTGCTCACCACTAGATCTCCCAGCGTCTTACAAGCAGCAAACTGACACTCCTTAAAGGAGAGAGGAGATCAAACGCAGAAGCTCCAAGCAGGATGCTTTGCCGCTGAGCGAGGGAGGGTGAGAGGAGGAAAACACACAGAGGTGTGGTGCTAATGATGGGCGGTATAGAAGATGGTGGATTTGTTCGTTGGCACATGAGGTTGGGCGATTAGTGCTGAAATCAAGCAGGGGTTGGTGTGGTTTTTCTTCCGCCGGTTCACGTATGCTGCCAGGGTACATGGTTCAATTCTCTGTAATGTCCACTTTGCATGTTGTGTATATAATAGGTGTTCAGAGACAAAATTGTGTGTGTGTGTGTGTGTGTGTGTGTGTGTGTGTGTGGAGTGTAACACCAGACAAACCAGAGGAAACTGCAGAGTAGCCTTCACTTTTAATGCTGTCAGTGTCTGACTGATCCACGGCCGCTGCAGACCAGAACAGTGTGAGGCCAGATGACTGTGTGTGTGTGTGTGTGTGTGTGTGTGTGTGTGTTTCTCAGTGTGTAGCTCTCAGCTGGCTGGACTAAGAAAAGGCAGTGTGCATGTGTATGCTTCTACAGTATGTGTGTGGCTGCGTATGTCTGCTTTAGACAGCCTGGTGGACTGAAAAAAAAAAGTTGTGTGTGTGTGTGACAGAGAGAGAGAGTCTACAGAGATGGTTGAAGCTTTTTACTTTGCAACATGTCAACCAATGCCAACACACACACACACACACACACACACACACACACACACACACACACACGTTTACAGACTAATCCCCCAGAGGAATAGTGGCCAGTGTTTACTGGGGGAAACATTTGCGCTCTCTCTCTCTCTCTCTCTCTCTCTCTCTCTCTCTCTCTCTCTCTCTCTCTTTCTCTCTCCTCTCTCTCGCTCAGGGCAGAGTCATGCATCCCATTGAGTGGGAAGATGGTCATTTGTTGGCAGAAAAATGCCACTTTCCACTCACTTCAGCTGTTCATACTTTCTTCGCTGGGTGAATTATTAACGAGTGTGTGAGATAAACGACCTGGACAGTCACTCATTTGCCCAGCCAATGGGAAACCGCCTTAGTCCAAGAATAGAATCAGCCTGCATCCACACCGCTGAATAGGCTGTCTGGGATAGATGTGAATGGAAGGTGTGAAATGGACAATCATCACAAAACAATAGGTGATGTTTTTGCCAGAGGAAGACAAAAACGTTGGGGTGTGTGCTGACCTTAAAAACAGCCAAACAGAAATAAAAATGGCTAATAGTTGTTCTGTATGCCCCAGCAATGCAGTTTATTGATTTCCTTGGCTCAATCAGCAACTGTTTAATTATTTTGAAGGGCTGTTCAGGACATGATACATAATAAAACATACGCACATAATGTGTTATGCTGTGAAAATGTTCTGTCTCACAGTTAGTGATTGGTGACAATTGGAAATTAATAATCATCGAGGTAGAAATCAGGTTTTTATTCATCCCTGAAGTTTTAGAAACAGAAATAACAGTTTGTTGAATGGCGTGTGTGTGAAATAATCGGAAAGATGCAGGAGATGAGTGGATATAAGTGGGAGAAAGAGGAAGAACAAAAGACTCCTGCAGAAAGAAGCCTGCATGTTGATTAAAGGACCATACCGGTGGTTTTGCATGTTTGAGCCCAAACGTTACCGCTGCGTGGTGATGTGTTTGAGTCTGCTTCTTTGTGTCTCATGAGCGTGAGTACGGCGACATAGAAACACCAGCATCACTTTTGTCAGTGTTTATTCTCATGCCTGCTGACAGATACCAGCTCTCTAACAGCCCAACAAGGGATTGAGTCTGAAATACCTCTTTGATCTCTGCATGTTCCCCCTCTGAACTCTCTCTCTCTCTCTCTCCGTCCTTTCTCTCCTTGATTCCGTGGAGCCTCGCCCTTCCATCAGTTCGCTATTTAACGTCTGCGTCCCTGCTACCCTTTCTGCAGGCTGTCTCGTTGTTTTTTTTATAGGTTTTCTGTGTGTACGTTTTTGTGACAGTGTGTGTATATGTATGTGTATCTGTGTGAGCTATGGTCTACGTATATTGGTGGTGACAGGTAGTGTTGGCAAGTCCCAATGTGTTACCGTGCTCGGGTGTCTAATGCAGAGTTTGACAGCTCAGTGACACCAGAGGCACCTGTGTGTGTGTGTCTGTGTGTGTTTGTGAGCTTCACAAGTTTATTTTTATTTACTTATGCTCACTTTGACACCTTATTTTGTGTGTTTGTGACACTTTTTTCTCAGGGCCTGTGGTTCCGTGATTGCTGTGACCCTCAGTCTGCCCTCACAGACATAAAATGACCATCAAATGAATTGTTGCTTCTTTATTTCACCTGTGAAGTGTGTGAGTCTTCTTTAAAGCCCCATTTGGTGATCATTGCAAAACATTGGAGTGTGGACCCTGTAGGTAGATTTGGGCTTGAAACAACATCTCAGCTGAAAAGCAGTAATGAAACCACCCAGAAAAACATTAAGGTGTCGATTAGTCTGGCAGATAAAATCAAGCGCACCTCAAACACTTAAGATTCTCCAGCCTACATTCTTTCTCCTGCTCGTTCTTGGATTGTGTGACTGGGGTCTGACCTTATTTTTAAGCCTGTGACTCACTGTGGGCCATTGTCAGTCTAATCCCAGCCAGCTTTATTTGTGGGAGCATGTGTATGGCCTCCGTCTAGGCTTAAGGTGACTTAATGCCGCTGAGAGCCAAGCCACTTCTCTGCCTTTGATCCACAGTGGGAGCGACTGTGTGGGTAGGACATTCAAAGACCATTCCGTCATCTTCAGGAAGTCTCTCTCCCTTTTTTCAATCCTTCTCTTCTGTCTTTCCTACAATACTTGCATGCTTTAATTTTTCGGTTAGTGAAAGCCAGATCTGCCAGCCATTCCTGTTTTCTTAGCATTTGGTTTGTTTGTTTCTGTGTCTTTCATTGTACGGAAATATAATTGCACCAACCCGTTCACATGCTTGTAATTTCACGTCTCAATGTCTGATTTCACTGATCTGTCCCCGGCTAAAGCTATGCAGTCATTCACTTTTTCATTACATAAGCAGACAGTGACAGAGAGATCTGTAATTTTCTCCCTCACAGTCTTTTTTTGAGACTTCCTCTCCCTTTCCACTCCGTAGACAGAAATGGGAGCCAGGGGGGATGAGGGAATACCCTGTGTTTATCCCCTCCTTCCTCAAAGATGGTGCTATATATTGGTGTGTGTGCGTGCGTGCGTGCGTGCGTGCGTGTGTGTGTGTGTATGTGTGTGCATTTGTCTGTGTTTCTCTGGGTGCAGAAGCCACTGTTTTCTGTTTGGACTAATTTTTTTCTGATTCAGAGAATATTTCTTCTGAAAGACAGATTCAATGAGTAGGATTTTGGCAGAAGACTTCCCAATGCAATTACAAAATACACACCTACAGAAATACACAACCATACATTCACACACTGTTGCCTATATTTAAGACACAGTGTGATTCAACTGACCCTACCCGTCCAACTTAAGCCTGGGTCATGCTTCAGGTGAATGTGGCGTGGACATAAACACAGACGTCTCCGCAACAGATTGTCCAAGTCTTCTTGCGCATTCATGACAACCACGCAGTCGACCGTGCACTTCAACGGTGGCGCTGTATGTTAATAGCAGTTGGTTAACCGCCCCAAAATGTTGTTTTTTTTAATCCTCTTTCCCTTCCACACCTCCACACACTACTTCAGTTTCCTCCATACCTCTTTGTATGTCTTCGCTTGGCCAATCATCGTTGGAGGTTTGTGAAAGTCACGCGATCGCCATCCGTGTTGCTTCAAAAATGGAGTGGTGCGTGACCACACGGTCGACCCTCCAAAGCAGTATCTGCAACCGGCCATTATGGCCTCAGTTACGTTACACTTTCCATCCGTGTGAAGCATGAACCAGGTTTAAGTCGGAGACCTTGTTGGACATCCACCTTAGCTTTTCAGAACGCCCACATGGGAGGTGGGCGAAAAGCCATCGTCATAGAGAGGGGAGGGGTCATGCACGTGTCCCTGTCTCTGTGATTAATCATATAAATGGGGATAATAGCACAAAAGTTTATTGTAGGAGAAAGGAGGGTTGTTAACAGGAATTCTGTGTCTTCTGTGTATTATTGTGATCTCCACTCTAGTATAAACGGGGATAACGGAAGACAGTTTCACTTTTCTCTCCACAGAGCACAGACACTGAAACAGTGTCCAGTAACTGAAAGAAAAAAGAGAGAGAGAGAGAGAAATTAAACCTCCTGAATTGACTGGTGGAAAGGGGATTTCTGATTTCTGATTCTGACATGCATGCCGGAGAAAGCATGCTGCCTTACCTGAGTATAGCTTTACATCCGGGGTGTTGCTCTCTGTCTCTGATGAGCTTGGTGAGGAAGCGCTGTCATCATCTCACATCATCCTTATACTCAGTCTATACTCAGCACCCTCACCAGCTTTCTCTATTTTCATCTGTATTCCACTTTAATTTAATCTTCCTGTTTCTGATCTTGCTACTCACCCCCCCCCTTTACTTTTTCTCTCTTTACTGTCATTCTCCATTTTTTCCTCTATTAATTTGCCCTATCTCATTGCTGTCTCTCTCTTCCCTTCCTCTCTCTCTCTCATACTCCCACTCACATATATTTATCGTAATTTTGTTTACCGCATCTTTTTTCTCTCACCTATCTGAGTCTGTTTCATGTGTTTCTCTTTTTTCCTCTCTTTAAATTTCTCCTCCCCTTTCCCTTACTTAGCCGTATTCCTCTCTTTCTATGCATATATCTCTGCAGACTTGGCATGCTTTACATAAAGACACTTTTCAATCTGAACACACTGCAGAGTCTATTTTTTCCTCTTAGTTGCGCTGCTGATTAGTCACTCAGTGTTTTACCATGCCACGTTTATTTTTAAAATGCTTCCAAGTTCCCGTTACGTTGGCGCTCCGAGCCATTCTCGGCCATGCCAGGAGACTGAGGTTAGCACAGGCCCCGTGATGTAATGACGCTCATTTTTCCAGCGTCCTGCCTCACACGTCAGTCACGTTGAAATGTGTTCTGGATGAATGTGTGAGAAAATACACTCAAAGAGGCCAGCAACAAGCTTCCAAAGTTCTCATTAAAGCAGCCTGATGGGGTAATGATGTTATGTATAGCTCCCAGTTAAAGGCTGTAAATAGGAGCAGTGCATGCATACACATATACACACTCACAGAGAGCTTTTATTTCACTTATTCATATGTTCTGTTCTTTTTCTTGTTTTATGACTCTGTGCTGCTTTTATCCCTAAATTCCCCTGTGAGTTAGTCATGTGCCATGCATCTGTTCCCACTGCAAGCATCCATATGTGTGTGTGTGTGTGTTTGTGTGTTCATGTCCTAACTGGAACAGTCAGCTCAGTGTGTGTTGACATGTGCAGTCAGCCTTTAGCTTGTGTATTTACCCACGACCAGAGAGCATGACTCTGTCCGTAGGCTGCAGCGCATGTGTTCTTTTCTATGTGGAGGTGAGATACAGCCCTGAATGATGCCAAAGCACAATGGGGACAGAGTTTGTGTGTATGTGTGTGTGTGTGTGTGTGTGTGTGTGTGTGTGTGTGTGTGTGTGTGTGTGTGCGTGCACGCATGCTTATGGGTAAGTGTGTGTCTGTGTGTTTGATTGTTGGTGTGTTGGGAGGGGAGGTCATTAGATCAGAGGGAGAGCAGGTGGTGGCTGTCTAGTTTAGCCTCTTTCACCCCCCTAGTCTCAGCGCACGCACACACACACTCACAACACTCACATACACACAGCCTAGGTCTCCCCTTTCGCAGTGGCAGGGGCTAGTAAAAGGCTGCTGGCAGAGAGCCAGAGACATTCCAGCATTCCTCTGCAGTCTAAATCGGAGCCAAGATGGTCTCTCCCTGGAGATCAATGGACCGCAATGTTATTTAAATACAAGGTGACCACAGGGGAAGAGTGGACGCGGGGGGTGGGCGGGTGGTTTGCAGGAGAAGCCCCCCTTGAAGAAGCCTATTTTTGATGTTGCCAGATGACACGAAGTCTTTCTTAACTTATAGTTCAGACTTGACAAGTTATTAAATGATTTGCGTCGCCCCAAAACACTGAGATCTGAACAGAGAATTTTTCTCTCCCGAATAGTTTAAACTTCCTTCAGTCCCAGTTGGGGTTTTAAGAGGAGTAGATGAATTATTCACTCTGACCCATTTGTCTGCTATATAGTCCCAATCAGGGAAAAGTGATGACATTTTTCCTGTTGTATCTCTTCTCTAGACTATTCAGAGTTGACCTTTAATCATCCACCGGTGTTTGATTTACGATTGTAGACAAGAATTATAAAATTGTTATAAAACCACTATTAAAATGCTATCAGAACCTGAGGGTGAACTATTTGGAGTAGGAACCACATGGTTTCTACAGCAGCTGTTTTGCGTGATGAATAATTCAGAGTTCAGATACATCTGACAAGATCTTTTTTGTTTCACTGTATAAAAACGAGCTAAATGTGAATATTTCAAAACGAAGATTACGTCTGACCCAATCAGTGACCAGCAGTTTCCCCAACTAAAAATGGTTTCCAGTTCTTTGATGCAAAACAAAGCAAACGTTCCCAAGTTTCTGAAAAGGTTTGTGGTTAAGGAAAAAGTTATTGATAGAGGCAAATGAATGGACTATAATTCCCTTCTTGCAGCTTCACAGGTTAAAGTAAGAGTGTGTGGCTGCAGCCAGCTTTTCAAAAGTACGGAAGATACACAAGAAACATACAAACAAACAAACAAACAAAAAAAAGCTGGCATAGTAAAACATGAGATTTTCAGTGTACGCAGCTCTTAAGCTCATAATTTATCTTGTAAGTCACAGGCAGAAATCAGCAGCAGCGGTAATGTTTGAGTTCCTCATTTGTGGTCATTGTTGTGTTTTTGCACGCCACTTCCCAGAACAAAGCAATCAAGGGGTGTGGGAAGTGCTGTGATATCTTTTTCATGTGAAGTTGAACTCACTTCTGTGTTCTTTAATTTGGTGAGAGAGAGTAGAAAAACTGGCGTTTATTTTTCAAACAAATATCATAACAGTATCGATTATTCTTTTAAACATGGTATATTTTCTGCCAATATCTTCATATAGAGTCTGCGCAATTCTGGATGTACGGCAGCTTCAAAGGCCAGGCTATTTCAGTTGCCATGTCTAAAAAAAAAAAAAAAAAAAANAAAAAAAAAAAAAAAAAAGAGAAAGTTAAAGATGACATGTTAAAGATTAACTCTTATTTCTGCAGAATCCGTTCCACATGGTATACATGGCTACATACACTGAGGAGAAACTGAAGAAGACTGGGACCAGTGTGTTTTTATGTGTGCTCATGTTCATTTTGTGCCTGTGTGTGTGTGTGTGTGTGTGTGTGTGTGTGTGCGTGCGCGTGCGTGCGTGCGTGCGTGCGTGCGTGTGTGTGTGTGGAGGGCAGAGCAGGAGAGCTGAATGATTTATAAAGACTGATGGCTTGCTGCGCTTGGCTAAAGCAGCAGTGCGTCAGCACTGGAAAATGTCACTTGGTCCTCAGAAACAAGAGTTCAGGATTTATCTCACATTTCTCCATTTTGCTGATGCAGGATTGCAGAACGAATGTATTTCATTAAGAAATGTATACATGACATTGTTCTCAATTTTCCAAAATCCATATCAGCTCACCTACAGATGTAAGTAACAGGAAAATGATCTCGGTTTCTGTATCAGCTTTTTCCCAAACTGATATCACGTCTCTTGCTGATACGACTTTAACAAAAGCACATTGTTTTCTGTATTTACCATTTTAAAATTGATAAAAGGTCTCATAGCAAGATATCACTCTATGAAAGCCACTATTTTGATAAAGATTAAGGGTATTTTCAGACCTGTGATTCGTTTGTTCGTTCCAAATCAGGACCTAACTTGTTACAATATTCACATCTTTTTTGTTTGGTTTCACAAAGAAAACATTTTTAAGCAAATCTAAATATGTCAACAAAAGACTTGAGAATGCTCGTTCTCCTCTACGTTCAGAAATGTCTGGGGGTTGGGTGCGACCAAATCAAAACAGGAAGAAGTTCACAATGCCAGGATGGCAATTGGCCTACTCTTAGTCATTATTTGGGACATGAAAAAGCAAAAGTGTTGACTACCAGACAGCATCTCAAAAACCACATATTGCTTCACATTATGGGAAAAAGACCTGTTGTTTTCAGATGGCTGAGAATTGAGCACATACTGAGCATGTACAATAACATGCTAAGTAAGATGGGCGATAAATCAATTTAATTGATTAATTCGATTTTATGTTTTGGCACAATGTGTAAAATGGCTGAATTGTCAAATCGAGATTTAAAAAAAAAAACTTAGTATCTAAATATTTTTAATGGGAAATGGGGCAGTGGGTCACTCCCCATCAAACAAGCCCATCTGTCATGTTCCTTGTTACCATGTTCCTTGTTACCACAAAGCTTTCAGCTATCAAGATGGCAAGAAACACTTAGACTGAAGATGAGCTTGTTTCTAAGAAAGGAAATGTCATGTCAGTGATTTGGAAGTGGTTCGCTTAAAGATGTCGAGTAAAGTTTGTAGTAGCTGCGCTATAAATTTATTTCAGCACCTGCTACACAAACGTGCAGCTGAGTGGCAGCAATGCGACACTGTGAGGTGCAAATCTGCAGTCGCAAACCACCAGCGAAAAAGCAAATTACATTAACTGCAACATTTTCCAGTCATTGCGTATGATAAGAGGGTTTTCAGTACAGGTAGGAATATAACATGCCACAGAGCCTCAAGCCGGAGGCAGCAGACAGGCTTGTGTTCCTGCAAGGAACCTGTAAATTGCTGTAAAAATCTTTTATTTTGCAAGTTTTTTTTTTTTTTTTTTTTNTTTTTTTTTTTGTTTGTTTTGTTTTGTTTTGTTTTTTTTAATTAGTTAGTTTTGAGATAAACAAAAAAAACTGAGTTTAAAATTGAGAATCATCTATAAATGTGAAAAAAAATTGAGAGCTTATTTTTAGGCCAAATTGCCCAGCTTTAATGCTCACCTTCAACATAATAATCCAAAGATGTGTTAGCACACACTTAGCCCTCTCTGGTTTTCATTCAATAAATAGATCAATACATTTCATGGAACTAAGTCCAGTAAATTTAAGGAGGAAACACTTCAGTGTCTGAAGCGGACGCTCAAAATGAAGCAGGTGTGAAACCACCCTAAAGCTACTATTTTGCTATCAGTATTGATATATTGAAATCAACTGTCTTAAACTCAAATTGGTAAATGTGATGTCAAATTTAGACCAATTAAAACAGGCCGCAGTGCTGATCAATATAACTCTGACTGATCATTAATCCCAGTTGTACATCTGATGAGCTGGTTGGGCTACATGTATTGATATAGAGAGATTTGACTTCATATAAAAACCCAATCATCTGCAGAATGTGTGTGTCTGCATGTATTGATGAAGCTGCTGTAAGGTCATATCATTTTGGTTTAAAGGTAATCATCATTTTTTGGTGATAGCAGAATTAATAGCAGAAATTCTGCTATTAAAGTAATAGCAGAATTTTAGTGCTTTTTCCCCCCATGTCATATGAGAAAGATTTTGACCTTCAACGGAAAACTGAATATTTCAGTACTACTGGTACATAAATATTCTACAATTACTAAATGTGGAAACTTGTTATGATTACAGACAATGAATTTGCAGCTTTAGGCAAGTGTGGAGAATGATGCTGTTTGATGAGATTGTAAAAAATAGATGAGAAATGTTGTGTTTCCTTCCAAACATCCAGAGTTATATGACAGGAAGTGGAAAGAGAACACAGTTAAAGTGCTTTGAATCCTGTCTGTTTGATTTTGTTTCTGCTGTTGCAGGCATTGCTTGTATGGATTAGCATGTCTGTTGTCAGCATGTAGTTTTGTCTAATGCTGAGTCTGATCACACTTGTGGCGTACAAGATGTCACACAGTGAGAGTGGGTGGCTCCTTGAGGTGTTTAACGTGTTAGGGAGTTAATGCAGAGGCGTATGAGAGGCAGGGGTGGCTCTAGGGTAAGTGGACATCCAGGGCTTAGCCCAATCTCCAATGGAAAATCCAAGCATGAGGTAGCTTTGGCTATCTACCGAAGCTAATAGCTTCGGTAGATAGCCAAAGCTATTTTGTATCTACCAAAGCTGAATATAAATTTTGATACATCTGTTTAAGAAATGGAACAAAACATGTTACATCTTTTAACAAGTAACATTATTGTATATGAAGGTAAACATCTTTTTAAATGAAAACCTTTACAATGATCTAAACAGCAGAGATATATGGTGGCATCCAACCAATCTGTTCACAACATTGTGGTTCCGCCTTGGCTCTGAATTTGGGTAATTACAAAAATGCTACAGAAAATTCAAAACACACCATTAAAAAAATGATTTGGGGTTTTCTGGAAGACATCCAGGGCTTAAGCCCCATAAACCTGCTCCTAACACCACCCCTGATGGGAGGGAAGGAATTAGGTGGCATTGGACAGCATCTTGCAACTCAGAGAAGTACAGCATCTAATTTCATAGCAGGAGGGAGAGAGGGTAAGAAGAAAAAGAGGAATGGAGTGAAGTTTGTCTGATCAGGTGAGACCCAGCAGGCTGTAGTTGATCCCTTTTACACTCAAATATGGGCATTCACATACACCTTATCATGTCCTCTCTCTCTCTCTCTCTCTCTCTCTCTCTCTCTCTCTCTCTCTCTNCTCTCTCTCTCTCTCACACACACACACACACAAACTGGCATCTTGGGAAATGAAGATGGATGGTGAGCGTTTTGCTAAACAGAGAGAAACTCAGGAGATGCAGCCGTAACATTTATGGCCACCTACTTACTGTAAAACACCTTATTTGACACACAAACACACACATTAAGGGGTGCACACTTTTTACAAATCTTGTGGCGCCTCGCCTCGCTTGCCATGTAAAATAGATGTGTTTAGCTGGGGATTGTGTCATGGTTGCATTAAAGCATTTGGGCTCATTAGAGCAGGAAGCTTTAAGCATTGTGGAGTTTTGGAGTGAAAGACAACACCCATATAAAGCTGATTAGATGGGCAGCAGCAGAGTGGCTGGCAGAGTACAGCCCATAAACAGGAAGAGCTAATGTACTCCTCTTATTAACGTGACTTGGGTTTTTCCATAGGCCCCTGTGAGTGCACACACACACACACACAAACACACACATATAAAAGCACAGGCACTACATGCACATACATGCTCGCAAAACATGCCGTTTGCACCTTGTGCTGTACATACACTTGGAAATACTGTACGCTTCTTTAGGCATATAAACACACTCACACACATGCACATGCACACATACGTATGCTATGCACAGACACACACACACACCAAAGGAAGCAAGGTGGTTATTAATCACGTCAGGGGCTTGTTCTACTGAGGGAGCTCCACAGAGAGAAATGCTTCATTAATATTAGCCCTCAAGACTCTTAGGTAGGAAGAGTACACACATTAACATACACACACACACACACACACACATTCATATATAGATTGTAGAGATATGTATGTCTATGTGTGGACACCTACACATAATTAATTGAAGAACACACATGGCATACTTCTATCTTTGCCACATGTGCATATTGATCTCACAAGCATGCTCCCACTTGTTCATGCATAGAAAATGTCTGCATCGATAATCAGCACACACATGCACACATACACACACTCACAAAAAGATGTGAAGTCTCTCTGGGTGTCTGGTTGACTTATGCGTTCAGCCTCTATCCAGGTCAGCTCATCTTAAACAGCTTAAAGTAGATATAGCCTTTACATGAAAGTATTGGCCAGCCTATACTTCTCTGATAGCCAAACAGTGAACACACACACAGATGGTGTTCTTGGAGGCATGTTGGTGTTGAAGCAGTGTGAATTGCTGCTGCCGTGGCAAAGCTTTGATTTCCTCAGATTCGTGTCTTGTCAGGGAAGAAGCGCTCTTCCCTCCCATGAAGTCGGCTGTTTGTCTGCTGTTTGTCCCCTGTGGAACGGGCTAACGGACCCCCGCAGGATGCCGGCAACACACAAGTACACACACGCGTGCACACACAGGCACGAACAAGATCTTTGAAGCGGAAGTGTCTGATTGGATAAACCACAGGAAGTATCCAGTGTGATTTCCTGTTTGCATAGGCTATTGTATTCAAAAGGAGAAGAGATGTCCAGCAAGGATGTGTAACGCACGCAAACACACACATGTAGACACACAACAGTAGACCTGGCAAGATGAAGATCAGCCTCTCATTGCCAAGCTTCAACCCATAAATAAATAGATGTAAAGCACAATAATTAAGTGTCAGATTTGATACTGCATTCAAAAAGCCTCGGCCCACTTTGCAATTTTAAGCAGACTAAGCTGCCGGCTCGGTTTCCTTCAGCCAATGCCAGCGCTCTTTTCTAATGGTAATTGGCCATCCGAGCATTTCTTTGTTGGAATTTCTCGGGAGAGGTTTCTCTTCAGTTTGTCAGGGATTTCTCATGGCTTGGTTGCCGATCCTTGAAGGCATCACAGTATACATAGAAACACACACCCACGGACACACAAAGGGCCAATCCACAGGCAGGGCTGTGCTGCCGTCTCCTAGACCTCTCCAACCTGTCCATCAAAGACAACTATTTGACAACTATAGAATATTTAGCCCTGCTTCTCTCTTTAGATCCACCGACCACACACAGACTATTTCTCTCTCTCTCTCTCTCTCTCTCTCTCACACACACACACATTCACACAAGGAGGATAATGTGATATCTGGCTCCTATAGCACTATCACCACCCAGCCACATTCTGATATTAGGGATAGTTTTTAATCTACTTTTTATTTATTTTTTGCTGTGAAAGGCTCGACATGCAGTGGAGGAAACATCTGGTTTCTTAATCATCAAATCAAACTGGAAATGATCACCCAGCAGAGGGACTAACAGACTTGTGGTGTGTTGTAACTTCCTCCAAAAGCATTACAGTAAAACCAGATGGAGGAAGTTGCGGTTTTTAAACTGCATGTGACACCTTCGTTGATGCATACATCAGCAATTGCTTCTGTACAGAAGGAAGGCAGAAAAATGTCAAAGGTCAAGTGACTTAAAGCTGGATGCATGCTGGTTCCATTTCTGGAACCAATTAGGTATTTTGGTGTCCCAGCCCTCTTTAAAAGATAAAGCTACTTGCAAGAAAGCAACTGAAAGCATAATTTCACTCTAACCAAACCATTAAATGGAGTGGGAGGACATAATGAGGTAAATCTGCTCAAAATCTTTAGTACTAACATGGAGGTGAAGTGAAAAACTAGTTAATTGGCAGCCTTGTTATCCATCTCAGTGCAGATCTCCATACAATGGGAGCTTTTGTACAAGCAAATAACACAATAAATGATCTTTATTTCCTCAAAACCACAAGGCTCTGTTTCATTAACAAACCATTAAGTATATGAAACTTCAACAGAAATTATAGCCTCATAGTTTAGAATGGAAACAGGAGAATTATCCCAAAGTTGATCGTAACTTACATGTGCTATTAAGTCAGTTCACATTAAATGTAGAGGTCCTGAAAGTTGGTCCAAGCCCCTGAGTGCACTATTAGTATTTGCTGTCTGACAGCAGAGTTAGAAAGTGGCTATGGTGCTTCATTGGCTCATGGAAACCTTAAGGTCAAAATGCAATTGAAGTAATAATGGACGATTAGATTAGTTCACATTTGTTTGATTCACTGCAAGTGGGAAACATGAGCCAGCAGCAGTACCAGCGTATCTACGGTTAGTATTTGCTGCTTTTTATGTGAATGACATCACCTATTCCTGGTCAGTTATACAGCTTCAGTTGGAGCTGCCAGCTTGTAGATTAACTAAACTATTATATCTTCATTTGTTTTCCTTGATTTTATGCAGAATCTGTTGTGATTGTATCAGTTTTAGATATAAGATATGTTTTTTGATCTTATCTTCCTCTAAAAAAATGATTTGATGCTCTGTTGATCCTCAAAGTTTAAAACAGACAAATCAAAGTGGTCTGATGAGCCTCTTGACATGTTAAAGGTAACATATTATGCTTTTGTTATGTTCCCTCATTTTTATAGCGCAGTAAGTAGTTAATGTTGAACATTGGCAAAGTGCAAAACTTGAGATTCATGAGTATAGAAATGCATACCTTAGGTCCTAACTCCCCTGAAAGCTTCATTTTGAGTCTTCATTTATATCCATAACATATACTGTATGTCAACATGTACACATGTAAAATTATCTTCCTGCACATGCCCTTGAAGTGTGAGGTTAGCGAGCATGAGTTCAGCCAGCAACTGTGTTTTCTTAGTCCATGTATGTTAGCAGTTCAGGCCTGACAAAGCTGGCAAATCAGAACCTGGCTGTGTCTTTTTCAGGAAGATGACTTAAAAGACCATACCAGCCATTTTGCATGTTTGAGCCTAATGTATTCAATTTTCATACATGTTTTTCCTACCTTCCAGACTGCCATTGGTTTCAGTTCATTCTGGTACGCTATTAAAATCAACTTGTTGATACTTGAAACGTTCTTGGGATAGGTAATCCATCATCGCGAACAAGATGCGCATTCAGGGTTTTTTTTTCGAAGTTACGTAATTTTAATTTTTTTTTTTTTTTTAATTTTAATTTTACATTCACTCCACGCAATAAAAAGCATGGAGTGAATGTATGTCTCCACCGGGGAATATAGTCCCAAAAGAAGACCTGCTCTTATTGAAAAATTAAAACGACCGTGACTTCATAAGGCTGTGTAACCATTAGCAGGAAAAACATCGATTTTTAAGGTGGGTGTATCACTTCACTATTTGATTTTTAAAGATTAAGAGATTTTGCAAAATATCAGGAAAGCTGAAATACGGTTTTATCCTTTGGGAAATGGTTGTCAGTAACGTAACATGTATGAAAATTGAATATATTAGGCTCAAACATGCAAAATGGATGGTATGGTCCTTTAAAGAGACAATACTGTTTTCACTCAGCACAGTGGTGCTGCAGCAAGGGAGAGTGGAAGTGGATCAATGTGTGTTTTGCACATTAAAGCATTCCAAAGGTCTAATACGTGTCATTTTAGAGTATGGAAGAATTAGAAACGTGATCATTTACTGTTATCAAATTAAAAATCTATCAGCTTGGAATACATCTATTCTATATTGAATCACTCATTTTTGTTTTCAGTTCGAACTTACTTCATGTAGTTTCACAACTATGGTGGAGCATAATCCAATTATCGTCTAATGAAAACCCAATGTGATTATGGAGTATCTTAGTGAGAAAACGAAGATATGAATCTATGTGAGGTAATGTTTTCACACAATAATTAACTACTAAACACTGTCTAGACTGTCACTGCAGGAATACTTTTTAACAACGATGATACGACTTTGACTTGAAGCTGCTTGCAGCAGATGCAGCATCCTCTGTTTATTTTTTCAACCTATACACAGTAACTGCAAGGCTGTGGTGGGAGCTTTGATGGTGTGTCAAGGATGATTCTCGCTCTCTCCCCCCCTCCCTCTCTCTCCCTCTCCATCCATCCCACACAGACTTTCCTCTGTGGTTTGACACCTGAGTGTGTGCATGTTCCACGTGTGTGTGTGTGTGTGTGTGTGTTGTTTATAAATGTAAAGAAAGAAGTGTGTGGAAAGAAGTAGTGCAACACACACACTTCACAGTGAGAAGAAGACTAAATGTCAGGGTTGGTTCTGGGAAACAACTGCTGGTGCTGTTGTCGGCATGGAGACTGCTGTGGTGTAGGGTTGCTGTGGAAGACCGCCGTGCTTAAATTCACTTAAAATGTCAAAACACCTGAGGGGGGTGAGGGCTGTGCCCGGACCTGACTACTATGAACCATTCTCTGCCTCACGCGTGCTGACAAAAACTGGTTGGAAACCTCAGTGATAACTGTGTAACCTTTTCACCAAAACACACTGCCCTTTATTTGTGTTCAGATCATATTTTCTTCTATTTTGCTTTACATCAACATGAGTTTAGGCAGTGTACAATCCCCCTTGTGTCATTTTTGGACAATTTGGGAAAAGATGGTCAAATCCTTGGCAACATTCCAATATACACGTAAAAGCCCATTTCAAACTTTTACCTAAGTAAAAGTGAGCAAATATTAGTAGTAAAACAAAAAGTACTCAAGTGTCAAAAATAAAAGTACATGGAACATATTAATGATGCAGGAAAAAGGAGAACCAAAATTGGAGATATGAGTGTATATAAGTAACATGGTCAAAGTCTAGATTATTTGGAATGAAATTAAAATCTGGAATGAAACTGGAGTGCTTATCTGCCAAGACCAAACAAGCCTAGACCAAATTTATCTTGTTCTAGTAATATGCTGGATAACTATTTATCCAGATCTTAACCAAATTGCATGTTTTAATAGTCTATCATGGGATAAATATGCTTGATTTTTTCATTGAGATTGGTTTTGTTATTTAAGTAAACTGACAAGAAGTTTGACAAACTATTTCACAACTCTAAGAAATTATTTAAACATTCCTGGATTTTCTCCTGGACCTAGCTCAGCACCAAAATTTAATTTAAGTTAATCAAGTAAAAGTACCACTACCTTATAATTATACTTAGTTACTTTCCTCCACTGAACACCAGATAGCCTAAAAAACATTACATGTGTGTGTTTCAAAAGAGCAAGACTATTAAATGTCCCATTAATGCTCCTTTAGGGTTTCTCATCTAATATATTGCCTGCATGTTAATTGATGGAACTGAGCCTGATATTTAGTGCCCATGAATTTCCTACATGTGACGTGTGGTTGGTGGCGTGGCATTTAACAAAGCCTTAAAAGAGAGAGAGAGAGAGAGAGAGAAAGAGAGAGAGAGAGAGAGATCGTGGGTCATTGTTCAACGCTCAGTGCAGGCTGTTCCCAACATTGCAAAGATTTATGGGTCACCTCAACAAGCAGCTTCCAATTCTCAGTGATTTTGTCACTGTGGAAAATACTCTTGTTGTTTTATTTCTACATTTTGTGTGTGCTATTGTGAGGAGACACCTGGAATTGTATGACTCTTGGACAGTGGACTCCCAATTTCTACCACTATGGATGGTCAGCTAAGGTGAAACTGTGCGGTATCCCACAAAGAGATTGCTCTCTCTCTGTCTCTCTCTCTCTCTCTCTCTCTCTCTCTCTCTCTCTCTCTCTCTCTCTCTGTGCTGTGTAAAAGAAACCAAAGATGCTGCATTCTGCGCTCTCTGTACTTAATGTGTCATCTAATGGTTCTCTGTAGCCACATGTAAGGCCACGCTAGCCTCCTCAGCGAGCTGTCTCTCATGCTCTCTTCCTGTTTTTACCACAGGAAATTTTCCTCTGTCACCGCAGGCTTTCTGAATGGCTGACTGAATGACTGAGTAACTGGCTGTCTTAAAAGGGACTTTCAGACCATAGGTTCATGCTAAGACTTACAGTAATTGGTAGGCTTATGGCTTTCCAGAATGTCTCCCATAAAGACATTAAAGAATATTTGCAGTAAAAAAGCAGGAGCTTGTGGCTAGAAGGGTTTCATATCAGAAATTGGCTGGGAATCAACTTCATAAAATCACAAGAATCTGCTTGTTGGCACGAAAATAGTTCATGTTCACTATCAAATCTGTTGTATTCTGTTCTCCCATATCTTTCTCTGCAAAACAAACACACATATTGAAAACCATGTTTCCGACTATTAAGGAGAAGGCAGGAGATTAGATAATATGTTTACATAGGCTGATGTAGTGTGACTACTAAACCTCAGTTGCATTCAGTTAACATGTAATCAGATTGTTCCTCTACATCCTAACATAATTATGCAGTTATTTTATAGCAGTACTGGCTTTTTTGTTTTTTTTGGCACCACTTTTGTACCAAAGGCACAGTGAGTCTACAGGCTTTGTAGTGGGAACAACATGTTTTATCTTTCAGATATTGGAAAATGAGTTCAGCTGTTAATTTTATAGCTGGAAATGATCACAGTTTTGCTCAGTTTCAGTAGAATTCTGAATTAAATTATTTTTGATCCACTAATGAGCAGCAATGATCTATCCTATCATCCTATTGCACTGCCCCCACCCTAACCAATATGTTCCCTGTTTTGGGTCTTTTCCATACAAACCCCACATTATTCTTAAATCTTAACCTGAAACTAATTAGTTTTTCCACAGAATTGTTTCTGCAGTTTAGTGAAAGCTTGTGGCAAATGGAAACATCCTCTTTGCAACAGTAAGCATCAACCTTTTTAGAAAAATGTGTGTTTTAATACAAAACACAGCACATTGTATTTCCTTTGGTTGCCGTCTCATGATTTTCACTTTCTCTGTTCAGCCCACACTCTGCTTTCCATCCATCCCACTCCCAATCCACCCTCGTATTTGACCTCTGCCTGTGGGTTTTTTGATGTACTCCCTCAGGAGTAGTGAGAGGAGGAGTACTGCACACCTTAGAGGCCTGCAGACAGCGAACAGAGGAAATAAAATGATTCATAGCGTAGAGAAGGGTCACCTCTGCCATGTGCAGCTGTTGCAAGAAGACCCACCTGCTGGTTTCGCTGTTCCTAATTGGTGTATTCACCCGTTCCACGGGGTGCGAGAAGGGCTGCTTACTACAAGTGGAAAGGGAGAAGAATATGGATGGAGTGCATGAGGAGGAGTCGGAGAAGAGGTGAAGAAGTGGAGGAAGGCCAGGAGGAGATCGGTAGAGAAAACCAGAGGATCAAATAGCTTTGGCTGAATTAGAAGGAGAAGGTAGGAGTAAAGGAAGAGGAAGAAAGAATAACAAAATGGAGATATGGCCTTCTTTTTTTTCAAGAGGGGTAATGGTGAGAAGGAGAGGAGAGGTGCTTTGGAGGAAAGTGGAGAGGGTGTATTACTCAGAGGAGAGCATTGTGGATTTGTTAAGGCATACTCCCGGCATCAACCTGTTAGAGTGGAACAAGAGAGAGCAGCTTAGCTCGCTGTAGGAGAGGTTACAAGTGCTGAACTCACACACTAATCAAGCTTTCTCCTTGTGTTTTTTCTCTCCCCCTCCCCTCACCGCCTGGCCTGCCTGCTGTACAACACCATCTAGGTAAGAAAAGTTCTTCCTCTCTTCTTGTGTGTATGTGTGCTGTTGCTGCAAACCAAAGTGGAGCTAATTAGTTGATTGATACAGTGTTTGCCTACCTGTTAGGGCTTCTGCATGGAGGAAATTTTGTGTGCGTGTGTGTGTGTGTGTGTGTGTGTGTGTGTGTGGGAGGTAGGGTGGGGCGTGAGAACTGGCTGTCTGCAGGGTGGCAGAGCGAACGTGCCCAGAATATCAATGCTATCCACACACACACACACACACACACACACACACACACATACACACATGTAAATAAGAGGCAGGATTCTTGTCAAAGAGCCACCATTACTGCTCTCATGGACCTCTTTCAGCTGACTGAATAAAGAGACACTTTTGTCCTCCACTGTCTGCCAAAAAGCGATTATCTGCTCAGATGAAAGGGAGGAGAAAATAGCAGAGAGGGGAAGGACTCAAGACTCAATAAGTAAAGTGAAGGCTGGAACTGCATTAAATGTGTCCACACAGAAATCATCAATTCTGGACACACTAAAAGACTGTGACAGTTCACAGTAAGTAAGTAACTCTGGGAAGTTGTCTTGTATCAAGATGTGCAAAATCTCACAGGAGTAAGACAGTTTCCATTGATGGTTCGATTTTAATATAAGATCAAAAGTGTAGCTGAAACAAAGTCCTTTATAATATGGGGGACCTTACACCAAAAGAGAGAAAAGACCCAAAATGATTTCATCTTCCATTTTAAAGCACCAACAGTTTTTACTTTGAGTTTTTCGTCTTTCCTGTTCCTCTTTATGTCTTCATACTTTGAGCTCCTATTGGCTATGAACAGTGCCAGCCTCAGATTTCGCTCTGTCACAAATCAAAAACTAGGCCATCCCTCTGCCCAACAAAATCAAACATGGCTGAAAAAAAAAAAAAAAAAAAAAAATCTTTGCCGCCCCAACAGCTAGAGTCTTGACCACAGCCACATCATATGACATTACACCATAACTGGTGAACCTGACTCTCCTCTCCTCATCTTTTTTTTCCCCTTTTTCCAGTGCAAACATCCTCTCATCCTCATGCTGTGCGTCTCCTGGCTGTTTCAGTCTGTGAGCTGTGTGCTAGCTGACAGTCGACTTTCTACGCTAGCACCTGGTTCACTGGGTCATTTTAGTGCTGCGGGGAATTAATAATTCAAAGCAATATTAAAGCATTCCTTTGTTTTGGGTCCTTGTAGGAAGCTTCAAATTGATTGCTTCTGAAAACACGTCAGTACTTCCAGGCCGCAGCGATGTGCCTGAGATTCACTGGAAAATCCCAAACCGGCGTCACTGAGTGCATGCTGGAGAAAACAAGACAAGTGTGTGTTTGTTATTGTTGTCGGTACGGGTAAGCTAGTGTTGCCGTCTTGAAAAGCAAGCGAGATTGAGTCAGTGCTTTTGTGTTTGAATCTCTCTGTACACATGCGTGTCTAGGAGTAATGTGTGTGCATGTGCAGGTTAATGTGTTTTTATATGCTAACGCACTGCATACGGCTCAGAGATTAACACCATTATAGCTCACAGGGAAAACCTCAGGGTTGTCAGTTAATATACATAATTGCCTGCATGCACACGCAGAAAAGTAATAATATTGCACGTTACCTTTACACAACTAATATATCCCACATGTTAGGGATACATATTTGCATATTAACCGAATGTAAAGGGCAGTATTTCCCCTTTGTGTGGATAATGGGTTAAAATGTGTAAATACTGAGTCTCCTCATGCTCCCCTCACCCCCAGCATCCCATCCTTCCTTTGCATGTCTCTCTCCTGCGTGGCGCCTCCTGGTTGTGTATGGCAGTCAGCAGGAAGGCGTTTGGTCTGCTCCTTGTTGACTGTTTGCAAACAAAAAGTGTTGAAGGCCGTCGACGCCTCTCTCATGCCTGTTGGCAGAATGCGACAGTCACATTGCCTGCTGTTTTGACCTAACCGGGGCACTCTGACCCTGCTGAGGAGGAAATGTGTGTGTGTGTGTTCTCAGCGGTGAGACTGATCTATGTTTGGCTGTTTTTCAATGTCATTACCATTTCTTTCATATTCCCCCTCAACCATTGCAGTGAGTAATGAACTTTTCTCTCACTCCTCCTCATTCTTTATCTCATTCTCACACTCTTTCATCCTCCCCTCTCCCGCTCGGTCCCTCTTTCCCCATTCAATAAACTCTGACTTCATTTACCACGGTGTTGCGGCAGGCTGTTTGGCAGACCTGACGGCTCGGTCGCGCTGCGTGATGGTTGAATGCAGCACATTGAGCACACTGGCTGCATTGTGCGTTTGACGAGGCCCTACATCTTAGTCGCTCAAGAGCCTGTGTGTGTGTGTGTATGTGTGAGCGTGTGTATGTGGAGCGGATGGCGAGGGCATGCCTGTATGCCCACATCGGACTTAAACAGAATGTCTATACCACACAAGTAAAAACACACCATACCGTATGCCAGCACCTTGGCAGTAACACCCCAAGGCCGCTGACACAGGGTGTGGATTTATTTATTGATGTTTGTTGTGATAATGTGTTGAATGATAAACAGGAAGGGTCGGAGTCTGATCAATAATTACCATATATATTCTAGTATAAGCTGAGTTTTTATTACCAAATCAGGGGGGCCAACTTATTCACAAGAAATTCAAATTTGATCCTGAAGAAGGAAATTTTCAGGAGTGGAAATACTACCCATTACTTCTACCCATGGAAAACAGTTTAAATCATACTTTAGAATGAGATATTTCCTGACAAAACATCTTATCCAGCACATTTTGTGGCAGCCATTTCCAGTGCCCAGTAAGCTCTGTTGTGTTTGGTCAAAGACAAAAGAATGGGCCAATCCGAGACGACCTTATAAAAGTGCAGTTTCATATACCAGTACGGTACCGTTGTTTGGTAATCTTGTTCAACATGTTTTATGCTTTATTAGCAAGGAGCTTGAGATAAGACACAACACAGAATGGAAACTACACGGACTCAGAAGAGGAAAAGAGCATCGTATGAGGCTGGTTTCAAGACACGTTACACAGAGCAGGACTGGATTGAACTGTTTGATTGAGACAAAGAAGAGGAGTCCAGAAAAGTTAATGTCAGCTAATATTAGTTACTGTAATCAGCTGTTTACCGGTACCGGTACGTGGATTATTTTCAGAAAATCACAGGAACACTATGACAATACTCAGAAAAACAGGTAATTTGCTCAACAAATAATTTGATGGAACAACATCAGGGGGTCGGCTTACATACGGGTTTCTTTAAAAATCTAAATTTGCAGGTCANGAACAACATCAGGGGGTCGGCTTACATACGGGTTTCTTTAAAAATCTAAATTTGCAGGTCAAAATCAGGGGTCAGTTTATACACAAGATCAGCTTATACTCAAGTATATGCGGTAGGTGCTGCACAGAAATAGGTCCATTATTGGCCAAGAAAAATCTCTTCCCCCCCCTCTCTTTCTTTCTTTGTTTTCTAAATCTTTGGCCATGCTCCACCCAGCTCTCCTGCCAAAAGGCCTTGTTTGTTTTAATGGTTTTATGACTTTAAGGAAAGAGGCAAGGCTTGCTATTGTCTCTCACTTTTTAATCATATCAAGTGGTGGGAAAGAAGGACAACTTCATTTTTTGATGCACACTAAAACCACCTGGGCTCAAGTGCCCACGCACTGAAATGACCTAGTTTTGGGTGTCATTTCTCACAACCCGCTAGCATGGGTACACCCACCTCTGTGGTGTGTTGCAATACATGCATGTCGGACACTCTCTCACTGTCTGGTTTTGCCTGGTTTCTCTTTTTCTTTCTCACACAGATTCCTACACACACACACACAAACCCTCTTCCCACCTCACCTGATTGCTTTCCCATTTTTCTTGGAGAGAGATTTATGGTTAGGGGAATGTTGGAGACAGGCTATTACCATGTCCTGTTTGAACTCATCAGTCAGACAAAGTGGTGGAGGTGGTATAGCAGCGACATTCACAGGCGTTAAGAGGGCCGACACAGTCCCTCCTACACTCCTCCCCTGCTTTAGTGCATGGTAACCCTGCTCCAGCGCCTGCTAGGTCTTGTTTTTCACCCGTTAGGCAGCACTGAGCACACTGCACTGCATCTTGGATGGCAGCTGAGAAGAACAACCTGATCTGCACAGAATCAGATGTTTGTTCCACAAATCTGAGTCACTTTGTCATGCAAGTGTCAAATGTAACAATCAGATTTGTTTCAGTGATTCTGGTGTGGAGAGATATTGACATTTTATGTAGAAAATTAGTACATATTTGGACAATATCACAAGACCCATCTAAAATTCTTGTGCTTTCACTCAATCCATTAGCAGAATTACTCAAAAGCTATGAAACAATTTTGACAAAACTGTGTGGAAAGGTGGGGATTGACCTAGGGAAAAACTTGTTAAATTTTGGTTCCATAATTTTATTTTATTTATTTATTTATTTTGATATTGTGACTTTCCATATTTTTGTCAATTTCTTCAAAAATTATACACCATCTCAATAAAAAAAAAAAAAAATTNAAAAAAAAAAAAAAATTAAAAGATCAGTCATATTTATCCCACGATAGACTATCAATAAATGCAATGCAGTCTGGATCTTTGTCAAGTGACAGGAAATCCCAAACTCATTCATTTACTACTGTTCAATGTGCAAGGTCATATTTGCAGAACCACGCAGAGGGAGTGGACACAATAATAGGAACGCCTGCACAATAAAATGCAATCTCATACAACAAGCCTGCAACAAACAGTACCTTTATGAAGTTTAGAATGATCCATTTTTGTTGGGACTTTCAGACATGATGCAACGCTGTGATAACGCTTGAGGCTTTGGTTTATCTGTAGCCGGGAAAGATGTACAGATTACAGAGAATATAACAATGGTTTTCTTCCCTCTGTGATTTCCGCTGTCATTTTATATTCCACTTATGTCCTTTATTTCCTTAGTTTTTCACATAGTTTCTTCATTTTTCTTGTGCTTGCTTTAAATAAAATATGTTGGCTTCATCTTTTTGTTGGGTAGCTCTGTGAAAATAAGAAAATGATGCTTAAATCATTGCTGCCGTCCTCAGTATTTCCAGGTGAAGGGTAAGGAAGAGTTAAGTTTAGGTGGTCTGTCACTCTAGAGGAAGGAAGGCATTCTTCCTTTTCCTGCTCATTGTTTCTGAATCTCCTCAGTGGGCTGCTATACTGAGGGACAATGGCTGACAGATCTTTTTCAGCAGTGTGCTGATCTCTCTTCCTTCCCATTTTACCACACGCGCACATACACACACACACATCCACAATGTACTGTCAGGCCGCACTGTCCCATCCCTATAAATGTAATTAGAAGTGACTGTGCTTTGGTTTGAGATGTATGGAGAGGAGACAGCAGTCAGCAGTGCTGGCTGCATTGTGTTCAGTAGCTGGGGGATATCTCACCAGCAGAAGTAATGAAGCCCGTACAGCTCACTGGATCATCCTGACATTGTTAGAGCCCATATATTTCTAGCTGGTCCATGTAGCTCACAATAGGTGGTTGGTTTTCTGGCCAGCCTGTCATAAGCCAGTTAATAATGTTTTGTAAGTGGCCCTTCCATGGTTGGCTCACCACTGGCAGGCTTCAATCTTGGCCCATTGGTCAGTTATCACTGTGGGTCTGCCTGAGCTAAAGCCACGGCATCTGTTTCACCTCCGAATGCCTGCCACCAATCCTGAATTTCACACTTATCTACAGACAGCAGGATGGGTCTCAAAGGACCGGGGAGAGTGAGGAATTTACTCCCTGATGCTCATAAGCTATCCCCCCTCCCTCTGGCATCCCACACACAGATGTGTTCAAGAAACACAGCGTGAGGTGATGGAGTAGCCATGTATGTTCTCGAGTGCATATCAAAAGCTTCCAGAGAGCCTCTTTTCCTGTCGCTCTCCAGCTTTTCTCTCCCTCTGACACTCCTCAGCTCCTGGTGCATTGGAGCAAGGCTGTTGATAGGGGTGTGTGCCCACTGATAAGTAAACACTCTCGAGGGGCTTATGGAGGAAACGCAGCTGAAATTTCCCTTTATTGTGAAGCTAACTCTGACAAACTGGCTGTCAGCTGGTCTATATAAACAGATAACCAAACTAATCCCAGAGCTGCATTGCCTGTTAAAAAGCAGAATGGCAAATAGATATTATGGTGTCCTGTTTAGCAGCCATAGCTCAGTTGAAGGTTTGTTTTTCTTCAGTCAACACAAGTGCTGTTTGTCATCCCTCAGGAGGGCTCATCTAGAATCAGGGCTGCCTGAGAAGTCAGTGTGAGTGAGATAGTGAGAGATGGGTGGTGAGAGATGCCAGATTTGCTTTCTACTACTGCTTCAAAAGGCTTGATAAGTGCAGAATGGGGTAAAGTGCCTGTGTCATTCATTTGAGCAAGATCTAGTTTCTAATCTCTCAGAATAACTCCCTTTATCATGCCTTGCCTACCATGATAGATGGTCACATTCATGATCCGGTGCCCCCGTCAGACATGCAAGGATTGATTGTAAATCAAACTGAACAGCACTGCACAGAAGGTAGGAGTTGAAGATTGGCATATGCAAGACCAAACTAATGAAGAACACACTGAGGAATCCCTGAGTCACACAATTAAAATTGATGGTCAGCACTTAAAATCAGTAAACCATGTTTTATTTATGCATGCTCTCACATCTGCATCATTTTCTTCTTCCGTGAAGTCTCAAGTGGATTTTGCTATTATACAGTAGACATGAAGAGTGTTCTTAGTATTCTGTTGTTGTGGTGGAAAGCATGAGCATTATGAATCTCGATGAAACTTGACAAATAAAAATCATATTCTGTCTCGGTTTTGCTTTGATCGAGGTTTATCATGCTGCTTAGATAGACACAAGACATGCCTTTGCTATGCCAAAACCAATCCAGAAATCATGAGAAATCACCCTGAAAATGAAGATGAGGCTCTTCAACTTAAGTGTGAAATGGTTCAGAATGTTGGAAAGTAACTTCTACACTAACCAAGAAGATGCACATATGCCTATGTCTGATTCTACACATTAGATGTCCAGAAAGGCTGTTGAATGCAGAAGTGAGGGAACAATAAGACATCATAGTAGATATGACAAGAAGAAAGTAAATGGGAATGGATTGGATACGTGCTAAGACAAGAAAATACAGTTCTGGACACAAGAGACAGAAAGACACAGGGAAACCTAAAATGACATGGAGGAGAACTGCAGAGGTAGGAGGTGGGAAGAGGAAAGTTGTCTTAGGGAAAGCCACAAAAGATGGCAAGGGATAGATCTGGTTGCAGAAAAACTGTGGATGCCTTAAATGCGCCCAATGGCACAAAAATGAAGAAGAAGAAGAAGAAGAAGAAGAAGAAGGAAGAAGAAGAAGAAGAAGAAGAAGAAGAAGAAGAAGAAGAAGGATAATGCATCTTAATCTGTTCTTAGAAATCACCCTTTTTTTGTCAGGTTGGTATGGCAAATGGTTCTAAATACTGCAATACCCGTGAGCCTTAGTAGTCGTTACTATGGAGAAGGCGGCAATCAGCAGTGCACATCAAAGCAGAAAACTATTTCAATGAGCGCCAAAGCTGCTGAGCTGATCCATAATCATATCTGTCATCCCCCCATTGAAAGCTTTGCCAGCATGACAGTATTATGTTTATTACTCCCACGAGAAAATGTTTCAATCAACTTTGTTTCCTCTAGGCTTCAGGTGTCCCCTGGCAAGCGTGCACCACTTGTAATACCTCCATGCCTCACCAGGGGGTCGTGCAACATAATGACCAAAACAACCTGACTGGGCCAATTACGATTCTGTATAACTATGAAAATACGGGTGATTTATGGGAGAAATTACCAAACGGGAGCACGGAGGGAGAGGGGGTGAAATAACCTGGGAAAAGAAACCCGGGAAAAATGGGAGTTGACAGGTATGTCCATAATTGATCCAGAAGCAAAAAGTAAATTGATTTCAATTACCAAATTACCAAGCTGTTTCTTATTGCGACCCTCCTTGGGAATCATAGTTGACTTCTAATATTTTTATGTACACAGTGATTTTTATTAATGATCCAGACTTTCTTCAAAGCAGTTGCTCATTGTGTGATTTAATCAGAAAAGTTCATGCCTACCCAAAGCTTGGAAGTACTCCAAAAGACCCAATTAGCACTGTCTATGTAGAAAATTGTAGTCGCAACAGAAAATTTACATGCTGTCTAAAATGACTCATCCACTTCACTGCTTTCTCTTTTCATAAAATGAGGAAAATTATTNTACATGCTGTCTAAAATGACTCATCCACTTCACTGCTTTCTCTTTTCATAAAATGAGGAAAATTATTATTTTCTATTTAACACCCATGTACTTTTGCAGTTTACAGTTCATCTTACTGTCAGCACAACAGTTTTTCAAGTGCTAGCACTAGTTAGCTCTCGTCTTCAATGATAAACATTTCACACATCTAGAGGTGTGTTTTATTTACCCTAGTATCCAATGAATGGCTGCAGCTCTTCACATAGTCACATCACAGCTCCCAGTATGAGCCCCATCGGCCTTTAGGCAGAAAGGAATGCATTGAGATATATGGCACAAATGTCTATAGGATGTATTGAACAAATGTCGAATAGATCCCCATGGGACCCCCCCATCGAGCTTGTGTGTGTGTGTGTGTGTGTGTGTGAGATAATGCCTCTTTCTCCTCTTTTCCCCCTTCCTTGTTTATTTCCTCTCACTCTGTCTATCTCCTTGACTGCCATGCCCTGCTCTTCCTTCCACAAAAGCGCTCATTCGTCCATCTCAGCATTTCCCAGCGGAGGTCCATGGTCTGAGGAATCCCCTCCAGAGTGGCCCTTTATCTGGAGCTGTGCCAGCATTAGGAGAAGCCTGATTTTCAAAAGGACCCTCTGTAGACCCACTGTCAAGCACTGAGAGAGGCAGACCTGATGGATATCTCAGCTTCTCAGAGAGGCTGGCACAGGGACCTGGGCCAGCCAACAAAACCTGCCAGCCTCTATCTCCTTCCCCGACTCTTGTTCAGTCATTTCCGCTCTCTGTCTGATTCCATCTCTCTCGCTCATCTGTTTCCTGTTTTGTGTTTCTCCTGTCATTCTCTTACAAAGCCCTGAATTAACTTGCATATATATATATTTTTTTTTTAATAAGCATACAGTAGCACTAATAGATGTCGTACATCACTCCGATGTGTTCCATTTAAATGTTGTGAGCACAGGAGTTTGATGGTGTTGCAGAATGATTTTGCGGATTACAAGGTCAAGGATTTGATAGCGAGAGCTTTTCATATGAATTGTTGTCATCAATGCCATTTGCAGAATTTTGAGGGTTATGTGAAGTCTGAAGTGGATTTTTCTATTATACAGTAAACACAAAGAGTATTCTTAGCATTCTGTTGCTGTGGTGAAAAACGCAAGAAACATGAATCTCAATGAACTTGACAAATAATAATCATATTCTGTCTTGGTTTTGCTTTGACCTAGATTCATTGTCGCTTTGTTTAAATTCACAAAGGACACCTCTAAAAAACGATATTACCCTCTATTTTGTTTTGCGTATCAAGCGTTAGAAAAATGACAGGAGTCGCTTCTGTTTTAATGCGCATTGAATGAGTGTCTGCTGACTGATGAGCCAATTAAACCAAGCTGCCGAGGTAGTCTGATTACTGGAGCTTACCGCAACGATACGGTCTAATTCGGCTGTAATGAGCACGGCCAAGGAGGCTGGCATTACTCACTTTAAAGTCCTCCTTCCAAGATGAGCTTTATCTGTGTGCTGCTTGAGGAGAATGTGGGGTTTTTCACAAAGTCACTGTTCATTCTCCCAAGTCATTGTTTTTGTCATAACACAGGGAGTCATGTTGAAAGTGCGTCTGGAGCAGCTGACTGGGTGCATTGTTAAAACCACTCATTGCACACATAAGGAATCGGATGTTTACACAAAGAACTGCACACACTCACACAAGCTGACTGACACTCCTTTGTCTATATAAAGCAACAAATTGTGACAAAAGAGCTAACTGTACAAATCTGATGCTCATAAATCTTTTTACCCACACACACATCATGATAAATAAACTGCATGGTTATACTTATGGTTATACTTGCAAATTAAGCAAAATATAATGCTTAGTCATGTCTGCCATACAGGAAAGGAGTCCTGTGCTGAATGGCTGTTATAATACTCCACTATGAACCCTGGGGACTTGTTGTCTGTGGGACTTAATTGTAAATTAATGTTAATCTTATTGGATGTCGTGGTAGGTTTTTAACCCCTGAAGTATCACTTACAGTATTTGAACAGACGTTCATACATGTTGGCACTTATTGAAGTTGATTAAGGAAAATTAATACATTTCCTAATTGAATTACCAAGTAATAGATTTACCCTGTTACCACTGAAATAAAATAAATAATGACATTAGCTGTTTTATTATTGCCTCATGTGACCCATTAAATATATGCCAAGGTACAGTATGTGTTACAGAATAGCAGGTTTTATTAAAAATAATAATACACTTTCTTCATTATATTCAGTGAGGATTCCAGGCTGTTTGTAAAGAAGCATCTCATTTCACATTTTTATGCCATTGTGAGTCATAATAAACTTGAGGCTAGACCAAATCAGCGTTGGCCAATATCTTCTACAGCACCTCAGGTATCAATATACAACTACAGTCTTGCAACATGCTGTACTGAATAAATATTGAAAGACAGATTAATTTCCTTTGCCATTTCTGTATACTCTCCCCATGGTGCCAGTAAGATGATACCTCTCTGCCTGTCTGCAGACAACCTCCCTTCCTGTAACAGACAGCCGACAGATGGTGCTTTTGACAGGGTTAGTGCTCCACCAGCTTCCCATGACTGATATCAGCTGATGCATTGCCCAAGGAGCTTAGAGGTGAAATAACTTCTGTGACCTATTAGAGGTGAATCAGTGCAGCTCAATCACAGGTTAAAAGTTTGCCTCTTTGGATTATAAGCAGAGAAGAGGCCCACCAGGAAGTCTTAAGCATTAATCACAGGCTGTCTACAGGCATGACTTACTAGATAGTACCTCTAAGCCTCTCAAAGCAGAGGAGGAAAGCGAGGCCTTGTGGGCACCCTTGGGTGTTTCCATACACCCTAATTAGGCCTTCATTTGCCTGAACCATCCCCTAGATTTCTCCCAAGCTATGTTTGTGTTGTGTTTGTGCCATTCTCCTTCTACATATGTAGATTTCCCTTCTGTTATGTATTAGAGTGTCCCCAAGGGAATTACATTTCCAACACAAACAGTCATAAAGAAGACTAATGAGATCTTGGCTGTCACAGAATAACATAAACGCTGGGCAGCGCTATTAGCTAATAGTTAATGTTAATGTACCTACAGCTAAATGAGGCTTAATGTTGAGTTAATATCTAACATTACCCATTGTGCTGAGAAAGGGTGTTTTGCATCAAAGATCAATCACTCAACAGGTTAAAAAAAAAAAAAAAAAAAAAAGCTTAAAAGCTAGTAGACTGAGTAAAACAGCATCTTTAGTTTCTAAAATGTAACATTTCTGAGTTAAACCAGATATTTTGGCAGGATAGAATGATAGGAGGGATTTGATTTTTTCGCTTGCATCACAGTCTCTGTCAGGCAAAGATAGTGTGTGTAGCTCAGTTTAATCTGTCTGACATTTATAAAACCATCAATAAAAAAAAATGCCTTTCATATACAGTCTGCATTTTTCACATGTACTTACTGTACTCAAAATGAATCAGCCATTTAGACAGCAACATGACATTTTGGGAAATAGAAACAAGGTTTTTATCAAAGTTAGGATGCAGAGCTTTAATCTTGTAAACACCACAACTAACGTGCTGAGAATTTTTGCATATACCTACTGTACCTTTTGCCTGTGTCAGATTTTCTTTAAAAAATAAGCAGCTATTAGCCTTACAGTGGGCTGCCATTAATGGTACATTAATTCAGTTCTGCATAGCAGGTCATTGTTAGCTGCTGGATGCGCAGCAGATTGGAGAGGCGTTTTTTTCCCCCCTGAGGCATCTAAATATAAATCTGTGACCTTTTTATTTTCCCAGATGTTCCAGTATAAAGTAGATTGCATCAAACATCTTTATTTTCTCTCATCCTGTCTAGTAAATTGCTATTTTCTCATTTTGAAACCGACTGAGGCTTTTTGCTACACTAGTTTTCAGGCAAAAAACAGAAACAGAAGTTTCTGTTTTGTTTTTGGTTTTAGTTTATTTTAATTGTTAGCTGCTAAATTCATTTGCAGACTCAAGAAATGTTGCTGATTTGCAAGGAAATTTCCTTGTTTTATCCTGATTGTGAGTTTTTGTCTGCGGTGTACTGTTTATTGATGGATACACAAACACCAGGGCTAATTGGCTTTTGATATTTGCTTTAAGTGTGATGACCTGAAATAACAGGGTCCCTTCATCCATCCTTAAGTTACCTCCCCCTCATCATCACCACCACCAACTAACCAATTAGTTTGACCTGTACCACCCTGCATATCATCCCAGTTGCCCCATCCATGGACCCTCCCCATTCACCAGCTAACCTTGAACATGGACAAACTGGAAGAAGACTTTGTACACCCACTTATTGATATTTCATTTGACGCTTTCACTTGACTCCATCATGGTACTCTCCTCACAGGACCATTTCACTAACTTTTATGATCTTAGATTGACTACATCTTTGCGGAATGAAGATCCTCTTTCTGGATCAAGGCTCAAGTGCCGTATTCTATATCTGCCTATTGTTATATTTTTGTTTTTCTAATTTTGCCTGCTTCCGCACCTATTGTTCCTATTGCACAACTGACTGTTTGAGGAGAGGGGATCTTTCTCTGAATTGCCTCTTCTGATGTTTTTGCCATGTTTTTTTCTTTACACGCTAAGGGTTTTTAGGGAGTTCTTTGTCTTCTTTAAGAACTCGAGCTAGGTATGGAACTGCTGCTGTGTGGGACGCACACTGAATGTGATGTTTGGCTATCCAAATAAGACTAAGTGTTCAATCTCACTGTTAGCATTGCAAAACTAACATGGTATTGTACATTGTTTCCCAGGATTTTTAAGTGAAATAAGATATTTATTTCCTATCCTCACCTATGGTCATGAGCTCTGGGTAATGACCGAAAGGACAAGATCGCGGATACAAGCGGCGGAAATGAGGTTCCTCCGTAGGGTGTCTGGGCTCACTCTCAGGGACAGGGTGAGAAGCTCGGACATCCGGGAGGGACTCGGAGTAGAGCCGCTGCTCCTCCGCATCGAAAGGAGTCAGTTGAGGTGGTTCGGGCACCTAATAAGGATGCCCCCTGGTCGACTCCCTAGGGAGGTCTTCCAGGCACTTCCAACTGGGAAGAGGCCCCGGGGAAGACCCAGGACACACTGGAGGGATTACATCTCCCGGCTGGCCTGGGAATGCCTCGGAGTCCCCCAGAAGGAGTTAGAGGGCCTGGCCAGGGACAGGGAAGTGTGGGCCGGTCTGCTTAGTCTGCTGCCACCGTGATCCGGACCCGGATGAGCAGAGGATAATGGATGGATGGATGGATAAGATATTTAATTACCTTTTTTTTGTTGATGTTAGAAAGTCTCATTACTTTCTAAAGTCAGATACTGTTTCTTTAATGCTGTTTGGAGTCTGCATGGCTCCACACATCCTGCTCATTATCCTTAAAGCCTACAACTCATATTGTGCTAACTTGTACCTAGCAGGCCCTTCGTTCATGGACTCTGTAACACTGTATACTGTTCATTAGTGTGCAGCCAGGCACCCCAGGCACGTCTTTGAATATTCTCTGTGAGGATATTACATGTGTCTCCAGATAACTGCTCACTCTCACTGTCAGAAACATGAAAGACCACCACGTGTTTGTGCATCTGTGGACACTCTTCATTCACACTGTGTGAAATATGTTGCTGTGTCTTGCATGGCAGAAACCTGACAGAGACAGTAAGGTTCAAAGAAAGTGGCTCGATGGCTCAGTATGAAAAAATGAAAAAGGCCTTAAGGTTGTAGAGATGATTGGGATTGTCTCACACAGCGGGAAGATACGCTGGTGTCGTCTTTGCCTGGTTTCATTGTTCCAAGATCTTTACCCTTAATTGTGAGGCCTGAGGAAAGTGTGTGTGTGCGTATGTAAAGTCTGACATCATCTCTGACGTGTAGAGCAAACACACGTATACACACACCCCATGATATAGCTGGTTGTCCAGGGGTCTTGTGTTTGAGCTTGTAGTAGGAGGGGGGCATGCAGATCCTCTGAGCGCTAATTAAATGTGTTTAACCCCAAGGTCATTTACAGAACAGAGCGATAGAAACAGAAGCGAAACTGAGTCCAGTCTCATAGCAGCAGAGAGAATCATGGGAGAAAGACTGAGAGAGAGGGAGAGATACAAAGCATGTTTAGAGTGGAGGGGGGAGAAAGAAAGAGCTTAACCATGCTGTAAATGTTTTATTGGGCTCCTTTGAACTACCTCAGCTGAAGGTGTGTGGTGTGTATGTGTGTGTGTGTGTGTGTGTGTGTGTGTGTGTGTGTGTGTGTGTGTGTGTCAGGAGAGAACCATGCCTCTCCCAGAGATGACCCAGTTAACACTGAGGATGGGAGGTGAGCCAGAGATATCAGGCTGATAGATGAATGGAGTGAGTGTTTGCTTGGATTACGCTGCTGGGTTTCACATTTCTTTCCATCCGATGATCAACATTTTCATACGTTTTCTCTAAGAGTCAGACCTAATTTCTGCTGAGGTATTGCAAATGGAAATCAATCAATAGTTCTCCCCACCACCAACTACTTCTGCATGAAGTGTTTTTATTCATTCTGCTTTGCACTACAAGCTCTTGGGAATGTGGTTTTGTGATGTGATAAAGCCCGACAACTTAAAGGCTGAATTATGCTTTTAGCACGGACATGAGCTGCTGCGGAGAGGCAATGAGCAGACTCGTGGAACTTTTATACTCTGTGCAGTTTTCTCCTCATGGCAAACCACTGTTATTCCAAACTGTGGTATCAAATGGTGCATCAAAAGCTCACGCCTACAGCACGTACCGTAGTGTCATAGCAGAAATCCGTTGTTTATGAATAGCATCACCCATGACAAGTGATTTTTCATGAGGAAGAGCAGCTCTGATTGCTGCTGTGACGAAAAAGAGAAGATGTAAGAGAAGACACATTTTCAATCAAAATTCAACTTAAATAAAACTAAATTTTTTATTTAATTGTTCGCAGTAAAATGTACATGTACATGTCAGTGGCAACAGTACTGAAAATCTGCAAACTTGAAGAGTCTTTTTCCCAAATGACTCTTGAGCCAGTTCCGTATACGTACATTTTCAAGGATTCATTATGCTTACATGTTAGTTGGATTACATGCACCTCCACTGTAAATCATCCAAACTCTCCCTTTTCAAAACTTATGAGAAAATGTAACATAGAAATCTGAGATACAAGGTACATACAGCAATATTTTAGGATCTTATCTGCTGTTCAAAGTTTTAATCTGCAAAATCCTAGTAGCTACAGCCATTAGATAAACGTAGTAGGTTAAAAGTAAAATGTTTCTCTCTAAAATATGGTGGAGTTGGAGGGTAAAGTTGCACAAAATGGAAAATACAAGTACATCTAAGTTGAGTTTAAGTAGAGAACCTCAGAGGGAGATGCAGCTCTAAGCAGAGCCATATGTTTTGGGTGATGAGGGAAGCGGATGGAGAGGCAGGGGGTTGCTGTTATAACAGATTGAATCAGCTGGATCTGCCCGGTTTATGTGTTTAGTTATAATTGTGTGGCGGCATTGCTGGGATAAACCAAGCACCGTGTCCTAGCTAGCAGTTTTAAACCACATTGTGCTACTACTGTTATGATTAGCTCTACCCATTAGCATTTATAGCTGTGGTAATTGGACTCTCAGTCGGAGGTAAACCCATTACTGTGGTATTAAATGGCAACCAAGCTCTTGAAATTGTTTTTTCTGCATGTGTGTGTATGGGATGGGGAATGAGTGTGTGTGTCAGAGAGAGAAAGTGTATTCATGAAATTATCGCCTGAATGAGTATGCAAGACATTCGATTCAACCCCATGTGTCTGCACATTCATGAAATCGTTGCCTCAGCTGAGGAAGTATAACGTATTAAACCGAATGTTGGCGCTGTGTGTGCTTGTGTGTGTGTGTGATTGTGACTCGTTTGCCAGACGGAGGTCCATTTGTCGTGGATGGTTAATGAAGCGCTGGTGTCAGGATTGTTATGACTTTCAGAAAGTAAGAACGTGTGCCATTTCCAGAACGGGTGACTAACAACACAAAGCTGCTGCCCAGGCCTCCCTTTGGTGAAAATTCCACGCTTAGATTGGAGATGACGTTCTCGCACTGATCAAAGCACGCAGATTACTCTCCTTCACTTTGGCGAGAGGAAAGACCACCATTGTTACATTCAAGAGAGGGGATGACTCTAAGTCTTTGTGTCTGCGCATAAAAGATGTCCTTGTTTGTACTGCAGTTGGTGCTAATATTTTCTCCTTCTCGCTCCTTCCCCCCCATTCTTTATCTTTATTTTCCAGCTATTTGTTTGCTCCTGCTCCTGCTTCACCTTACCTTTTAACGCTTCTGTCTTTGAAATGAACAGGCAGGAATGCTGGGTAACTGAAGTCATGGTTCTAGTGGCAACAATATCCCTCTGTTACAGGTACAAGAAAGACGGCTGGCTCTCTGCTCCGCTGCACTGCAGAAATGCCAGAGGCTGGAGCTTCTCAATGGGAAAGGGAATCAGAAAAAAAAGCAAAGGACAGAGAGAGAGAGAAAGAGAGAGAGGCCTCCTTTACACCTCACATTAACATTCGTCTCACCCAGATTGTGTCCAGATACGATTAATCCCTCATTCCATTTATGCCTGGCATTAAAAATGTGTCTCCTCTAGCCACAGTGAAAGAAAGTTGCTCTTTCCTTCAGGAGACATTCGTAAACGGAGATAGTAGGGTGACAATGGGATTTTTCATTCCTTTTTTTTTCTGAGATCTTTGAGGGGATTTTTGGACACAGCTCACCTATTCATTTCTGTCTGGCCTCTCTCTCTCTCTCTCTCTCTCTCTCTCTCTCTCTCTCTCTCTCTCNGAGAGAGAGAGAGAGAGAGAGAGAGAGAGAGAGAGAGAGAGAGAGAGAGAGAGAGAGAAAGAGAGACAGAGCCATGCAGACAGATATAGACAGGCACAGAGGATTATAGTTGTACAGATTAGAGAAAGATACTTGGAAAGAGCAACGCAGAAAAATGCAGATAGAAAGACAGCATGTAAGAAGCCAGAGGCGAAGAGATCAGAGAGGAATTTTAAGGAATGTCCCACAGCTCCGATGTACTCTGGCATGTATCGTTTGATTTAGTATTGAGCCAGTGAGTCTCAAGAGGGGCTGCCTATTCATGTTGATTCTTGCTTCCTGAATTCATCCATAGCACATTAAAAAAGAGTGCGTTTGATAAGAACAAGTCCTTTAAGAACATCAACTTAATTCTACATTTGAAAATCAGCCAGAGTTGGACAAAAATTAGGTTGAGAATGCACATCAGAATCAGAAAAATCTGTCTCTTTAGGCTCTGACAGACTGGGATTTTAGGCTGACGAAATGAAACGAAAAAAAAATGAAAGTTAACAAACGTGAGAGAATCATGGTGAAATCCTGTTGCCAATCCAAAAGTGTGGTCTTAGATCTTAGTATGAAACACGTCCATCGACAGTCAAATTAGCGCTTTTGTGACCAAAGACAGAAAAATCCTCAGTATCAGAAATTTAGGACCTAAAATCTTAAAATTTGACTGCAGCTACAACCCACAACTATTAACCAACCAGATGGACGATAACTTAATGAAGCATTTTCTGCATGCAGATTTCTTTTCCTGCTTTGTCTACGATTCATCAGGCATTTATCGCCCAATCTGAATGCATTAAACTTGACATTGGACAGTCAGACATGGATTTCATTCTACCCATAACTCATAAGACTGTTGTTATTACAATTTTTACAGGAGACATAAGTTCGGGACTAAGCTATTAAATTCCTTAGTTATTTCATTTTACCATGCAGTGACATGTGTTTGGGTTTTTTTGGTCTGTATAAGCAGTTGTAGACTAATTCAGAACAGGATTAGGAGTGTAAAATGCATATTTTAATTTTTCACTCTAAAAAATCTGATTTGTTTTGTCTTTATTTGGAACTCTGGCACCTAACCAGCAGCACCTTTACATTTACTCTTATTTTCCTCTTCACTTTCTATAACCGCAAGCTGTTGCTGAATTGTCCTCACCGCTAAATGACCTTCTTTACTGTAAACCACACTGAAACGTGCCATCTTGCAGCAGGAAACAGCAGATTTCGGGTGCATGGGAACCTAACATCAACTGAAAATGGTTTAAACCAATCTGTTCCCTTTTTTTAAAAAAATCTGGGTATTAAAAATAATGCCTGAATATGCAGCGATCTTGTCAGTTCCTTTTTTATTAAACACAGTTGTAGCTCGTGTCTCGTAACAATTTCCTTTTGTCGGTTTTTTGCTTTTATGACTTCAATTTCTGAAGCTTTAGCAGAGCGCTGCTTTGTTTGAATTCCAGATTGCATTAAAAAGTAAAAACCCTTGGCTTTCCAAAAGAACAAACATGTCTGGACTTTGGTTATGAAAGTGGACACAGATAGGAGAAACTACGAAGACAACAGGATGTGCTTCATTCTCTGCAGTGATCTGGTCTGGAAGTCGCACTCTGAATGAAGATGAGACCCCTCCTCCTCCTCCTCCTCCTCCTCCTCCTTGTGGTGTGTGTCTGTGTGTGTGTGTGTTGCCATGTGTGACCCTCAACAAGCTCTTAGCACATACAGAACATTTGTGACTCTCTGACAGTTTCTTTATCAGCTTCAGGAAATCTAACCTCTGATATGACAGCATGTTGCTAGGATACTATTTAGTGGCTATACTGAATCTGAGAATGAATCACTCACACATGCACACACACACACACACACACACACACACACACACACACACACACACATACACACTGTTACCGTGGTCTTGCTGCCTCTCCTGTGTTTCTTTATCTGTTACATCTATAGAAATAATTGCTTCACTTAATACCAGAGTTCAGAATGAAACCACATGCTGCATGGCTCACCTTTAACATTCATCTTGGAGATTCCTTTCCTTTCCTGTCTTTTCCTTCCCTTCCATTCCCTTCCCTTCTCCTTTTCTTTTCTCCCTTGTTTTTTTCCCCCACCCACTCACAGCTACAGCTTTTAATCTTCACAGACTTTTAATCATTTTTAGGTTCACCTGCCTCACAGATGGCAATCTGTAATGTTTTAATTGAGGCTTGCAAGTGTGTTGATGAGATATTTTTCAGAGAGGCTTGTATGTACCATCTTAACAACTTGTTTTTAAGTTCCCACAAAAGATATAAATTGGCTTTTGCTCTAGTTCCATCTCTTGCTTTATTCCCCAGTATGCTTCTAATGTAGGCTGCAAATATTATTCTTGCTGCTGATATTATTCTTTTGCTGAATCTGTCAGGCAGAAGGGATTTACCGTTGGGTTTCAGAGTAGATGAGAGTTTTTTTGTTCTTGGAAATGGTGTACAACAGCTCCACTAGTTTTTCTTGGTGCCTCAGAGAGATGAGCCCATTTCTCTCCTAGTGTAAAAGGCTTATTAGTTTTCACTGTCAGCCTCTGTCGCTGCTGCTAGCTAGCTTCTCTCTGTTGGAGCAGCTCTGCTCTCGACTGAAGCTCATGATTGTCTGCGCAAAACTATAAAGTGATTTCTCAGACAACTTACCAAATTATGTGCTGTCCTGAAATGAGCATTATCTTCAATAGCGGGTCTTTAATTGAGTTACTCTGCAATCTTGGCCAGGAGGCCAATTGTGTACTGGGAAAGCTGGTTATTTATGAGCTTATAGTTATGATTTTTTTTTTTTTTTTTTTTAAGCCTTTACTCAGAATGCTAAGTGGTTATGGAAGAATTTGAATCAACATCTTGGAAACCAGCCCTCAGTGTACGTGCTTCTTATCCCGATGTCTCTCTGAGTCTGACCTTGTGGTCAAATCGTGCTGCACTCCACGCCGCCTGCTGATCTCTGTGGCTTTTGCTGCTCTCAGCTTTGCTCCAGATGACTTGAACAGAGCGGGAGATCTCCTTTTCTTCGTCTTTTCTTATCTGGCTGCTCTTGCTGTGTCTTCATTGCTCATCTTGTTATGTGTAGCCTCATCTAACTGTCTCATCTTGTTTCAGCATGCAAGTCCTTTTTCTCCTCTCCTCTCCTCTCCTCTCCTCTCCCATATTGTTTAAGCCACAGTTCCCATAAGCCCTAGAGTCACAGCTGCAACATGGCCATGTCTTCCCTTGACCTCCCCATGTAGCGCTGGAGAACAGCTGTTCCCTATACACACACACACACACACACACACACACACAAATTATCTGAATGCAGTGCTTCAGGGGAGGCCTGGAGAAGGGGCAGCAAGGCTACACATCAGGTTCAAAATCACAGTTGCCCTACGTGCAAACACACAGACAGATGCTTTCTGACATGTACATGAGATCTCAACACACAGACACACATGCTTGCACAGACACACATCTTGCATGTCTTGCATGTCCATTATTACATATAAACCTGAAACATACTGTGTTTTTGCACACACGTGAAAATATTGAAAAGACTTCACATACACACAAAGAGGAACATGAACACAGTGGTTCAGACACAGATACATCGTATTTGGATGCACTATATTATGTACACACACATACACAACTTACACACACACAGCAGGACTCCCCAGGCAGCCTAAATCTAAGCCACTAAAGGCCTTACTGAAAGGCTTAGTCCTCCCTTTTGTTCATCAGGGTGGGGACTGGTGTGCCCTTTGACCCTGGCACTGTGACCCCGCCCAGCTTTAGAGCATAAATTAAGTCATATGAGACCAGGTTAGTGTATCAGAGGTGTGTCATATGGTTGAAAAGTATTGGTTCTAGCCACAGGGGCCGTTGGTTCTGGTGACATTATCCCAGAGATACAATGGAAAACACAACACAACACAACAGACAAAGGGTTTTGCCATAATCCCTATTTCTCTATTGCAAGTGGCAATATCTTAATATCATGAGCTGATGTTGTGATATGCTGAATATTTATTTTTGACAGTTGTCATGCCGGGAATGACAACTAGATAGTTTCTATTTTTTCCTTGTAAATACAAACACAACACAATATGAAACTGAACAAGACAGCAGCACCGCCCTTAGAGCCGCACACTCACTCTAGCGTGCAGGGTCATGGGTCAGCACTGACAATACCTACATGGCATGGCATTTCATACACACACATAAGCACACAAATATAAACGCACACACACCTAGTGTAACCTTTCCATATATGGAGCCTTGGGAGTGTTGGTTGAATTTGAATGTAGACCTCCAGCTGACATCTATCCATGATTAATGTGAGAGCCCGGGTTAAGTTTTGGCTTCGTAACGAATACACTTAGAGAAGTTGAAGAGCCTATCAATATTTGACATGTCTCTTGAATATGTTTGCATAATTGATGCGGGAATCTAAATTGAATCATAATTGCATCATTGTTGGATGTTTCGCTCTCTCCCTCTCTCATTATATTTCTTGCCCTTTGTATCCTCCTCCCCATGATATTTCTCCCTCGACCAAATATGTCCCTTCGCTCTTATTTTCTCTCTCTCTCTCTCTCTCTCTCTCATACGCACACACACTCACTCTCAGATGGGTGCCGACNTCTCTCTCTCTCTCTCTCTCTCTCTCATACGCACACACACTCACTCTCAGATGGGTGCCGACAGACAATCAATGTGATCTCAGGGTGTGACTGACACATGGTACTGATGAACCCACAGGGTAGTGTATCACTTTGCTTGCCTGTCTGCTTATGATTGACAGCTGTACCTCCTGTCTTTCTTTCTCTTTCTCTCCCTCTCACATTCTCTCTCTCTCTCTCCCCCTCTCTTTCACGCACACACACACATGCACACGGGGATCACTGACAGCCTCTGACATCATGCAGCTCTACAGTGTCGCGTGGTGCTGACACGTTGCCTTTGATGTTGATACTCACGAAAGAGATAGAGATAGGGAGGGAAGGGGTATTGGGGGATCTATTTCTTATTAAGTAAGAATATAAACTATGTAGCCTAATAAACTAAAAATGGAAACACTGCAACAGCATATCTCTGTCACTTTGCATGGTGATTTTAGTCATTATGTTTTATACCTGTGTGAATATTTTAATTGTATTTGTCAATAGGATATTGTATACAAAGATAACTTTGGCCGAGATAATCCTGCAATGGGATTTTCACATTGACACATGCTTCATATTTATTGTGTAATCCCCTTCATACTAGCCAGGAACCGCAGACCTGCTTAAAGTTAACTTTCCAAATGGGAATCTGTTAGTAAATTGCCGTCAGGACAGAAAGACACGCTCTATGTGGAAGTTTGAGGAAAACTTCCTCAGTCTTTGTGATAGATTTGAGTTAACATCACCTTCATCATCACTTCAGAGACTAACGTTCCAGTCAAAATGCAGCTGAAATCCATGCATGGCTGTGTGACTGAAAAGACGCCTGCTTCTATAAATTCCTGCAAAGCTCACGTTTCACAATCGCAATCTTGACAGATGACAGCGCATCTCTCCGTCTGACTCAATGTACTCAGCCACCCATTTACCTTGGTATTTATGGCTCAGATCCGAGTGGGTTTTTAGTATTCTCTGATTGGTGGCATTCTGCTGAGAGGACCCAGATGACTCCAGGCCAGGGTTTATATTTTGATTTAGGGGAGTCTGCAAAGAGAATACATTAGAATAAGTTTGCAGACAACAAATTAGATGCGATTAAGTTTCTAGTCATTATTGGTGGAGAGTGAGACCAGTGTTTGCTGGCAGATGGGACCCCAGTAATGGTCAGCACTGCTGTAAAATTGGGTGGGTAAGTGTTTTGGTGTCCGTGTATCTGTGTTTGCATACATATTAATGTGCTTACATTTGTATGCAAGAACAAGCATATGTGTAAAAGAGGGTGTAGAGGACTCTTCAAGATTTTAGAGAATGATTTGTCATGAAAGAGCCTGCAGCAGCCTTAATGCTAGGTTTATACTTAATAAATTCTGCATTTGTTACATGTGGTGTTCCTCACACACTCGCATCAGTACTTTATGTCAATCTTGAGGATTAAATACTATTTCCACTTCAGGAGGCAGCGTAGAGACTAAACATAACTTGTCCCTGACCACCACCATGACTCCTTAAAAACTACCTTCAGCTTTGCTAACAGTGAACAAACATGGCGACTGTCAAGTAGATCCACATTTTATACGAAAGAAATGGCCATAGCAGTGACAGCAGAGAAAGTACTTCATCATTGTTGCCTTGCTGGCGTGACAGAAGGTGACATTACAAACCCCACGATTTTTTACGTACAGCATCTCACGAACGTAGCTTTAGCTCTAGATCAACACCCGACCAATGCTTCAAACGCACATGGGATCCTTGTGGCAGCCATCTTACGTATGCAAAATTGACGCAACGCTGGCCTTAGCGTGCATGAAATGAGGTGTGTGTGTGAAATCAAAGGACGTCTTGGTCAGAGTTATCTTTGGCCTCCTTTATGTTCCTCATGTCAGTGGCTTTGATGACAAAATGTGTCAGTGTTTAAAAAGAGGCCGCCCCAGAGCATGTGCTGACATGTCTAAATCTGAGACTGTCTCACCACACACACACACACGCACACACACACACACACACACACACACGTGCACAAACATACACAGTCAGCCATCCCGAGGGCCATCTGGAAGTGCAGAGCATGGCACACAGCTGGTCTCCAGTGAACTTCCACAGAGTCTGGACCCCTCATCTCCAGATTACACAGAGAGCCGCCAGTCACTGACTGAAATGTGTGTGTGTGTGTTTTTGTGTGCGTACAAGTGTGAAGCGTGGGTGTTAGTGTAGCAGTGTGGTCATCCAGTAGCCCATGAAAACAAATTCCCCAAATATTCCTGGATACGTGGGTGGAATAGGAGCCGCCTAGTTTGAAATCGACCTCCGTCTCCCATCCTCTTGAGAATTGTGTGTGTGTGCATTTGGGGATTCCGACTACTACACAGACACTAAATGCAACTGAAAAATTGCCTCCATCTGTTAGCAGTGGAAAAAATCTGAGAGGACAAATTGAAAAGATTGCAAGGATAAAGCTGTCATAGTGAATTTGTATCGGGGCTGGAAGACTTCTTGTTATGGGGGCATTTGTAAAATATTCAGCTTTATGTGTGTGTGTGTGTGTGTGTGTGTGTGTNGGGTTACTACAAGGAATGAACATGAACTGTTTGGGAAGTTTGAGCACTGCACGAGCGTGAGGGTGCATGCATGTGAACCCGATCTTTATGAGTACGTGTGGACATTTTTTACGGAGGCTTATGCGGTTCACACCCTCCACCCCAGCTATATTTTTCCAACACATGGCCCAGCTCTCATTTAAATAGTAATATGGATTCATAGCAGCTATGCAAACTACCAGAACATCTCAGAAATTCCTGAAACCCGGTTACTTTTGAAGCCACACTGCAGCGCTGCTTTACTGGGACTTTCCAGGCAAATTCCAACAAGCACTCATTTATTTTCAGCATGCATTGACTTCATATGGAGTATCTGCTAATGTACAGAACATTCCCTGTGGAGTCTACAAGCTGTGACTAACAGGGTTGTGGATTCTTAGATTTGTTGACTGTGAAGGTATAAGTGAAATATATTTTTCTGATACTGTTTGACTTGAAAAGCCGTTACTCCTTTGTAGTTTCTCTATACAGTACGCGCCAAAGAAAAGAGTGAGACGGCTAGAAGGAAAAACTTAACAGATATTACCAGACCCATCAGTCAGCAGTTTTCCTCTAGAAATGGTTTCTGACAGGGCAGAAAGATCTGTCATATTACGGCCTTGTTCTTCATATTGTTCATGTATATCATGTAAATCCACTTGAGACAGATTGAATTCACACCTGCATGAGTATCTTGAACGATTGAATTTAGTTTCTCAACTCATTATGCAAATAACCATGTAGACCGGGAAAAATAATGTCAGGAATATGTGGCTTCATCACGGGAAATTAATACTGATCAAAGAGGCTGTCCAATGGTGGTGCTAATTATTATATGCTTTCACTGATGACATGGATGTGCAAATGAATGTGAAACGTACATCAACTTCAGCAGAAGACACGGCGTGCTTGTGATGCTAAATGTGCAAACATTCAGTGTAAACAAAGTTGCTTTGCACTATCCAGCAGGTCTTTGTGGTCACATGCACCCCAAACCACCCACACATATATATGCATACACAGCTGCCCACCTTCATTTTAGTGTTCAACATAAACAGCATGTACATATATTTAAACCAATTTACATAAAGTTTTCTTGAGTATGAAGATGAAGATTTGGTGATTTTGCAAGTTTCATATTGTAAATTGAATACATTAGTAATACCTAATTTACAATATTATAAGTCAGTGCAATCAGATTGGCCTGTGCACGCGCAGACTTTAGGTTCGTCATGGGATCGGCCAGAGAAAACCTGTTTGTTTGTACAGGTGGACCTCTGGGTCATTCCATGCTAGAATGCTAATTGGAGCTAGCATAAGCTGGCTAATGAGCACTAATTAGGCTAATGAATTAGATGCAAAGTGTACAGCAGGAGTGATGAGAGAGGAGGAGGAGAAGAAGGGACAAACTGGACAGGCACAGTCTGGATGCATGTACATAGAGATGCACACACGCACAGACACGCACACACATACAGTACTTATAGCTGTGTGGTAAAGGTGACTGTTAAAGGACCATACCACCCAGTTTGCATGTTTGAGCCTAATATATTAAATTTTCATACCCGTAACGTTACTGACAACTATTTTCCAAAGCATACTACTGGAACAGTGAATTAAAATATTATTTTCCTACCTTTCAGACACCATTGTTTCAGTTCATTCTGGTACACTATTAAAATCAACTTGTTGATACTTGAAACATTCTTGGGATAGGTAATCAATCATCATGCTAAAATTACGAAGTTTTGTAATTTCAGCTTTTAAGCGCAATAAAAAGCGCAGAGTGAATGCATGTCTCCACTGGGGAATATAGTCCCAAAAGAAGACCTGCATTTATAGAAAAATTTAAATGACCATGATTTCATAAGGCTGCGTAACTATTAGCAGGTGAAACGTTGATTTTTAAGGTGGGTATCACTTGAGTATTTTATTTTGAAAGATTAAGAGATTTTGGAAAATATCAGGAAAGCTGAAATACAGTTTTATTCTTTGAGAATTGATTGTCAGTAACCTTATGTGTATGAAAATTGACTATATTAGGCTCAAACATGCAAAATGGGTGGTATAGTCCTTTAAGTGGTGCACATGTAAAGACACAGTTCAATAAAACTAGTGATTCTTTGCTGAAACGTTTTTTGTCACTTTGTATACATATGTACATCAATTATCTTTCTCAAACACACACACATACACACACACACACAACAACATGTGGATGCACCCTCCAACCCACACACCCTCATCAAACGCACTCTATCTCAGTTAGTCAGGAGGAAAAATACCCCTTTTTTACCCACAGGCTCACTTAGCCTGCACATCTGCCTTGCTCTCGTGGGAACACACAACAATATTCTTCAATTTACACACTCATGCTTACGAGGAGGATAAGCTCCTTTTTAATTAGCGGAGGAATCTGTCGTTAAGCCGTATGTGCGTTATTAGACAAATGAGCACATTTGTGGCACGACATCCATAATGATAAATAAACTTTGATGTACAAACACAAAATTGTAAGGTCCTCTTGCGTGCTTAATCCGTGTGCAGAAGACGTTTAGTGGAAATTAAAGCTTTTTACTGCAAATGGATAATCTGATTAATCAGTTTCTGACTCAGTGATTCACACATATACTGAACGCGCACACCCAAATACACACAGACGCATACTAAGAGACAAGGAAATGAGAGAGGGACAGGGAAAGGCTGAGAGAGGTCCGGGAGGCTAATGTAACAACAGTCTCAAATAGCAGCAAATTGGATCTCTTTTCTCACAGCTCTCTGGAAGACACTCAGGCTGGTTGTGGTTTTGTGTTTTCATCACCCTGGAGCTTCATGTTCGGTCAGAGAGTCACCAGGCGTCTGCTGGGTGGATGCACGGCACCAAAAAGGCCACGGGGCAATCCACCAGACACACACCTTTGGGAATCTGGGCTGGAGGAAGAAAAAGAAGAAGAAGAAGAAGAAGAAGAAGAAGAAGAAGAAGAAGAAGAAGAAGAAGAAGTGATGCAAGCAGAAATAATGTGTGATTAAGAGAAAGTTTCATTGAACTGCAAGTAGTTATCTTGTTGTTTATTAAAATACAGTTTCCACCCCTCCTGATTTTACTGTCTGTGAGGATGAAGAAGTGCACATCACATGTAATTAAGTTGGTGCAAATGAAGGCACTTAATGACAGGTTGTTATGGCAACAGTGTTGGATGTTGCCAGCGGTGCTGATTGAGAGAGAGAGAGTTCTAACTGCATCAGAGATTACGGACATGCCGTCACATGTGCACAGATTCTCTCACACTTATGCATGCAAACCACAGGTCAGCATCTCTGATTTATTCAGCGGCACCGCATTTTGTGGCTCTGTCATGTTTCCTGCGTGCTGCCTCTATTTTCTGCCATTTTCACTCCATGCGTGACACATTTGAGTCTAACTGTGATCTTTCTGGACAATAATCATGTGGTTTAAACACTGAGAAAGGCTTCTGGAGTTGGAGGTTGGAGCCATCCCAGATTGCCCTGACTTTTAAAAGGATGTTTGGAATTATCAGCACAAAACTTGAGATGCTCTTCTAGCTTTAGCAGATGTATGATGAGTGTCTAGAACGGCAATGAGTTAGTGAGAGCGTGAGTGGAGACGGAAGCTTCAAAAACCACAACGTTGTGTTAGCACAATTTGAGCGACTTCTTACGTGTTTTAACTTCTCATGTGAGGTTCCGTGAGTATCGATTTCAGATCTACTCCCAGGTGAGAGTCGTTTGTGTATCTTTTCTGCACTCAGTTACGTAGCGTGCACCACAGCATCCGCAAGACGTAGGACTACAGGAAACGTTGTGTCATTTGAGTGGTTCAGGGATTTAGGGGTTTTTTTAAGTGTTGTCGTCTCATATACAATGGTGATTTTCACAGGACTATCACTATCTGAAATTCAGCTCACACAAAATGGAATACACACACACACACACACACACACATGCATGCAGCTTCTAAGCTCAGTGGTGGTTCCCTTTGCCAGCTCAAGGTCATGGGGACAAAAGAGAGGGAGTGCTGTGCTGGTGTTAGTGCAAAAAAAAGGAGGAGGAGAAGGAAAAGATAGAGAAAGCAGTGGAGAGTCTGACCCCGGTTAAAGTCCAAACCAACAGGCGAGCCGAGAGAAGGAAGAGGAGTGAGGAGAGAAACAGGGAGGCAGAGCATGGGGGAGGAGGCGAGGTGAGAATGGGTTTAAGCAACAGGAGATTTTTCTTTACGGCCTCCTCCTGTGACCTCCGCACTTCATTCAAATCTATAAACCACTCTGAAACAGTTCATCATAGAAAGAAAGAGTGAAGAGAAACTAAAACACACACACACATACATACGCACACAGGTTCACTGGTTTGATAAAAGGCAAGTTGCAGGGATGTTGCGTGTTAAATCCTGGACCTGCAACTCGCATTGATATTCACTGCCATCAGATGCTGGTCTGTTTTGTGGGCTGTAACACACATGCACACACACACACACACACACACACACACACACACACACACTTACATACAGACACCGTCCAGGCAGCAGCTGGTGTGGAAATATGGGCTACGATAGCTCCTTCATCTCCATCCACAGGTGACAGAATGTCAATGTGAGGGCGTGCAGCTGTCACTTGTTCACGGTGTGTGTGTGTGTATGTGTGTGTGTGTGTGTGTGCATGCGAATCTGTGAGTGTGTGCTAACTGTGTCATGAGATGTGCAGAATGTAATGCATGTAGGTGTGAATGAGGGTGGGATTTTGTCACAGACTGTCATGTCCTGGCACTTCATTAGAGCTTGGCTAAATAAGAGACAAGACAGAATCTCACAAGCAACATCAGCAGCCACCCTCGCACATGTGTGTGTGCGTGCGTGCTTGTGTGCTTGTGTGTGTGTGTGTGTTTTGTGTTGGACTTCTAACAGCCAGCTTTGCCCTGTCAGCTTGCTCCATATTCACAGGCACACACTAGATGCAGTGTCAGCAATCAGTGTCACACTTGTGCACAAGCCAAAGCGCATTCATAGCCTCATCAGTACCAGCAGAGTGTCTCTGAAGTTTCGTGTGTGTGTGTGGGTGTGTGTGTGTGTGTGTGTGTGTGTGTGTGTGTGTGTGTGTGTGTACACGTGTGTGTGTGTGTGTGTGTGCGTGTGTCCAGTACCTTCCCCTTGTATAGGCTATGGCTATACGATAAATGATTTCCTGTCTTGACACTCTCTTAACCTTCCACAACCTAACAGCCTGCAACCCCACTCGCCTGGTTTGGCACTAGCAGTTAGCACATTAGCTGTTATCTAGGATTAGTTAAGCGTATGTATGAGAAAGATGGAGAACTAGTACAAACTAGCACAAAGAAAGAAAGAAAAAGAGGATGATTGTAAAAAACAAAAAACAATGGCACTCGGTGACTTTAGAAAGGTTAACATCATGGAGGAGAAAGTAAATGTAAGTATCTTTCTGAAGGCCAATTACTACTTATGAAGTAGAATTTCCGAGCAACAAGACATCCTGCATGGTGATTTGGGCTCTTTCATGGCTCTTTTCCACTGATAAGGTGCCCTGCAGGAGCCAGTGCTCGGCTGATATTCGACTGGTGCTCAGGGTTACCCAAGGTCAGAAGAATTGATTGCAAACTGGCTTGTGTTTCCAGTGGCCAGACAGCCGCGCAGAGAACCAAACAGGATGTGTTTGTTTTTCTTGTATCTCTGGCGATGGTCAAACCGTAATCAGGGTGTTGCTCCCCTCAACTGATCATTGAGCAATTTCATTATTCTCAGTCACTTTGGTAGTTAAAATGTTCAAGATTACACAGCAGTCTTGCTAAGCTAAAAGCTCTTGCCTTTCTTGCAGGAAGTAACGGCTCTGTACACACACGGTAATGTCACGGCTGATGAAATTTGTCTTGCCTCTGCATGAGAAACACTGATTTGTTGGTTGCAGACCAGCAGCTTTGTGGAGTCGATGCAGGCATTTAGTTTGCCTGCCGGGAACCTGCCTCTGGGCGTGGAACTCCGTGAAACGGTTAAAAAGTGCATTGGTGCACAGCACAGCACTATGTGTGTGAAAAAAGCATGGTCGATGTTCCAAGGTGAACTTTTGTCTTTTGTCTTTTCTGTCTTCTGATAACTCCCACTAGTCATAACTGGTCCATGGCTGGTTGTGTCACCAATGAGGGGCAGAACTTGTCTGGTGATACAACCAGCCATCTGATATTTGGACCAATCACAGCCAGCGGCAAGATGTCAGAAGTAGAAAAGAATAAGGTCAGTTCTAAAGGAATATACAGTATACTGTGTGCTGTGTTCTAGGACAAGTTCAATTGTCATTTCATCTTATGTTTTCTGAAATATACTGGGGCCTTTAATCCATCTGTGTAGCATAACACACACACACACACACACACACACACACACACACACACACAAGTCATTGCTGCACACATGCCAGGCCGGTGCTAATCATACACATAAACTGCCCACTTGTGCATCAAAGCAGCATGCATGAAAACATGAATTCACAGTCTAATGCACATGCACAATACTCTCTGGTCTACCTGTCTATCTAATCTCTCCATATCTCTCTTTCCTTACTTTTCCTCTCTTTCTCTCTTGACACACACATATGCACAAATAGCCAGCTGTGTGGTGGAAGCAGGTGTCACTCTCAGCTCATTACCCCTGGAAGGGTTGATCACCCTGTTTGGAGAGCAATAAGACACACCTCGCTGGAGAGATAGAGGGATCAGGACAGAAAGGGGGGAAAAGAGGAGTCAGGAAGAAGGGAGCTGCCTCCTGCTTCAAGAGAGAAACAGATTGAGAATCTTTTTTTGTAGCATCAATAGAAAAGGAAAGTGCAAGGGAGCATGTTGTTTCATGGAGAGGGGAGGAAGATGATGGTAAATGGAAAGAGAAGGTGTGGAGATGGAGCATTGCATTGCAGTGAGCAGTGGGTGGCAGGAGGAAAGATGGGTTGAAATAACAGAGGGAGCCGATGCACACTTCATCAGAGAGATAAATAGGTGGAAAAGGCAACAAGAGGAGAGAGGCTGAAGTGATAAAGAAAAGACAGCAGTGATTGGGAGAAAGTGGAGATTAAAAAAATAAGTGAGTTATGACCGATAAAGAAAATGGAGATGAGTGTGTGAAAAGAGTGTGTTGAGCGCCTATGATTGGTCTATTTAGGATTTTTACACTTAAAAAAAATTGTATAAAAAAAAAAACACCCATAATGTAAATTTTTCAGCAGTTAATAAAAATAGCCTTTTTAAAGCTTTGTGTTTATGCATTTGGAAGCTTTTTAGGGGTTAATTTTAACAGCTGCACGTAAGCATTTTTCTGAATTGACTACTCAACTTTTTATGCATGTCTGTGAACTCAGCACATGTGTGTTTTGTTGCTTTGCAGGTACGACTACAAGGAGATGCTTCACAACTCCACCTTCTGTTTGGTGCCCCGCGGCAGACGGCTGGGCTCCTTTCGCTTCCTGGAGGCACTGCAGGTAAACGAGCAACACGCATCCAGGCAGAACCTTGTGTCAAAGCAGTGATACGCTTTAGATTCATGCCTGTTGGCCTTTAACTGGAAAACTCTCGTTTAACCCGCCACTTTGCATTTGTTTTAATGGTGAGTCATTAAATCCTTACTACCTTAATTTTGACACTGTAGTATAATTACCATAAACAAACACCTTCACTGGGAGGATTAACTGCCTCTTTGGCCTATATTTGACACGTGTGGGTTGAATTTTGCAGGAAAACTGCTGAATTATGTTCAGATTTTTTTTTAAATTAAAAAAAGTTCATCTTAAAAGGTCTTAAGAGGAACATTGTATGCAGTTTTAAATGTTGTCATTTTCATTTAGGAGTCTATTTTGAAACCTGTGCAATGCTTTAAAGTGCAGGCAAACACACTTCTGCTTTCCCCTGCTGCAGCACCACTGTGCATACTGAGTGAAAACAAACTACCTTTAAGTGCCACCCTCCTGAAAAGCCTGTTCCGTGAGCATGTCAGATGAACAAGTGTCAGTGTTTCATTTTTGTAGAGTTAAATAACTTAAAGGTACATTTATGTAAATTTACAATCTGTTAACGTAATGTAAAAAAAAGGATTACCACTTCACCAAAACTCAAACTACAGCATTGGAAGACACTCCCTAACTGATTCACAGGTGTTTTAGGAACATTGTTGAAGTTTTTAAAGGTTTTTTACATCGGTAATGTTTGTGATGGGACAGTAAAACAGATTTTTCAGTTATGATCAGACAAATAATGATTTTAATAACTGAGACAAACTCATCACTTGTGTATGTAAATTTAGATAGTTTATATAGGTCAAAAGGTCAAAGCAAATTTTAAGAATCTTTTTTTTTTTTTTTTTTTTTTGCAAATCTGGAGCATGACATGACTGCCTACACTCTGCTCTCTGTTTCTGAAAATCTACACACTTCACCTCCCCTTCTCCTCTTCATTTCTATAATTGCACTGCAAACTCCTGCATTGCTGCACTGTCCTTTACTTCTCCTTACCGTGCACTCCCATCCACAGAGTACACTTATCTCACTAACACACACACACACACCACTCCAGGGAAATCTCTCCTCTCCTCTCCTCTCCTCTCCTCTCCTCTCCTCGTCTGGCTCGCTNCCAGGGAAATCTCTCCTCTCCTCTCCTCTCCTCTCCTCTCCTCTCCTCTCCTCGTCTGGCTCGCTCCATCCATTCCTTTATGCCAGCTAGAGAAAGAGGAGAGAGTATTTACAAGGTTTGTGATTGGCATGAGAAAGCTATTCCTAACAGAGGTCAAGGGTGTGTGTGTGTATGTGTGTGTGTGTGTGTGTGTGTGCGTGTGCGTGTGCGTGTGCGTGTGCGTGCGCGCACGCATGTTTGTGAGCCTGAGGGCCAGTTCTGGTTAGTTGACACCTTTATGACCTGGGAGTGACAGGGCCGTCATTACATCAAACTCTCTCTCTCTCTCTCTCTCTCTCTCTCTCTCTCTCTCTCTCTAACACACACACACACACGCACACACCAGCTGTTCCCTCTATCTCTCCTCTCATCCCTCCATTTTTGCCACTCCTTTGCCAAAGGTCACATTCACCACATTCAGCTTGACTCATTCCGTTCTTTCATCTTTTTATATCTATTTATCCACTTTTTATTGCCATTTGATCTTTTTTTAAAATTCACGCATCTATTGATCCTGCTAGTCTTTTTGACTAATTAACTCATCTGCACTGAAGTAACCTTTTTAATATTGATGAGTCAACAGGTACAACTATTAGTCAAAACAAAAGGCTGTTATGTGTGTGTACATATGTGTGCATGAACCTTGAGACCAACTTAAATTCTTGACTTGTATTGTGTTAGACAGAATGTGGTGTGTTTTTTTTTTTTTTTTNTTTTTTTTTTTTTTTTGGTCTGCAGGCTCATAAATGATGAAAACCTTTCCAAATCAAATAAACACAAATAGAATCAGAGAGAAAACTTTAAGATTTTGATTTAAAAATTCTTTTTGTGCACGTTTGAAGCGTTTGGGGTTTAGAAAAAGCAAACTCTGGTACATTTTCTAGAAATCTAGCCTGTCTGTTTACATATCTGCAGCTTTGTCCTTCTTATCTGGTATTTTTACTGTGTCAGGCCTTTTATGATATGCTCTACAACCAATTTCTCTTAATTTTTTAACCACATATCTACATATTTATATCAGTCAGAGTCATCTTTATATCAATTTCCCCATTTTCTGTGACTATATGCTTCCTGCTTGCTTATCTAGATTGTGCTATATGTTTAATCTTACTTCTGTTTATGTGACTGCTAAGCTGATAAGTGTACACCTTGTATTTGATCTTAAATTGTGTAACTGTGTGCATGCATGTACAGATTATGTTCAAGCTCTTGCTCGTGTAATAATTTGTTTTGCTGTTATGCTCGCATACATGCCAGTGCTGCATTATTGCTGTTTTCATAAGAGCTTCTTGCAATTTCAGTTTCAGCAAATAACGCTGAAGCATCCAAAAACTTTAGAATGTCTGCTGAAGTGAAAAACTGTCAAGACTCTGATATACAAAGCATCATCACCATACTTGCACCTTAAAATATTATATGTAGACATTATTAAATATACATACATATATATATTTTTTATTTTATTTTTCTTATTTTTTTTAATAACCTGCAATATTCACTTTTTGATGCCACTAAGTGTGTCCAGGTTTATACTTGTCAGTCCTCTTGATGAGTTTTCTACTCTGAAACAGTATCTTAGTCTGTTGCTGAGGAAGTAGACATCCAATAAAGCACCACCACAAAAAAAAAAAAAAAAANAAAAAAAAAAAAAAAACAAGCAAATGAACCAAACTTAATTTGAGAAATAATTTGCATTAAAAGCACCAAAAAAAAAGTGACGATATTATATCTTATTTTTAATGTGCCCTGAGGTACACGTAGCATTTTTATGACTTCCCTACCTGGCTGCCATGAGCCTCAACACCAGGAGATTGTGTTTTCACCTGTATGTTGGTTTGTTTGGTTTTTTTGTATTTATAGGATTTCTCAAAAAGTTATGAACCAATTTTGATTAAACTATCATTGCTGTTTCTTTCTCTTTAGGTATTTATATTGTTATTCGATATTTTATATAAGACCATAGACATTTTGTCTCAAATCTGCAGGAGGTATGAGCTCAGCTGAGTGTCCCTCAGTTCATTTAGACTTGAACCAAAGGGTTAAAGAATCATACCACCCATTTTGCATGTTTGAGCCTGATATATTCAGTTTTCATACATGTAAGGTTACTGACAATCATTTCTCAAAGGATAAAACCGTATTTCAGCTTTCCTGATATTTTGCAAAATCTCTTAATCTTTCAAAATCAAATATTCAAGCGATANGGAGACATTCATTCACTCCGCTCTTTTTATTGTGCTTAAATGCTAAAATTATAAATCTTTGAGAACCCCAAGAACATTTCAGGTATCAACAAGTTGATTTTAATAGCATACCAGAATGAACTGAAACCAATGGTGGTCTGGAAGGTAGGGAAAAAATTTTTTAACTCACTATTCCATACGGAGCAGTAGTATGCTTTGGGAAATGATTGTCAGTAACCTTATGTGTATGAAAGTTGAATATATTAGGCTCAAACATGCAAATTGGATGGTATGGTCCTTTAAAGACAAGCAGACGGACAGATCATGAAAATGTATGTTTAAATTGTAACAAAACATGAAAAGAGCTGAATCCAGTTTTGAATGTAAATGATGTAGTCACATTTTTATCTGTGTTCCTGTGTGTGTGTGTGTCTTTGTGTGTGTTTTTTGGTTTTTGTGTGTGTGTCTGTCTCAGGCTGCATGTGTCCCAGTGATGCTGAGTAACGGCTGGGAGCTGCCTTTCTCTGAGATTATTGACTGGAATACAGCTGCAGTCATTGGAGATGAGAGGCTGCTGCTGCAGGTAACGGGCCTTAGACACACACACACACACACACACACACACACACACACACACACACACACACACACACACACACTTTTCATACAACACTTAAACATCAGTAGCAGATAGCGTGCCAACAACCTGAAATTAAAGCTGTTTCTGGCTGCCAGCATCCTGAGCACACTTAACACTTTTTTTAATTCATCTAGCATCCTGGTCTGTGTGTCTCAAGAAAACAAAATTCCTGCATATCAAGTCCACGACTGCTTAAAATGTCACACAAAGCTTCACACTGTGAAATCAGAGGGCATGTAAACCGAAGCAGCAAATTCAGCTGGAATTACTTAAACTTAGTGACAGGAAAAGTAATTATATGCCTGTTAAGTCTTCATTTGATTTGTCTGTTATAATATTATTTGACATTGAGTTTTCTATGAGCAGTTCTCTCACTCCATGTAACATGGGTGCTTGCGCCACACTTGATCTGTTTGTGGATTTATTTATTTTACGTTATGCTAAGATACATACAACATACATGCAATCCGCTGTGGGATTTTCAACCAATTCAGAACGTAAATGTGAAGTAATTTATGCAGAGTTAAACCAGGATCATATATTTATTCACCATAAGACTGACTTATCAAAAAAAAACATAATTATATTTGTCATCATGGTTTCCACCAGGAAATATAATCTGAGGAGAAGAGCTTTTACCAAGAAATTAAATACAACCATCACTCCTATAGTCGTGCATAAATGTTAGCGGGTGAAACATTGAATTTTTAGGTGAACATTTGTTTGTTGTTTTTTTTGAAGATTAGGGGATTTGAAAAAATAACAGGAAAACTAAAATATGATTTTAAGTTTTGGAAATTGTTTGTCAGTAACATAACATATGCAGATTGTACTGTATATATTGGGCTCAAACATGCACGATTGCCAGTATGGTCCTTTAAGTCTGGGTGTTCTGAACAGCCTTCAAAACCTGCTTGGTTTGAAGCAAACTGAGACCTTAAGGAGCAACAAGGATGCTACCCAACATCCTACAATCTGTCCTGAAGCCTACAGTTCACCACCAAACCACAACATGTCTTCAGGTGGTAACACATGTTAATTTTAGGACCACACGTGATTGACTCCGGCTCAGTCTGGCAGCATCAGTGCCGTTGTGTTTGCTGACTTGACTTGTGGTTGTTTGTCACAGATTCCGACCACGGTGCACTCCATCCACCAGGATAAGATCCTGTCCCTCAGACAACAGACTCAGTTCCTCTGGGAGGCCTACTTCTCCTCTGTGGAAAAGATAGTGCTGACCACTCTGGAGGTGAGGAATCACTACACACTACTACACACACACACACACACACACAAATATATTCACACAACCACCTGCCCCTTTGACCTCTTTGCCTTCTGCTTTCATTCTCAATTGATCCTCAATCTGTCTTTCTTTCTGGAATGTCACGCCGGCCTCTGCAGTCTTCATTGTATTCTCAAGTCTCTTTGGTTGTGAAGCCAAAAGTAAAAGACGACTGTCATTCACAGAGAAAACAGAATTTCAGCATCTGCTCACAAATATTGGAATAAATAATAAATGTTTTCTAATAGCATAGTTAATACGTGTTAATAGGGTTTCTAATGGTTTTAACAGTGGTGGTCATAGTTTAAATGCTTCCAGTAGTACTAGTAATAGTACTGGTAGACCATTTCAGAATCTGTTACAGAAACTCAGGGAACTTTTCAAGTACTCAGACACTTTACCTGCATTTCAGCCACATGAACTTGGGTTCAAATGTTATTGACAGGCCCTATTTAGGAGATTTTACTTGCTGGTGTGGGTATTCACATCAGTAACCTTCCACTCGCGAGCCTCCTGCTTCCACTGACCTCACATTATTATTCTTCCAAACTAGAACAGTTTAGGGAATTTGTGATGGGAAAAACAATCTATCCATCCCTCATTATTCATTTTAAACAAGTTGTTTATAGATGCAGGGCTAACCCCTGGGCGTACAGCCAGCTTCATGCTATGGTTACAAATGTCTTCTTCCTGTCTCCGCTCTCATTGTAGCATCCCATCACACCTGAACCTTCTCTCTTACTGCATCGCTAAAACCTTGGAGGAAGTTTTCCATGCTACAGTTTACATTTACAACCTTCCAAATCTGACATTTTCCTGACACACACACACACAGACTCACAATCATGGCTTCAGTATGTTGAGTGCGTCTGATTTCACCTTTCTCTACATCTGTGGTCCTTTTGTTGTTATTTAGTCTGTCTCACCACGAGCTCTCACACACTCTCGCACACACAGCCACATCTCCATATGTCAAGGTGTATCAGCCCAGATACACATGGCACCACCCAGGCATAACCTTGCTGACATGTTGTCACTCTCCACTAAAGAGCAAAGTGACACGCAGCAAAGCCCGTGACTCAGTGCTGGTGTGTGTGTGCAGTTTGTCAGCGTACACGCATGTGTGTTTGTGTGCTTGTACGTTCACACAGGATATGGCAGAGGCTAAATGTTTAATCCTGACTGACTGTCCCGCAGAAAGAGGGAGGGAAGGGGGAGGAATAGAGGAACGTGGAGGGAGGAAGGGTGAAGAGGAGAAGGGATGACATATGTAAATGGTGTTGCCATGGCAGCCCTGAGATAACGAGGGACATGGTTTATTCATCTTGTCGAACCTACAATCTCCCTACTGCAGATCTGGGACGATACACACACACAAACACGCATGTACTCCCATATCTTGACAGACTGGATCTTCTCACATGCATTCACAAATGCAAACACACTTGCCGGGTTTACTGACTTCCTACATCTTCCTTAAACAGTGCATGTGTGGGTGTGCATGTGTGGTAGTTGCAGATGCTAAGCTAGCAGGAAACATGAGTTCAACCTATCATATGGTGTTTCCTGTCGGGAAGTGGATACTTTTCGACCAATCACGAGGTCAATATAGCTGGATCTGCAGCGGTGGTACACCTATTAAACTGACCTATTAAGTGTGTTTCCAGAGAACCAGGATTTATCTGTCATGCTCTAATTGGTTGATTGTGGCTGTTCTGAGGTGAGATTGAGTCGTCCATCATGTCCTGACTGAGAACAGCCGATGGGGGAGGAGCTGCAGCCGAGTGAGCAAAATTGCCCCTCATAAGGTGTAAGGGCTGCGAGTCTTAAGGCGGCAGCCAATGTTTTTATAGAGAAGTTAACGGATTCCGAGTTAATCTGTTCAGCTCAGGCAAATGGTTATCGACTGCCCTCAGGGACAAAGCCGGAATAAAAAAAAAAACAAAAAACCCCACAGCGCTGCTTTTTCCCTCGTTTTCCACATCCCCGCCTCCCTGTGATGAATTTTTATGTTGTCAATATTATTACAGTAAGGGCCTCCAGCTATATTATTAACTTTTCACAATGCAAGCAGCTATCAACTTCTCAATATCTCACCCTCGCCTACTGCTGCAAATCACCTGACCTCCGCTTCTCTCTCTCTCTCTCTCTCTCTCCCCTCCCTCGCTGTCTCAACCTTTCTCTCTTTCTATATATCCATCTTTTGCGTTGCCAAGCCAACAGCCGAGTCTCCTCCTGAGTCAGTAGCAGCCATAAAACACGGCCGCAAACCTGTGTCTGTTTTACTGAAGCAATTTAGCATGGCTCAAGGGCACAGCAGCAATATCTCTTTTCTCTGCCTCCCTTCCCGCCCGTTCGGCAGCGAGGCTGATGGCACCGTGCTCTGAGCTACAGCCGAGGGAAAATTATGGCCGTTCTCACGTCTGGCTCTTTGACTGACTGCTCTATTTGGGCACAGAAGGGATAGGAGCAGGCCTGACTGACTGGCGCTTAGATACAGCTGATGACTTTGTCCGTGGGGACCGTTTGGCACGTTTTTCGAAGGTTTCTGTCAGAGTGAGTGACCAGTGTTGTGCCGAAATCTGCATCCATGCCAAGAATTGCATCCCCACTCCTGGACAATGGATCATATATGTAATCCAAGACAATATTTATTCCTTTGAATAACTTTTATCAAACAGTGATTATGGCACTTTTTAGAGGCAACAATAATAATATCTACAGTAAGTCTGTTGAGCAGCGATTCAGTACTCCACTCTTATTTATTCATTATTTCTGCTGAAAAATGCATCCCCTCCTTTCTCAGTCTTGAGGGGGTTTAAATGCACCAAACTCACCCTGTCACACAAAAATAATCCCAAATGTGTATTTTTAACATCATTTCATTTGTTCATCCTCAGAAAATTATTAACACTTGGGATGCAAATCTTAGCAGACGAGCCACTTGCCAAAACAGGCCCCCCCTCCTTTTTCAGCCCTGAGGGTTACATTCTGTTATATCCAAATAGCCCTAAACTGAACTGTTAATTTGATTTCATTCCTTCATCTTCAGAAAATTATTTACGGTGGGGATGCAAATCTCAGCAGGAGAGGGGAGGCAATTTTCTACAGGGATGCAGATTTCGGCACAACACCATCACAGACACCTTTGACTTGCTGATCTGTTTATGGTGCCTGGCTTGTTTGAAAGAGAACAGGTTGGTGCGTCTGTAGAGGAAATGTTATGCATTAGCATATATTTCTTTCAGTTCTGCTTTACGGCGATTGCTTGACATGATAATAAGTGCTTTTGAGGTGACACAAAGCAGTTGTATGGAAGCACGACGAGCTTCAAACTTTAAACTGTGGTCATACTCGTATCATTGCTCAAACTCGCCGACTGGGGTTTGGATAACACTCAGGCGCTCTGAATTTCACCGGGGTTATTTGAAGTTACAACATTAGCGGCGTTGTATTCATTCACATTCATGACTTGAAAACTCATTTCACAGTTTGAAATGTTTTATAGGTGTGATTATAAGCCTCATTGACAAAATCCTTAATATTTTAACCGCTGCAGTCTGGAACATTTGTTTCTTTATCGACACAAATACTTCTGATTATATCATTCCTCAGAGATCCGAGTGAAATATCATTTAAATAAGTTTGGTTTTACCCGTTTAAGCATCAGATTGGTGATTTTTCAACAATGGGTGAATATCACACAGCGAAGTGTGAATTTTTTTTTTTTTCCTGAAAGGAAAAGCTTGACAAATCTGCTGGGATCTGACTGTGGGCTCCAGATTACTAAGCACACACACAGCCTAGAGAGCAGGCTGTTATTGAAGCACACAGGTTTGATTCTGGCAACAGTGTGTCGTGCACAGATTTGTGTCTGTCAGACTAACACAGATCTTTCTTTAATTTCCCCCTTAAGTAGCTTGAAACATTTTCCATCAGTATATATTTTCATCACTTGAACTTTATTCAGTTCACCATTTGATTTTTGTGGATATTTTTCACTATTTTGCGTTGTTGTTAACATGTATCCATCACGAGTGAAAGATTCACATTTTACAGCATTTAATTCTGGATATCCTGCACTGTAACACCTGATAAGTTCATTCAATTTTTTTTTTAAAAAGCAGGGTAACTCGTTGTCCTAAAAAAGTTAAGTTACGCATTGTTGAACAAACAAAAAAGTATATGTTCAATGAACCTAGGATTCTCGATAAAAAAGCCTCAAATGTTTAGGTACAATGACCTAATTTCTTTGAGTTAAAACAAAATCTGGGGTTACAGTGCACAGGAGAACATGCAAACTCCACACAAAAAGGAACCACTGGGTCTCGAACCCAGTGGTTCCCAGGACCTTCTTGCTGTGAGGCAACAGAGTTAACCACTGAGCCGCCCCACTCGATCACCAAGATTCTATTTTAAGCAATACGTTTGTGCTTTGCTAATAGCAATGGGCAAAACTAAACTTACTTAAGTTGATTCAACTCAAAAACTCTAACTGAATAAAAAAAAATATCCAAATAGTACAACTAACTCAAATCATTAGGTCATGCTGGGACAATTAACTAAATTGGGTACAATTAACTAATTTCTTTGAGTTAAAACAACATGTGGGATTACAGTGTGTACAGAAGCTCGTAATGTACAAGCAACAAATTCAGCAGGATATATTTGGAAAACATCAGATACTGTAATAAAGCTTTTCAAATGAAAAAAAAGGCATTTAAGTGAAATGAGTTTTGTGGTTTTGAACAACATAAGTTCATAATCGTGGATTCAACAAAAGGTCCGTATTCAAACAGATTCCAAACATCCTGTTAGTGAGCAAAGGCGTTCACTCACAGTCAACAAATACACATCTCCAGGAAGAACCCTGCAGAATATCATGTTGTGTTTCTTATCTTTGTTTTCTGGTCTTTGTTTGTGTTTCTGTGTCAGATCATTCAGGACCGCGTGCTGGAACACGGCTCCAGAAGCAGTCTGATGTGGAACAGTCACCCTGGGGGACTCTTCGCCTTGCCGCAGTACTCTGGATACCTGGGAGACTTCCCCTTCTACTACGCCACGCTGGGTCAGTAACACACAGAAACACACACACACACACACACACACACACACACACACACATCATAGTAATGTACAAAGTGCTTTTCATAAACTGCAACGCTGTCTGCTGTCAAATGTTGTTTTATGAGAAAAGACTTTCTGTCGCTTTCTGTCTGGGTGCTGCTGTAGATTTGGGCCTTATCTCGATAGCAAAAATATGGCTTTCACCCCTGATCTACTGCCCTCCTGGAATAGCTTCGTCTAGCAGCGAGCAGCGAGGAATGAGCCTTTGACGGATGTTTGCATTAGTCCTGCTGACACACCAGCCCGTCCATCATTGGTTTTGAGTCAGCATTGCTACTGCTGCTGCAGTAAGGCCAATTCCTCCCGCCACAGTTCAGCGGCGCCGACTTCGCCCCGCCACGTATCTGTGACCCATGAGCCTGTTTGTCCCTCATTTCTTCACTCCATCATCATCCAACGCTGCCAGGCCGCAGCGTCTTTGCTGAGATAAACACAAACAACTTCGCCAAACACACACACACACACACACACACACACACACACAGAAGGAGATAAGTAACACACACAGACATTCAGTTGATGAAGCACCTGGGGTTGAGAGCTGATATTAAAATGGATGGGATGGCGGCAGGCATGGATTACCACGCTGGCAAGTTTATTTGTTTCTCAAAGAGGTGACAATTAAACACGGATGGGTTTTTGGGAGACAAGGTGGCTTGTCACTGATGGGTAAATGAGTAAAATCAAAGAGTTTGCTTCCAGATGCCACTGCTTCTGTTCTCTGTGAGCCGATAACAAGACCCACAGACGTACATACACACAGACACAATCATCATGCATATGAATACGCAGATGCACACAGCAGAAGCACAAATTAGTTTTTGATCTTTTTGTAAAGTGGACATTTGATTGGCAGGTGTTAATTTGCTTCGGATGGCTGGACCAATCCTAAAACAGATTGTTTTGCTGCCATAAATGTTTAGCCGGTGGAGAGTTTGTTGGTGGAGAGGGTTAACGCAGCAGGAAGATCTGAAATTAACCTGGTCTTGGTTTGTTAAATGTTTCATGAGGAAAAGCCAAGTTGTTCCAAATGCAAAACTCCAAACTTTAAATCACAAGGAGAGTTCAGTAAGTTTTAAGAAGGCATTTATTATGTAAAGTAGTTCAATGGCAAAAGGAGAGATTCCTCTCTGTGCCACCTCACACTGTCTCCTCTGCACCATGCTTTGTTGGTTTGGGTTAGATTAGATTTAAATTAGGAAAAGCTGAAAGTCCTCTATGATCCCTCTTGTTAAATATCTTATTTCCTGCTCATTTTCAGCCTCAGCGACTCTGTTCCAACATCAAGTCAGATGAGTTTAAAGTCACATCAGCAGTTAGTCGTCGGCTCATCAGATTGCCGACACACATGAAAAGTTTCCAAAATGAAATATTTAGTGATCAAGAGATTTAGCATTTTCAAAATACATTAAAGTTGTTGAATATTTTAAGACTTGCTTGAAAATTGACATTCCGTGCAATTAAAGGCTCTATAGTTTTGAACTGCTGATGGACTCGTTTCAGTTACATCTTGAGCTAAAATGAGACGTGAAGCTTTTGGGACTGAGACCCTTCAGCTCTCACCCGCCATCATCCACTTCAAAGACCTCGAACCACACTGACGGCTGACGGTCAGCATTCTTTCCTGGCTTTCTTAAATTGCATTAATGATTGTGTGTGTGTGTGTGTGTGTCTGTTACGTTTCAGGTATTAAGCCTTACCCAAAATTCACTGCAGTCATCCACGCTGTTTCCCCTCTGGTGTCCCAGTCGCAGCCCATACTCAAGCTCCTGCTGGCTGTGGCCAAATCCCAGTACTGTGCACAGGTAAGGCTTTCTTCGTGTGTGTGTGTGTGTGTGTGTGTGTGTGTGTGTGTGTGTGTTTGTGTGTGTGTTTCCCCACAGTTTATTTCCCTGAATCCTCCATAGATCTCCACCTTCTGCCTCTCCAAACTGCGGTGCATTATGTGGCTTATACGGCTACTTTGCAATCATATTTTCCAACCGCAGAAACAACAACACTTATCCTCCATCTCAGTTTGTGTAAACTCCAGCGGATTGAATTAGAGTGGCAGTTTGCAGCGCTGCTACATCTGTCTCCATGGCAGCGAAAGCCCCTTCAGCACAGCTGGAGACGGCGTGTATTGATTCCTCTGCTTGCTTCATACCAGCACGGGAAATGAAATGGAATTTGCTCCCCGATGGCTGGTTTTGTGCATGCGTGTGCGTGTGATTGTGTGGGTGTGTATGTGCGTGTTTGTTTGTTTGGCCAGCAAAGTATATGAGTAAGCGAGTTTCTGTTCTGTGTAGGTGGAATGCATTTCTGTGTGTATGTGTGTGTGTGAGTGCGTGCGCTGTGCTTGAGTGCACGTTTCTGTGATTGTGTACTGGTGGAATTTACAGTATGAGTGTGTGTTTCTGGTAGGTGGGATGCTTGCACGTTTGTTTTTTGTGTCTTTGTGTTTCTTCCATGCGTGTGTGCGCGTGCTGTGCATGCTCACGTTCGTTCGCATGTGAGTGTGCACACGTGTAAACTGTGCATATGTAGTTGCGTTACTGACAGACTTTGATCCAAATATTCCCAAAAACGTTCTCGCACAACGGCAGGTCGAGTGACTAATCTGCCAGGTTCACAGCCGTGGTTTTTTTTCCACTTCCACTCTCAGCATGCAAAAAGAGGAAGGTGTGCTGCCAGGCTATGAGCGGATGAAAAAGGACATAAATAAATGAATGGAAGAGGGAAAATGAAAGAACAAAAAGGGCGGAGGAGATAAAATTTAACGTAAGAAAGCTTTTCAAAAGCTTTGGCACATCCTGAACTGATCGACCTCTTGCTGTGTCTCTGCGCTTGTGTGTGTGGGGGTGTGTGTTCATGTGAGAGAAGCCTTTTCCTCCACTCAAACTAGAACTTGCCATTTCCCTCCAGTCATAAACACACTCACATACGACACGCTTTCATGCGTACACACTGTCATCATCAGCACCCTGAGAGGGCTCGTGGGCTGACAGAGACGCCATCTGTCTTTCTAATCAAACAGGAATAGAACCCTGTAAGAGCGGATTAACGTCTCCCTCAGCCACGTGTGTGTGTGTGTGTGTGTGTGTGTGTGTGTGCATGTCAGGACGCCTGTTTTTATCACCACGCTTTCCTCCCTAACATTCATGATGCAGTGATCTTTTTTATCTTCTCTTGTTGTTATTGCTTAAAGGACCATACTGGTGATTTTGCATGTTTAAGGACCATTATATTGTCTAAAATTACCAAGTCACCGATACATGTGTGTATGCTGGTGTGTGTTCTAGAATAGCATAAGTTTATTGCTACATCTGTCAGAACCGGTTTGAGTATTGTGAGCAATTTTTTGTAGTTTTTTATTATTTGCTATTTCTTGGCACTGCTTCATTTTGTTATGAGTAATTCTGACTTGCGATAAAGTGTCCATCTGAACATGTTTGGTCTAGTTGGCTCCACCTGGTACTTCCTGAATCATTGGAAAATTGGGTCCAGGTTCCTTGGTACAACACGAAGGAAAGTTCTGAGTTCCTGAAAAAGTTCCTGTGGTGAGAAAGGGGCCATTGACATTAAAATTGCTGTAAAACAGATGAAAAAGTACAACAATAAGCCTACAACAAATACTTAATACTTTAGGTACTGTCAGACAACACCATAAAATAATTTAACTTGTGTTCTTGTCTCCTCACATGCAAAAATTATGTGCCAATACCCAGTCCCACAGTTCCTACATGGGGGAAACACGAAAAAAATTGTGTTTAAGAAATTTTTATTTTTGAGGTAGTTCCTGAATTTTTCTTCCTGGGGTTTAAGGTCCTGATGACAATCAGGCCCCAAAATTCACAGAGAAAAGACTGCTTTGTCTTTTTTTTTTTTTNTTTTTTTTTTTTTTGTGAGTGCAGCCTAAATGACTCAGTGCCATCTCAGTAACACGGAGCTGCTTCAGGCACATGGCAGCATCTTAACACAAACCTCCAAATGCCTTCCAGCTGGTCTAGTCAGGGTGCGTAGCCCTCATGGGAAACTCTACCGTGTGTGATAGTTAATGTCAGAATAATGTGAAACTTTATTGATCCCTGCAGGAAAATTTTGGAGGTTTTCCCTCATCAGGAAAGTCTGAGCACTGTGTCAGTTTCAGCTCAGCACCAAGGGAATCACTGATGTGTTCAGGGACACTTCAGCACTCACGATGTCAGAACACAAGCAGAGTTTGAACCCTGGTTCTCTAGTTAAAAGATGTTCACTCACAAACTCAAAAACGCTGTACAGCACAATATAACACTGTGGATCCAAGCTGTCAGTATGCCTACTGTACATGCACGCTGTACTGTTTGTCTGTACTGCAAAAATGCAAAGCAAAAATGGCAACGATGCAAAGCAAGCCATGTAGATGGATAGAATTATGAGGGTTCATCGTTCGCTGAAAAATGACTCGCAGCTTAATCGGCGTATGAGGGGAAGACGGCAGGTGAAGAAGCGCATGTGCAAGTTACTTACACAGGCTGTAAAACTATGGAAGCCTGTTTCCACTACTTGAAAAGAAAAAAAAATCTACCACCGTTTTTTTCTCCATTGTTAACTGTTTTCTCATACTTATGAGATACTAAGTCATAATTATGATAGTATCTCATAATTCTGAGAAATTATAGTTTCTCGTAATTATGAGATACAGTAGTTTCTCATAATTATGACTTAGCTTGTCGTAATTATGACTTAACATCTCATAATTATCACTTAGCATCTTCATAATTATGAGATACTATCTCATAATTACGACTTAGTATCTCATAATTATGAGAAAACAGTACATAACATGGGGGAGGTAATTCATTTTTTTGTTTTTTTTAAGTGGCAGAAACAGGCTTCCATATAAAACTATAGATTGTTTACACGCTTGAGTAAATTGTATTACAGTCGCGTAATCTAGGTCTGTCAACGTGGATTTATGTAGATTTTGTTCTTACATGACATTTAAAAAAATCTATTTTCTGCCTTAATTCAGCATAGAATCAAATTTTTAATGCACATGTAAACGTCCTGACTGAACAGCAAAATACAGTTTAGATGCTGGTTAATCACCGATTTATAATTCCACACACGGTCATATACAAGCCAATGTCTAAGGACAAAATATGTATGTGTGCGTATGTATGTGTATCTGTGTGCAAGTGCATGTGTGTGTTCCTCGTCAAACATTCATGACTGTCTTAGGGTTCACTCGTGTAATTACCGTGTCAGACCGACACAGAGCATCAAAAGGAAGTCCTTATTCAAAACAGGATGTGATTGGCTGGAGAACAGAAGTCCTTCATGTAAAACATCATCTGATTGGAGGTGAAATGTCACAGTCAGCAACATATTGTAATTAAATGTGGAACCAGAGGCTTGTTTACTGACGCAATTGGTTACAGAGCATATGTCTTTGAATTCTACAAACCAGTCTGGTAGCCTAATTGGAAATATTTTATCGCTTCAATTGGCCTTCTGGCTCTTTTGCATTCAATCAAGCTTTAATAAGGTGGCATTTGTTGGCCACAGGGCACATAAATGCCATGTGTTCATTGGATTAATTCAGCAACAAGCTTGAAGTGAGCTGGAAGATGTGTTTAGTTGGGAATCAAATTAGATCAAATGTCATTGTTGGGCAAAGGTAACATGTAATACTTATTANTGTTTAGTTGGGAATCAAATTAGATCAAATGTCATTGTTGGGCAAAGGTAACATGTAATACTTATTATTTCTCCTTTTTCTTTCTTTCTTTCTTTCTTTCTTTCTTTCTTTCTTTCTTTCAGATCATCGTCCTGTGGAACTGTGACAAGCCTCTCCCCGCCAAGCATCGCTGGCCTGCCACCTCAGTGCCCGTCGTCGTCATTGAGGGAGAGAATAAGGTGAGGCTGAACACACACATACACACAGCACTGTCCTCTCAATTACCACCCGTCATTTTATACAGTACATATTGTGAAACAGTAAAACAAGTGTATCCTGCACATTTCACTCAGTCTGAGGCTTGTTGAGTGGTAATGAGTTTCGATTTGCCCTGCACAGATTCCATTAGAGGACAGTTTGTGTGGTTTTAATTAAAGCTCAGTAATCAGAGTTGTACACACCGGAAAGGATTGTGGCTGAAAGGCATAATTGTTAGAAAACATTGGCTATGTGTACATGCACACCAGCATTTATTTAGTAAAAATAATAACCAACATATCTAATAAACAAAAAATTGTGACAAAAATCTCTCTGGAGAAATATGTTACGGTTGAGTTGTATTATATGAAACACATTACCAGGATATAATAAAATACATACCCAGCACTGACAACAGGCATTCTGGACACTGTGCTCTGTAATTTCCCTTCTGACTCATAATAAGTGAAAACTGCCACCACACACTTCCTGCTGTGTGAAAACACAGGAAGTGTGTTCTGTAATTACTGTTTCAGTTGATTTGTTTGCGAGTCAGTGTTGATTTTTCATATTCTTAATAAATCGCCAGCCACTCAAAATCCACTGTGTAATTACAAAGCCTACATTTAAATTTTAATGAAATCATTGTGAAGAGCTGCAAACTTGGATTTTACTCCAAAATCTTTTTTACTAAGTATTTTCAGACACATACAGTATGTATGTCTGCAAACAACAGCCAATGCTATAGAATCTTTTTGTGCTATTTCTATTGTAGATTTATTAGGTAAAAAGCTGCCTGTTTTTTTTGTTTTGTTTTGTTTTTTCACTAAAACAGGAATCAACATATATGTATCCAGGGGTGGGGAGGTGACATCCTGTACATTTTACAATATTAGATCATATACTATTGCTGCGTTTGACAGATCTCAGAAGTCAGATTTTTTTCATTCAGAAGGTCCAACTTCCGACCTGAAACCGTTCCAGCCAAATGTAAACAAAAAAAGCATGGCGAACACCAATAAATACTGTAAGCTTAAATAAACTTAGTAATAAATGTTAACTAAAGTAAAGTTAGACTACAGCACTGTCTGGTTGTGTTGTTTTACAGTGATATTAATCACAGTGGGTATTAAACATTTGTGCAGAGAAGTAATATTCTGAAATTATTTACACTTACGTATCAATGGCCAACATACACTGTAGATAGTTAACTTGGTGATATATTTTGATTTTTTTATTTCAATATCACATAAGAAAAAATGCGTTATTTGCTTGTTAGCTGATCATTTCCATTCATAAAGCTCGCTTCCACGGGTGCTGTCATGTTGAGTGACGTCATACTCGTGAAGCTGGGGTAGATAATTATGGTCCGACTTTCCCAGTGGGAGCTCCGACTTCAAATGCCGTTCCAACGCATTTTTCCAAGTAGGAAGTCGGAAAAATCTGAGTTCGGAGGTCTGTCGAATGCAGCACATATCAAATCGCCATGACACTCCACACAGATCAAGTTACATTACCAAACTGGCTTCCTAAGTTTTGGCAATATGGGGTCGTGACTATGTCGTGACTATGTCAGACCACCATCCGGAGGCATGCTATGGGGGGGGGGGNGGGGGGGGGGGGGGGGCAACAACATATTATTAACTGGCTTCTTGTACTTATTAGGGATTAACTGTTTTGGACCCCCACAATGCATTACCCCCACGTTTAAGGGTCACTTTGTATTACAAAAGAGGCTTCATGTAGGTTTTGTTAAAATAGAGTCAGGCTGTTTCTTGTTATGGATTTGACTGACTGTGACTTTCTGTAAGTATAACTTTATATGAATACGTTTACTTGCGGCTCGTAATGCCTCAGATTGAAGTGGGTGTCAGTTTCCTCAGCATCTTGTTTTGAAGATATGTGGGGATTTTTTTCTCAATTATTTATTTAGTCGTATGAGTGGCACCATCATAACAGCGTGACTAATAAGTTTTTTGTTTTGGTAATCTAACCCTCCAGTCAGGCGTAATGCTGAGCTCTGAACCCAAAACGTACCGCAATGACATTTATTATGACGTTCTTATTAGACTTTTAAGGGGTTGTCATGTTTATCTTAACCTACATGGCCTCCCCTTTTAGAGGTCAAAGGTCAAATGTGGACAGACAGGAAGTTTATAGTGGGGTGATGAGCAGTTCAGTTCATGCTGGTCTTTTTTTATGACACTTATTGAAGAAGGGAAAAAAGCAGAGCTACACATGATGTTACAAAGAAATAAAATAAAATCACTGATACGCAAACATTCACAACACCAAAATGACACCTGAAAGGTATATCACCTTTATTTTATTTATTTATTTTTTTTAAGGAACAGATCATTTGAAGGGTTTCCATATTGATTTTATTTCCAAATGCCTAAAAATTGTTATTCTGGTATAGCCATTACTACAACTCAAGTGTTGTTTTTGATAATAGAAAGTGAAGAGAAAAATGAGGGAAAATGCAAATAAGCTGCTCGCAGAGTACCCTGCAAAAAGTGAAAAATTAAAAAACTTACAGTACATTTATAAAGGATTTTATCATCTAGTTTCCAACTGGATTTTTTTTTTTTTTAATTATATTATAGATTTTTTTCATGTTTTCATTTGCAGTAGTTACTTTTTTTTAAATGCACCATAATCAGGTGCAGGATTAAGTTAGCATATTGCAGTAGAAAAATAATAAACAGTAAATTTTATAAACTCCAATAAACACTTTATTTAAGGGCAACATGTGATGCAGATTTTCATGTTTTCATTTTGGCATCTATTTTCTAACTGGTGCAATTCTTCATGTGCAAAAACTCATGATCAACTCTACTGCAACCGCACCAGTGTGCACACTGAGTGAAAACAGGCCTCCTACTGAAGAACCCTGCTCTATTCCAACTGGCCAGCCACAACATGGTAGATGCCAAACGCTCTTTATCCATGTACTTTGTATGTGCCTTTAATCGGGTGTTAAATGTTGACATAAACATGTTACAGCAGCCTAAAAATAAGAATAGTAATTGTGTTAAAAAAAAAAAACTGTTAAACCCAAAATAGCTCTTAAAATGGTCACAAATTTACCTATTAGTGATTATTTAATTTTTTCAAACCCCAGATCAAGTGTATATTTTATCAGGTGATTTTCAGTTTTGCTTTTTTCAAGCTAAAGTTTAGCTTTTATGCCAAACACGTCGTGGACGCTTGTCTGTCCATGATGTGTAACACTGTGTCTGCTCACAACTACTTAACTTCAGCTGCCAATCAAACAAAGTGATTTTCACCTTAGTGTCACTCAGCTGGCAGTGGACTCTCTCTCCTTGTGCCTTTCAGGGATTTCTCCCAAAATGTCGATCAAAGTGGGAGTGCTGTGTGTAGCTGTGTGTCCAGGAAAGTCATCAGAAAAGGCTTTGTGTGTGTGCGTGTGTGCGTGTGCACCAAGCGGCCTGTGGTTTGTTGTGCTTGTGGTGGGTTCTGTGTTGACTGTGGAAGCCAAACTGTGTTCCTTCACGCCACAGAGAGAGATTTTCACCCTTCTGCCCTTCTCTTCCTTATCCTTTCTTTCACCCTCTTCCTCTCACTTATTCTCACTCCTATCCTTTCTCTGTCTCCACCTTGTCCTCTCTGTATTTCTCTCTCAGCATCTTGTCTTTTTTTCCATTTTTTTTTTTTTTTTTTTTTTGCACACTGCCTGTTCATTTCTCACTCCTTTCTCTTTCAATTTGCACATCTTCCTCTCTCAGTTTAACCACACCCCTTTTTCCTTCCCTCTGTCATCCTTCCTGTCTCTGACGCAGTGGCATCAAGCTGCTTTATGACTGTTGGTTTAAGCCATGTGAGCCTCCCAACAGTGCTTAATGTGGTTTACACACACTGGTGGACCTCCTATCTCTTTCTCCATCCCTTTCTCCCTCTCTTTCTCTCTCTCTCTCTCCTCTGCTGTCCTTCAGAGAGGAGGTGAAGTGCTGGAGGCAGATTCCTGCTGTAAGAGTTCACATTCCTGGAGAGCAGCTTCTAAAATGTCGCTCTTCTAACATTACAAAACATCTGGAGGTGGAAACAACAGCCTCTCCTCTTTCACTCCTTCTTCCTTTCATTGCTGTTCTCCTCATTACCGTTTTCGTTCACCATCTAATTTATTTTAGACGGTACCAAGATGTTGGAAGGGTCAATATGATTGACTGATATTGGATAATTAGATCAGGATATATGTTGGCAAGATTGCAAAATGTTTTACAGGCATTTCATATTTTTATATTTGACTCATTTTCCTCACCTAAACTGTACTACATTTCTATCTATCTATCTATCTATCTATCTATCTATCTATCTATCTATCTATCTATCTATCTATCTGTCTATACTATATATATAAATGTAGTACACCTTACATGAGGGAAAAAAAACTGTATAAAGAACTGCATAAAATACCATGAGAAAAATGTTTATAATGAAAAAAATGACCTCATGGTATTTTATGCAGTTTTTTATACAAACAAAAATTAGGGGAATTTTCTTGTGTTTCTTTAGAAAATTAAAAGTTGGTTGAAACTCTGAGGTACAAAGTCAATAAAAGTAAAATCTGAATGGAAATTAGATTATGAAAAAATAGGATGTGCAGCTTTGAGGAACTTCTTTCTTTTCTCTCCATTTTTCCTCTTTTTTATGACAGAAAACACATTATGAGTTGTGTTTGCTGCTAGATGACCTACTTTACTATAAACTATGGTGAAAAGTGTGTTTTATAAGCCGGAGACACAACATTTGGCTATAATCCATGTTCCTTATAAAAGAAATCCAGGGATTTTCAGTGAAAATCAGTAAAACCAAAAACAATGAGCCTATGTGTTTATCCGTAAAACAAATATTTATATATGTATATATATATATATATATATATATAACAGATATTTTCATGCTCTTTACTCTTCAAAATGGATCGGGTTCTACTTTCACCTAAACTCTCTCCCCCCCATTTGTTTTTCCACTACACTGGTGGAAAGCGAGGCGTTGTTTTGTTTCTGCTCGGCTTCGCTGGGAATGAGAGCGATGAACTCTCTCCTCTTTTCATGTCTTCTCTCTCTTTCCTCCTCTATAAACACATCTGTCACTCACAGCGCTTCCACTCTGTCAAAATATGACCAACAGTCCAAACTTTCAGCTGCTGTTGTTGCCTCTGGAGTGTTTACGGAGAGGAAAAGTAGATTACACTTGACCGGCTGACCGCTGACGTAAGCCTCCATGCTGTTAGGCTGAGCGTGGAAAAGAGGGAAATATGTTAAGTACTGCAGTAAAGTTCAGGAACACTGTGTATTTGTTGTTGTTTTGAATACTGACTTTTATGTTGCTCATATGGTGTACCAGCGGGTCTGAAAATAACTTGAATGACCTCAATTTAAGCTTTTAAGACAGTATTAAAATGTTTTTATTTCCTATTCATGGTTTAGATTTAAACATGTTTTTTTTGTTTGTTATTTTTTGTTTTTTGTTTTTTTTGTTTTTTTTTTTTTTANGGGGGGGGGGGGTTGGCCTGTTTGTTTGTTGGTTTGTTACTTAGCAGGATATCTCAGAACCAGCTTTCACTCAAATTAAATGGAAAATTTGGGGTAATTATGTTTTTGGTGTGGATCCAGATTTTTTGAAAAGTAAATTTTTAGTGTGAATTCAGGCAACTTTGAACATTTACGTTCCATTTTAGATACAAAAAAAAAAACTTTTTTCACTCAAAAATTAGCTTCAAGTTTGAGACAGTGTACCTGGGTGAGCTGAATGGAAAAAATAAAAAAGAGGCATGAATCCCATAACTCTTCTATTTTATCTGTCTATCAGGACTGAAAACATGCTTGAACAATGGATCAGGTTGGATAACCCAGCATGAACATAATCTCATGTATTTTTTGGTTTAGCTGTATTATCTGTTCTACTCATTTATCTATGAATGATAAGGAAGACGCGTTAGAGTTCGGATTACAGATCTGGAATTGGAAGGTCAGTCGAGGTGTTTAATGGAGAAAAGGGGTCAACTTACAGGTTTATTACAGGTTGTCTTTTAAAGGAACAGGCATTGTTAGAGTGGCGTGACCTTCAAATATATAAATATATCTGTATGTGTTTGTTTGTCTGGAGTGTGAATTTCATAGTTCTGTACTCTATTAAAGCCATGAGCTGCTTGTGTGTGTGTGCGTGTGTGTGTTGTGAGTGTGCGTGTGTGTGTGTGTGCTTGCATGCGTAGGTTGTTTGAGCAAATATCCAGTTTACAATGCACAAATACACACACACACTCTGAGTGAGAGGCTGCTGTTTTCTCCTCCGGGTGCCTTTCATCAGAGCAGCAGACGAAAGACTTTCCGTCTAAATATCCTCAACATGTTGATCTTTCATCTGTCCACCCACCGCGCCGCTGCCACCATCACTCTCACTGCCTCCACGAAATATTCAACGACTGTCACACCTTACATAGTTTGGTGTCATTTGCCAGTAAATATATATATTCCATTTTCGGCAGAGATGAAATTTGTGCCATATGTAGAAGGCATGAATCACTCGGGAGTTCTGTATGGGTCGTATGGGTGTGTTTATTGATTTAAAAAATGAAAGATGGAGAATTTTTGGTTCCTAGCATCAGTCTGTCACTGCTGAAGTGTTAAAGGATGGGAAATTCATGCAGAGAGTCGGATTCTGTTCAACATTTTCTCTTCCTCTCTGGCATCGTGTCTCTGTTTATCTAAATCCTATAAAATGTATGAGCGATATTACAACCAAAAATAATTAAGCTTCCAGTTCAACTCTTGGAACGTTATATGTCCAGAGAAGGAAATAAGTATCTGATGGATTTTACTGACAAATTCATCTGCAGATGGTAGATTCTTTATCTCATATTGGATTGAAACATCTAAGAAACAAATAGAATTAAACTACTGTAAGTGCTGTGTGCAATGATTCTGACTGACGTATAGATATTCCTGTTTCTATGGAGATATCAATATCAGGAGTTCAATGAAAGCATCATTGGCGTGAATTTAACTCCCACACACTGTTGGTTTAGAATTTATAAGTTAGTTTATAAGCTGTTTATAATTCTGAAACCCCAAAGAATGTGTGTTCATTGTAAAAGCAAACATCTAAGTCTGCTTTGGTGCATTTTGCTCTGAGCTTTAAGAGTGTTTAATGCTGAAGGATTAAATACAGGGTTGTTTTTTCTCCTTTTACACTCATCTTTTAAATAGAGTAAATCAGTCATAGTTCACTGGATTACTCCTTCGACATATCTACCAAATTATACCTTGATAGATAAAAGTAGCTCAGAGGTCAAAATGTTTTATGTCCTCCAACTATTAAGGGTTTGAATATTTCTTTTTACATTTCCACATCTTTATTTGCTCTTTATAACATGTTAAAGTGATCCAGCCAACCAATCATCATGCAGGATTGTTGCATTTTTGGTTGAGCTGGCCAGTAGAATGTTGGATATAACTGTTTAAATTTTGATGAAGATAATGATTTTTGGATTTGTTACAGCTGTTTCTGTTACTAAGTCGTGCACGTGACCCTGTAATACAGACTGACACATATACCAGAATTGCTGCACAGCATTTTGTGTGTGTGTGTGTGTGTGTGTGTGTGTAATGTTCCTGTAGGAGCTAGATTGAAACTTTCTGTCCTCTCTGGCTCCCCCTGCAGGTGATGAGCAGCCGCTTCTTGTCCTATGAGACCATAGTGACTGATGCTGTCCTCAGCCTGGACGAAGACACAGTGCTGTCCACCACAGAGGTATGAATAGCCTCTCTCTCTCTCTCTCTCTCTCTCTCTCTCTNCCCCCCCTTTCTCTCCTTTGTTCTTTCTCTCTCTGTCTCATCTTTCTCTCACTCTTTTTCTCTCTTACTATTTGTCTCTCCTGCTCTCTTCTCCCTCTTTGATCTTTCTCTCTCTGCCTTTCTCTCCCTCTCTCTGTCTATCTGCTTGTCTATGATCTGTCTCTCTCACTCTCATTCTTTCGCTCTCTCTCTCTCTCTCTCTCTCTCTCTCTCTCGAGGCTAAAGTTACAAACGGTGTCCCTGTCACTCCCTCTTTCTCCCTTGTGTTTTAATGTTTCCATCAGTCTCTCTCCAGCTCCTCTTTAATTGCTTAAACTACTCTAACTTTCACTCTCAGCCTTTCACTCTCCGATTCTCCTCCTCCTCTCTCTCTGCAGTGGTGAAAGAAGTACATTTTTTAAAAAATGGTATCCTTCACGGGGAAAGAGTAATATTCTTCTAATTTAATTAACTCATTGTGTTTAAATGTTATAATCTGACTCTTGAAACTTTGTAAACTACACCCATCAGATACTTGTAATTGAGTAAAAATTACAAAAGTTCCCTCTGAAATTTTAGAAAGTAGAAAGTATCCCAAAATGAAAATACTCATTTGAAGTACAATACAAATAAAGTAAATAAGTACAAAAGCAAAGTAACTATGTAGCTTTCTTGATGTACTTAGTTACTTTCCGGCTCTCTGTCCACGCCTTATGCTGTTGGCATTTGTATTCATGTTGTACATCTTGAATCCCACATTTGAGGACAGCTCTGTTGTGGCCGTTTTTGTTCCATGTGTTATTGCTGTTGTTTTGGGGGACTCTTTTTGGCACGGCACCATGTGAAGCCAGATGCTGCTTTGAACAGCGTAGAATTAGATCTCATAAAAGGCTGTTTGTGTGGAGGATCAGGATGGAACAGCAGAGCTGGCAGAAATGGAAATTCCAGCCCAAAGCCGAACTGACCCACGTTTCTCTGGTGACCTCATGTTCGTGGACGTTTGGATCATTCCCAAAGTTAGAGTCTAGAGAACAGACGTAATGTAGAAGTTAAAACCAAAAATACCTTCACAGCTTTCTGATTAGCAGCTTCATCCAATCCCACCATATCAGCATCACAGCTTGAAAAACACACTTTGTGCCAGTATGACAGGTTTTTTTTTTGTTAAAAGAACAGAAACACCTTCTTGTCCATCTTCCTCCTCCGTTTCTTTCACTTCAGTGGTTCCATCGCTGCTGCTGAAGGAACGTGTGACAGGGTGTTTAACAGAGGCCAATCGTCCTTCACAATAACACATCAGCTCCTGTTGAATTCTACTGGGTTTCCAAGTATCTTGCAGTCTCAACTTGCCCACTTCTCTGAATGTTAAATCTTTATCTTTGTTCTTGTACTGTCTGTATTGAGAAAATGTCAAATCTTGATATAACTTACAACTTTTGTTTACTGTATTAAGTAGAAAAATGTTTATATACTCAGATTAGAGGCCGATTGATACTGCATTTTTGAGGCCAATATCGACATTTTGATGCATCCGCTATATATGCAGAGGTGAGTAGACAGAAACTGTACTTGACTCAAGTAGTATAAGTAAGAGTAGTCACCAAAATAATTACTTGAGTGAGAGTAAGAAAGTATCTATTAAAAAGATTACTTGAGTTGTGAGTAACTTTGATCAAGCTTATTCTTTTGAATAATCAACAAGCTATTGTGCTTGTCTGAGGAAAAAAAATGCAAAGTAGCCACATGTACCTCCTAATACAAATCATTGTATCATATCATATAAAGAAAGCAGTCGACAGTAATAAGTCAAATATTTACTACATAACATATCATGACAATTCTGGCCTGGCTCCAAGACAGTTAGCTAGGTTAGCTTAATGAGTTTACTCAAAATAGAACAGGAAAACTTGAATTAGCATTAGCAGCCAGCAGCTAGTTAAGTAGCTAATNTTTACTCAAAATAGAACAGGAAAACTTGAATTAGCATTAGCAGCCAGCAGCTAGTTAAGTAGCTAATGTTGCAGCTTACTGCCGCATGTTTCCTCAAGTTCCACGTTGAGTCTTAGAAGCTGAAAGTTCCACATTTTTAGACAAAGACGCAACACATTATGTAGCTACTGGTTCTGGTAGACTGAAAGGAAAAAACAGCATTTGAATGTATGGCCAAGGATGTGCCTCTAATAAACCTCCTGCTGTTGATTCCGCCATGATTGTTCTGCTCCGGGTGAAATCATGGAAAGAGGGTGGGGGCGTGGCTACTTCAGAGCTGAAGCAGACAGTGTAGTGTCTGACGAGAGAAAAACTGAACGTGACTGAATTCAAATGGGTGAAATCAAAAGTAACGCAAAGAGTGCGACCAAATGTAATGGAGTAAAAGTATATTTTTTTCTTCATAAATATACTCAAGTATGAGTTAAAAGTATCCTGCGATAAAACTACTCATAAAGTACAATTGTGTGAAAAAAGTTACTGAAGTAAATGTAGCAGAGTAAATGGAATGCATTACTACCCACCTCTGACGATACGTCATCTGATAGTTCGCATTATAACCATTTTTGACAAAGTTCACTCAAATATTGTCATTGGAGTCATAAAAACTGCAGAACCAAAGCAGAATATTTTACAGATAAACAATAAAATTTCAAAGATGACAGCAACAGTAAAGAAACATAACAGTACATTTTAAGCAGTACAATTAACATTTCATATTTTAATACATTAAAAAGAAAATTATAACAAAAATGTAAATTGAATTATGAAAAATAAGTTATTTGTAAAAATGCTGCTTGTAAAACATGAATGCAGTAGAAATTCTTTTTGCACGTCAACCAGCATATTCACCAATATTGACATATCTGTAAGCACGTATGTTATGTTGTCTTTACCTTTGATATGACTCACGCTAACATCTTGTTTAGCTGGGAAAATAGGCTGAATTGTGGAATCAGCACGGAGCTGAAATGCTGTTTGCTTGTGACTTTATTGTCAATTAGCTGTAACTTTCTGTGCAGGTCATGGTGCATCGCGAGTAAGAGAGAAACAGAAACACCACAACAAGGCGGCACAATTCAGCCACAGAATACTAACAGAAAGAAACGAATTATATGATAAAACAGGAGTCAGAGCTACTTTTTTCCCTTTGGGATAAACATTTTGGTAATATACCAGCAAAAATGAAAGAAAATGATGTGAATTCTGTGTTCTGGTGGATTTGGATTTAAGTATTCATTAATAAATGCACTCTGACTGTGGAGCTGCTGAGGCCTTTTTGATGTTTTTGATGAATTATTCGACAGATGTCACTTCTGATGAGGTTTATGCCTCTGTTGTTTATTTACTGAAGTGCTTGTGATTTTATTATTTCTGCTCGTGGTCTCTTGCTGTCACTCCACACTTGTGTTTACACTACAATACACTGAATTTCAAAATGGCATGTTTCAAATTGGGAAAAAAAGCTCCACTAAATGCAAACATACTTTGTGTGGCTGTTATAAATATCATTCTTCAGTGGTTCTCAAACTTTTTGACCCAAGTAAAACCTCACCAACAAGCTGCCAACTTTAAGAAACATCACGGAGAAAGAACGCAGAGCAGAAGTACACAGTGTGCACAGGGAACAAGTTGGACTCTTTTCAAAAAAAAAAAAAATTTTTAACTAAAACAAATATATTTCTTAATTAAATTCATTTTTGAATAATCTGCCACAGTAAGTTTCCGTAGATTTCAATTGTTTTGATTCTCTGCAGCAATTTTCAGAGTTATCTGGTGGTACAAGGGGGTATCTGCTTCAAGTACCACCAGTGGAACATGTACCACAGTTGAGAACCACTGAACATAATCATTAATAATGTGTATCTTTCTCTGCCCAGGTGGACTTTGCCTTCACCGTGTGGCAGAGTTTTCCTGAGCGGATCGTCGGCTATCCTGCCCGCAGCCATTTCTGGGACAGCAACAAGGAGCGCTGGGGCTACACGTCCAAATGGACCAACGATTATTCCATGGTGCTTACTGGAGCCGCCATCTACCACAGGTAGACGACCAAACGGCCTTTCAATGTCATCTTCTGATCTCTGAAACTTGGTTAGAATGCAGCTGTTTACCTGCAGCACTGCTTTGTTCTCTGCTGTTTTGTTTCATGCTCTTTATTTCGGTTGCCCCGATACGTGGATCAGAGCTTTGCTCCAGTCTGCTCTCCAGTGTTCGGTTGTCTTTTTTGATGCAGCACTTTGATTCTGTGATCTGTAAATCATGAAAGTAAGTGTGATGTTCGGTGTAACACAGCCTCAGGAAACCAGGGTATATTTTATCCCCCCAAAAAAGTCAAGTTGTCTGTTACACAGTGTCCCGTAGTTCCTACATTTAGTTATACTGAGACCCTGTCAGCTCTAATATGGCCTCAGTCAGTTTTGATGTGAGCGGCACATTAAGCTAAAGCCAATCATTCAGACACTTAATCACTTTCAAAAGTCAGTCATCCAGTCCAATCAGGAACTTGAGCAGTCAATCAGTGGGGCAAAGAACGCTTTAACNAAAAGTCAGTCATCCAGTCCAATCAGGAACTTGAGCAGTCAATCAGTGGGGCAAAGAACGCTTTAACCAAGCTCAAGGTGTGTAAAAGCCGTAATGGATTGCTCAGCATTGCATGCAGACAACAGCACATAATGTACCTTTAAATTATGTGAAAGGTTAGTGTGCTAGTATTCGTAGTACAAGGCAACTGGACCCGTTCCGTCTTGAAGATGTTTTACCCCCGATCCAAGCAGCTTCTTCAGGTCTCAGTCGGTGGTGGTCAGAGTTTTTCCTCGGAGTCGTTCACACCCCCTAGGGTCACATGCGAGTGATGTGGGGTCAATAGAGCCCAGTGGCATTTGTGTGAAAGTCGTCAGTCATTAGAATCACATGAACAGAGGTGCAAATGCTCTGCAGTTGACGCCGCCAGGGAAGAGATTCCAGGACAGCGTTGTAAGTAGGTGATAAGTGGTTTTGTAGCTCCCTCCCTCTGGTCATGGATAGTTTTTCCTTGAGCCGCTACTACCAGATATCCAACGACCTGGATGACTGAGAACCTTCATATACACAAAGGCAGTGCTGCATTTAACAAACCAGAGTTTTCCCACAAAACCCACAAAGTAAATTCTGATTACATTTTGAAGTGATTCGTACAAATGGTGGATCAGGAAACCTCATCTGCAAATCAACCTTCACCTTGTTTCACCATTCTTCTTTTATTCATTCTCTGTTCTACCTGTTTGTTTGAGGCTCTGGACCACATACACACATGTTGTAGAGAGTTCAGTTTTCTGACAACCTCTGTGAACCCAAAAGCCCTTGAATCATTTCCATGTGCCTTTGCAATGTCTGGACAGCATGCATGGCATCTGTGGGAAGGAAAGACGTATCTCATGAGGACTCACGAGATCGATTCCATATTGATTTTATCCGTCCTCCACTCTTTGTCTTCTCTTCCAGGTATTACCACTACCTGTACACCAACTACTTGCCCAGCAGTATGAAAAGCATGGTGGACCAGCTGGCCAACTGCGAGGACATCCTGATGAATTTTCTGGTCTCTGCTGTCACCAAGCTGCCACCCATCAAGGTCACACAGAAGAAACAGTACAAGGAGACCATGATGGGACAGGTAGGAGTACGACTTGTGGAAACGAGTTACTTGCATGAAATAAAAACTCCCTACAGGAGATCATAAAACCTTGAATTTGTCCCCCTTCTTCATGCTGCAGCCAATGTTATTTTGGTTTCCATTTTTGCATGTCAGCAGGAGCAAACAGTTGTAGGTTCATGTGTACAATGAATATTGTCTTAAAATTCTTTGGTACAGCTCCTGGGTAAACAGGATAAGGTAGAGGCATAAGCACAGAGATGAGCTCCCACCTGTCATCACACTTCCTGCTTCCATCAAAGATAGAATGTGATTTGGCTGATGATTTATTAAGAGACACGACAAGATGATGATTAATGTCAGCCTCCACTCAATAATGGTTTTATCATGTCAAGTTTGACCTAACAGAGATGACGATCTGTAGGTACTAACACAACTCTGAATTCTTTATTTCCACACAGTCATCGAGGGCTTCTCGCTGGGCGGATCCGGACCACTTTGCCCAGCGGCAGACCTGCATGAACAAGTTCGCCAGCTGGTTTGGCGCCATGCCACTGGTCCACTCCCAGATGAGACTGGACCCCGTCCTGTTCAAAGACCAGGTCTCCATTCTCCGCAAGAAGTACAGGGACATTGAGAGGCTCTGACAGGACCGGCGCCCCCTCGGGGGAGACCCCACGCAGGGGGAGGCGAGGGAGAGAGACTCAGTGGAGAATAGAAGGAGGAGCAGGACTACAGCAGGATGGATAGGGAGCGTTACAGCTCTGTCTTCCACTCAGCACATTGCCAATGACCACAGCGCCGCTGCTGCCAGGACTTGATGTGGGGAGGGATGAATAGGAAACAAGCAGATGGCGTTTGGATATGAAAAATACAGACAAAAAAATACAAACACAGACCGATAAAGAGAAGTACACAAACTGACAGACATACCAAATGCCAAACAGAACTGTATGTTGCAATGTGCAAACACAGCGCACACTACTGACATGAACTCTTGGATAGAATATTTTTTGTATGATACAACAGGAATAAGGATGGCATTGACTTTCCTGCTTTCTCGGCACATGTGCAGGATGGTAGAAGAGGGAAGGTGTCCGTAATTACAACCTGGCAACTGCAGCCACCACAGATCCCGTTTCCCTAAATCTCGCAACCAAACCCATGTTCTCAGTCTGCATCAGGACATGTTCTGTAGCTGGTTTGTTTTCTGTACAAATCAGCTTTCTGGTATTACTGTTGAAACTGCCCTGATTCTTTTCTCCTCTCTGAGAGGTTTGGAATCAGAGCATCATCAGTTTTTAATATTTTTTTTTCTGTCAGGGCAGAAAAGCGAAACAGCATCATCCAACCAGTCAGTACAATGACCCGACAAGCATGATTTCCCGATATTCTCAGCTATCAACACACACTGTGAGCCAGTCTGAAAACATCTGTCTGTCGGCTCGTTGCTTGGTGTGCTGATAGTAGTTGCTGTGATGGTCTAGCTGCTTCCCTGTTATAACACTAAAATAAGTTAGAAAAACATTGTTTCACATTCCATTTTCCTTTCATTCTCTTCACTACAGTTGTACTTTTTCATCTTTTTTTCTCACTTTCATCATTTTTTTTTCATTTTCCTGCCCATACTTTATATGTTCACGCCTTTATATGTTCACTCAGTCACGCATGTACGTGAGTGAGTGAATGCGTGCAGAGCCTTCTTGAAAAGTTGACATCCAACCATAAGCTCAAGTGGAGTACATTTTCCCTCCACTGGAATGAGCAAAATGAACATTTCTGGATGAAATGGAGCAGAACGTTGCATTCTAACCCAAACTCCTTTTGCCCATTTATTCCTCCTGCACGGCCTCCCAGCACTGCATGTACAGGAACAAATGACCAGCATCATTTCAAAGGAGCTTTTAATGCCAAGAACATTGGTGCCATACTTTAGAACAGACATCACAGTCTGCCTTTAAAAAAATTTGTATTGCACGTTAAGTTGCCTACATGAGTTTGGAATGCCTAGATACTCTCTTGAAGAAATGTCCGGTTGAAATATTCTTGTTATCAGCCCAGTGTGGCGCTCCTGCCTCCGTGATTTTTTGTTTTCATTACACATCACGACCTTGGAGCCATTAAAGTGACAAAAGGTTGGTGCTTCAGTTAGGTAAACCTATTTATATTTGGAGCTCAGTTTTATTCCCAGGGGACAAACTGTTGATGACACGCTCGAACGTTATGGGCCATTGTGTTGTGAAAGCAGTGACCCACAGCAGCGACCTCCACACTAATGCTAGCCTTGGGAGGACAGCACACCCCACCTACACCCCACCCCCGATGCTCATTTTGAAGGTGGCAGGGCTTTGTCTATGACTTATGACCAGCCACACCGCACTCGGACTGCTGTCGTATTCACGTCTTTGACTACAACAGCGATTCACCTTCCTTAAACGACTTTAGCGGCATTGAAAAACAGAACGAAATATAAAAATAACTAGTTTTTTCACCCGTCAAATTGGTCTTTTTGAAGAGATCAGCTGTCACACATTTAGCCGCAGACACCTGAATGAAAGCGGCAAGCTTTTAGTGGCCTTTCTGTCGGACAAAAACGAGCGTAACGCCTCAGCCGAAGCTTTTCAGCCTTTTTGTTAATCATCGCCATCATCATTAGCAGTAGCAGCATATTCACTGTCTTTTATGTTGAGGTTTTTGTTGATTTTTAGTTTATTTTGTTGTGTGAATAAATTTTAGGCCTTTCCAGTGTTTCTTATCCAAACACTTCTACAGCACAGCGACAGTCTGAGTAACTGACAGGCCTGTAATGTGTTCCCTTGCTTCATGTTTTGAATATCATTGTAGTATTTACGTTCTGGTAATGTTCCTTCAAGTTTGTAGTATGATTTGTTTGCCAGGAGAGATTAAGCTGTGTTGGATGTGGAGTCGTAGCAAGCTTTGTGTCTCTCAACAAAAAGACTTCATTCAACTAAACGATTCTGAAAAACACGACTCACTCATCAATTACTCCTTGCTGCATCTGGTCTCCATTTCATGATCTGAGGAGCATGTTGTTTGAATCCATATCAAGCTTTTTGTATCTGTGATTGCCGATCATGTCAAGAACACGCTCTCCCCAGCTCTGCAAATATTCACAGAACCAGACATCTCAATCCCCTACAACTCCCAGCATTGTACATAAACATATATTTATTTAAAACAGACTGTGTACAATGGGAGATGACGTGTCAAAAACATGGCAGAGGGAAGTTAATGGTATTTATTCAGTTTATTTTCTACACACTGTGCACATTAATCTACGTAGTTGCCAATACACAGCCCAGATTATGTTTCGCTCAGCATTGGTTTCCCATGAAAGCATCTATCGTACGGAACTCCCAGAGAGGCAGAACATTTTCAGATTCATAGAAGAGTTTAACTACTGATTTGCCACAAAAAAAAGACATACAGCAGTGATTTAGAATTGAAATGGTTCTCACCATCTTGGCTCTCTACGGGAGTCAAACAGCAAAGTCCTAATAAAGTCTGCGCCAACTGAAACATGGAAAATAATAAGCAGCTGGGTCCTGCTGCACCAGATGGAATTTTCTCATTCTGCTGCAGCATCTTCCTCAATGCATACAATAATGTGTGGGAGACAGCAACGCAGTTTGAAGAGCTCTCTCACAGTCTGGTGCCAGGTCAGATAAGCTGAATTTTATTTTTCAGTTGGTGTGCTGTTTAGTATGGAATCCGGCTCAGTCTGAGTGTGATGGATGTAACGTGGGCCATCAGGAAAGCTAAATGCCTCTGTCATGTTGGTCATTTGATCAGGGGGAAATTATGCAAATTTTCATTTTGTGCTTGGAGTCAGATGGAAGAAGAAGGCAGTTTGTTGTTTGTAGCGGCGGCAGTGTGTGTGAAAACGTGTCTGTTCTTAATTTTGTGCCTTTTATCGACGTTTGAGTTCTCGACATGCTAAGCGCCGTCCATCCTAGACCTGCTATTTCCACCGTGTACGGGGCTTGAACAGCCCCGCCGTCATACACTGGATGAGTCACAGCTGCCATTCTGTTGTAACTTCCTGTTTTCATCGCTGTGTTTGGACACTGTTGCTAAGACGACGATGCATGACCACTTCCTGTTTGGGATTATTTATCAGTGATTGTCTCTGTCACAACCAATCAGCAGCATATCTGTTGATCTGTCCTGATGCCTTCTCCTCCCTCCTACCTTGTAATTAACAGAAGACTTTTATAGAGGTCACAAATGAAATAGATAAATGCCAATTTTGTAAGAATGATTTATAAAAAATAAACTCATATTTGATGATAACTGCATCTCTGTGCGCCTTTTGTTCATCTCCTGTATTTATTTTTTTGTGTGTGTGTGTGTGAGATTTATTCATAGCTTGATGATTTGTCTTATACTCATAGTATTATTCTCCTATTCTTTGGCATCTAATGGTGTCCTGTGATTGGCTGAATCTGAATGGAGGCCTGCAATTAGCCGAGACAGAGCCCTTCTCTCTGAGCAAAAGCCTTTGATTGGCCTGTGTTCAGCCTTTGTTGGACCTGGTAGCAGTCACTATTAATTTTCAGCAATGGTGAAAGAAATACTCAAATCCTTAAGTAATTTAAAAATATAATGAAAAAATGCCCCAATATAAGTAAATGTTCTGCATTCAAAATTCTACTAAAAGTAATTAATAGCAGCAAAATGCACTCAAAAGTAGCCGTCATGAAGAATCATGCCCATCATTGTTACCTTCATCCATTAACAAGTATCTGGTACATATTAATGACTGAATGAAAATACCCAGTGTGAAAAACTGCATATGGAATTAAATAATAAAAACTGTAATATGGAATAATAAAAATCAAGCTGCATTGGGATTCTTACTCGACAACAGCAAGATTTTATGATTTATCAGAAGAAAATACAATCATATTTCCCTTTCAAAGTAGCACAAAGTACTATTTCAGAAATTGCTTCAGCAGTAGCTTCAGAAATACTGAAGGAAAATACAATTACCTCATACTGTATTTAAGTCCAGTACTTGTGTAAGTGTACTTTCCACCTCTGATTTTGAGCGGAGCTTGACTGTGGCTCACATTCTGTCACCAGTAAATATCAGGTTTCTGTCAGCCTGTCAGGATGGAGCAGCAGCAGTTTCTTTACTCTACACTGACATTCAACAATCACGCAGGCAGAAATACATCATACCAACTTCTCCAACCTGCCAGTTCTCCGCCGTTAGCTTCAACAGACCATGATGCAATGCAGCTACAACACCACCTCTACACCAATGTGCAGCATACAATACGGGCATGTAGAGGTACGTCAGACAAGATGGAGGGAAGCAGGTGCAGCAAAGACACAGACTGAAACCCTTTAATACGTAAGTAAGTGACTATCTGCGGGTTGTGTATGAAAATACTATGTGTTTGCACGAGTGTTTGTATGTCGTTGTGCCAGGAGGTAGAAAATAAATATATTTGTACAGTTTTTAGGTACTTGTATTTATACTGCATATTTCTCTAATTGGAGAACTTGTACTTTTCTTTGCTACATTTCATTTTAATCCACTACACTACTTTCTTCTTTAAATCCTTCCTTTTCCATTGCCTTCTTTCCTTCTTTACTTCCTTCATACTTTCCTTCTTGCCTTCATTGTCCATCTTCCTTACTGCTGTCTTTATTTCCTTTTCTTTCCTTCAAAATTCCTTTCTCCCTGCTTCTCTTCTTTCATCATTTCCCTCTATTCCTTCAACTGATTCTGTTAAGTGAAAAACCTTGTATGTCCAATTTTGAGGATTAAATAATTATAACAATCTGACTTTTAATAATTGAGAAAACTACATTGCTAAATCCTTGACTTAAGTAAAATTGTGAATGCAGGACTTTTGCTTTTAGTACTTCACCATTTTGGATTTGAGCACCAACCACTGTTTTAATTAGATGCGTGTGTGCTGTAGAAGTGTGAACATTGGGCATATTAGAGCGTAGCCCTTTATTTTCATTGACTTTATCATTTTAGACTGTGTATGCATAGACAACCAGTCAGCCTCTGACCTCCGGCTCAGCTGAATGAACACACTCCATTTGTACAGTAATAATAGTCCCTCAATGCTGCGTTGCCCTCAGAGATATAATAACACGGCTGTATTAGAGCACTGAGGAGGCTTTATTAGTCACTACTCAGCACATTGATTTTTTTTTTACTCTGCTGAAAGCCTTTTTGCTGCTCCAACGCTGCATCTGTCCTTCTGCGTCTCCCTGAGGACAATAGCCTCATAACACATCTTAGATATGACCCCGGCTTTGCTCTGAATTGTTAAACGCACCCTTATCAGACACTGATATTCTTGTGCATTTTCGTGAACCCAACAGTGCTGCCGTGTGTGTGTGTGTGTGTGTTTGTATCTGCACATGTACTCAGATTTGAGCTCGTGTTCCGTGTTTGTCTTGAATGAGGTCCTCTGTGAATCATTTCTCGCATTTCTCTCTTAGTTTTTTCGTGTATCAATGAGGCGTGGGGGTTATGGGAGAGCCGAACTGGTTGGCTGCTTATCCGCAAACACACAACAAATAGGAGATTAAAAAAATTACAGCACAAAACAGCATTGGCTTTTAAAGATCACAGCAAGATTTATAGTTCAGCAGAATCATTATAATTAACAAGGCATTATGCTGTCAAGTCCAGTGGGAGCACTGATGGGTTTACATCAAATATCCAACGAGGAAAAAAAAAAAAATGAAGAAGCAATACATTTTATGAAAAGACAGTCTGGGGATGTCTTTCATACTGAAGTTCTTAGGGAGTATATAAAAACTGTATGTTTTAAAATTTTGACCTTCAGACAGATATTTAATAGTAAAAACTAGGTGTGTAACAGATGTATAGAATATGAAGATTAAATAGAATTTGTCTCTACGGGCATAAACGCTATTGGAGCTATTGCCTACATAAACGTTCAACATATATATCAACTCTTCAGATTAATTTAAAGTCATAACGCTGAGTGAAATATAGAATATGGAGTTAGACAGAATATTTTCTCTAATTTAACTGCTTCTCTCCTCTCTGGTTCTATTGCCAAAGTCCCTGTTTCTTCTGTAAAGTGCAGCCGCAGCCTGTCTGTGGGACCCTGTGTGTGTGTGTGTGTGTGTGTGTGTGTGTGTGTGTGTTTCAGCTCCTCACGGCCAGCATGGAGTTGATCTCCCAGATGAGGTTGCGGAGCTGGTCCATGATCTGCTTCAGCTGCTGGTTTTTCTGCTTCAGCTTCTGTGGAATTAATAAGAGAGAAATAATTTACACATTGCCGGATGCAAAGAAATAACTAGTGCTCATGAAACATTTCTAGAAATGTCAAAGAAATTACATTCACAGAAAACAAATATTTCACAGTTATTACAGGCTACAATTGCGATATTACACTTGATAGGTTTTTCCCATTAGCATTCTTTGATGCGATCCTATCAGCACACCTACTGCCATAATCCTTGTAAAATATAATTTCCTTAACCATGTGACTGAATTTGCCACACACAAATCTTCCAGATGTATTCTCCTTTCTAAGATGCTGTTTGAAATTGAACTGAAACTATTTAAATACATGGAAATTTTGTCTTGCAATCGATACTCTCATAATTTACAACAAACGCCCTTGATCATAAAATATATAACCACTGTTAATCCATTTGCTGCTGGCAGGAGAAGAAGAAAAAGGGAGGATTGCAGGATTCCTTCTGGGAAAGACACAGTATAAACCAACCAAAACAATTTTTAATTTTTTTTTGGGAGGGGGGTCTTCTCCCGCTGTTGCAATCCTTGTTACTGCCTGGCACCCACTGTCAACAGAGGAGGGGAGCAGACATTTTCCCTGGGAGGGTTTAGCACACGAGAGGCTTACGCTGTCCCACTCAGATCTTGCCCACTTCGCTGACCAGCAGGAGAGGCAACAAGAATCTGATGCCTCCGCCGGCTTCCTACTCATGGACACGTCCAACTGTGTCCGTAGGCCGAGTGAGAGGTACCACACACTGGGAGCGAGGCCTCGAAAACAATATTAACTAAGGTCTGAATAAGTGCTGTAATAAACACAACGTGTTCCTGAATGCTATTTTATGATTATGCAGGGTTTTTAGTACTTTGAAATGTTGCTACCTGCTGTCTGTGCCACAGCCAAATTTAGGCTTTGCAAAAGTGAACAATAAACTGTTGAAAGCCAATTCACTTGGAGTATTTCTTCTTCTAATACACAAATTGATGATGTTTTCCTGGCTGCCTGTTCACATCTCCACAGAGACCAGCTACCGCGGTCGACTTTATCAATCCTCGCCTCTGTTAATCACTAAACTAACACATCTGGCTTGCCTCAGGGGTCTACAGGTACATCACAGAGGGACAAACAATCCAATCTCCCTGTCAATCACTCAGGGCTTTGTGTGCCAACGGCCTCTGAACGCACCACTCAGATCTCTAAGTCAACAGCTGCAATGGACTGAAGTGGCTCCTCACTGAAGCTTTATGCATAAACAAATAATGGCTCCTGAGCTGCTGCAGCTGGAGAGTAAAAGCAGATGGAGTTGACTTTAAAAAATGAAACTCGGGCAAAACAAATTCAGCAACATCAGTGAATGCTTTTCTTCTGATAGGTAGCCAACGAGGGCGGGGGGGACTGGTGGGACTGAGAATAGAGAGCAGATTCACTTAGGAGCTATTGTATCTGCAGTGTACTGTATCTTAATAGATTTCCCTGCAGGGAAATCTATTAAGATTAAATCCATCTCACTCTCTCTGTAACACTCCTTTAGCTGTGACTAATTACCAGCCATTTTTTTTGCAGCGCAGATAACACCTTGAGCAATCGATTTCACACAGCTCTCTTAATATCAACTGTTTAGCTGATTGTCCTTGAAGATATTCCAGAGTGGAACATTTGGAAGCCTTCCAGTGCTTCTCTGGGGTCTTTCGCTGCTTCTCTCTCTTTCACTTCTATTCTGTCACTCTCCACCTCTCTATCTCTTCGATTTTCACTTTGATTTTGAGTATGCGAGCGTGTGTGTGAATGTGTGTGTGTGTGTGTGTGTGTGTTACATGGGATATGCTTCATTACTTTGATGAGCAAGTCTTGAAATAACTCAGTCATTTGCTCTGTATTAATGAGATGATTCCAGACCCTTTTTTAATTTCAATAAAACACTTTTTAACACATTAAAGAAAGAATACTGCTTTGTATTTGTCTTCTCCCATTTTTTTTTTTTTTTTTAAAGAGCTGCACCCAAAGACATATCATTCACCTTGGTTTTTGATTTATTTGGCTTCAAAGACAGACCAGATTCTGCCATTAAAATCTCGCCTCAACATGAAATTCCACATTTTTCACAGTGGAAATAAGACTGCATCACATCATGTTCCTTATGGAGAATTTACTGGCTTATATAGAAATAACAAGAGTGCTATTATCGCTGAAACGATTCTTCAACCTCTGGGAAACGTAACACCATTCATAACGTCATAATCAGCCTAACTCTAATCCTTCACACCTTTAATGCAATGATGGTCAAAAGTCTCTGAGAATAAGGCAGGGAGCACAGACATGAAAGGTATTTTGCAAAAAGAGGCTCTGAACCATTAGCTTGTTGGAGTTGAGAGGATTTCTGACAAATGCATGCGCACGCGCACACACAATCCAGTCGTCCAGGAGTCCTCTGGATGCACTCCCTCATTTCTCAGGCTGCCACTCAACATCAGGACCCGCAATAATGTTGTGATCCCCTTCAATCCACAGAAGGCAACTTCTGACACACTGACACAGCAGCAGCAAGACGGCCAATCAACAACTCCTGAACGTAAAGGAGGAAGCACCATCTGAGCTCCTGTCTCTGAAGACCTCGTCCAGCAGACTGGCAGGCTGCCTACCTGCTTCATATAACCTGGAAGTGCTGGCAGACATCAACGGATTGCTGGAGAAGAAGGTGGAAAAGCACCGTGACCCGAGACGGAATGAAAATGGAGGTTGGCGCTTACACGGGATGCCTGTGAGCAAGAGTATGTGTATGTACTGTATGTGTGAGCGAGGGAGGAAGGGGAGGGGGGGGGNAGAGAGAGAGAGAGAGAGAGAGAGAGAGAGAGAGAGAGAGAGACCATATGTACATCTGTAGGTAGCTGAGAGTGTGTTTCTGTCCATTTGTTTATGTTCTGGTGTGTGTGTCTGTAGAAGTACATGCTTGTGTGAGAATGAAAGTATGTGAACATGTGACTGAACATGTGTGTGTGTGTGTGTGTGTGAGAGAGAGAGAGAGAGAAAGAGAGAGAGAGAGATCTGGAAGTGAAGGTCATGTAAACTTAAGGTGAGGAGTTATGTTTAACTACAGGGAGCTCTCAGGTGCTTTTATCACACATCTGGTCAGAGGACAAGCTAGGACAAGGGCTGTTGTTTTCACACACACACACACACACACACACACTTCTTNCAAGCTAGGACAAGGGCTGTTGTTTTCACACACACACACACACACACACACACTTCTTTGCTATAAGATTATCCACTGTTCTAAAATCAATCATATACTTTGTTTTTGTTTGTTGAGGTTCACTCTGTACAGTTACAAGTATAAATAGATGGATTAGATTAATAGAGAGAGAGAGAGAGAGAGAGAGAGAGAGAGAGAGAGAGAGAGAGAACTTAACATATAAATGCTGCATTTCTGTAACTTGTCGTTAAAAGTTATTGAGTTCACTGGATTTCCAGTCTTTGAAAAACACACCTGTCTTTCTGGCATTCTGTTAGTTGGTCATTATTTCTTCTTCGTGTTTTTCTGTCTCCATTGCTTTGCTCATCAGCAGAGCTTGCATAGCTTAGTGTCTAAATGTCTCTCTTCTTCCTTCATCCTCCACACTTTCACTTGAAGGAAAAAAAAGATCCTTCACAGGCTGACAAGAAATAATATTCCCTTATCGTGTTGCTCATTACTTTTTAGCTTTTATTCATTGTCTCGTTCACTTTTAACTTTGAAGGAATACTATCAATGTGGGTCTCAGCTGTAAAACAATTTAAGATTAGACAGAGAGGGACTGTGCATATCTGAGAAATTATGAAATGAACAGGTAGAGGACAGTGGTTCCATCATTAGCCAAAACCTTTTAAAAAGAACGACTGGAAAGACACCGAACTTTGCAGCCAGAGCCGATGATGGTTTGTTTTAATGACATGGATGAGGGTCGTAGCTACGTCTCTTCTCTCCTTCATCATTTCTCGCTGTATGCTTTTCTCAGACTCTCTTCATCACGCGCTCTCTCTCCTACTCCTTAAAATCTGATCAAAGAAGCTCTTCTCGATGGGAAGGCGAAAGATATAAGTGAAATGGATGCAGAAGGAGAAAAAGCGGAATTTTTCATTGAAATCACTGCAGATTAAAATTCTGTCCCGCTCGACCTTTTTTTTCAACGAAAGCGGCTCGAACCGTCTCTGTATGTGATGACAAAGCAGATCACGGCTCAAGCCATCAAAACACTTTCCCTGACCTGAAATTCATTAGTCGCAAATATATTCATACATTCCTATCAGGCATTAGGAGACCGCTTTCATTAAAGCTGAATAGATTTTTGCAGCTTCGGGGAGCCACGGCTCCTCAGTCAGTGAAACATCAGATGCAACAGCTCAGCACAATGTTGTAATCTGTGAACACTCGGGAAGTCTCAAATGTAGGCCATCAAACAACAAGACATCTTCAGGCTTATCAAGCTTGATAAATGACATCTCTATATTAATTAAATCTGTTGTATTATCTCCATGTTAAAACCATTTGGGGAGTTCTTGATCCATTAGACATAACATAAAATCAAGATAATTTTGTAATTACATTATATGAATAAGATGAGTATTCATCTGCTTTTTTAGCCATTTAACCCTTTTCGTCTATGATTAAAAACATGACCACCGTGCTGTCTGAGCACGATAAGAACCCTAGCATTGCTTTTTGATGAGGACCTTTAAGATAATTGCTAGGAAGAAATTACCTAAATAAACACACACACACACACACACACACACAGGAGGAGAGACGGGGAAAAGAGTAGTGAGTGGAGCAAAAATGTGCCTTCACTTCGGATTCCTCCACTAATCCGCACGTCGCAGGCGACTCAAATCACAGCTTTGACTCTGACAGATCTGGCTGGGAATTACAAGTGTAAGTGTCTGTGAGTGAGGAGAAGAGATTAGGAGGGGAGGGGAGGGGAGGAGAGGAGNGAGAGGAGAGGAGAGGAGAGGAGAGGAGGCTTACTGGACCTCTGACTGCACTTCATATATCATCCTTCACTGCAGGTTGAGGCCTCCCTCTCTTCCTGCCACAAAACTCCCCTGTCCATCACGGGTGCCAAGGGCTGGAGTGTCAGACTAAGAAGGCTTTTTAATCTTCCAAAAGAAAAAAAAAAATCTTCATTCGCATACTCGATACACTCCGTGTCTCCATTAAAGTAATTTTTATCATGAGATGTGGAGGCTGATGCAATACCAGAGCCCCGTGCTCAGACTATTTAGCACAATGTCTTGGCTGAAATGTAAGTGATTTTTTAAATAAATGCTATTGTTTATAATAAGTGTGACAAAAAAAATTGTGAAAAGCTGCCCCAGTTATGAGGAAATGTGCTTTTCCATAAATCTAAATTATGCAAATATGAAATATACTCAAATAAATATAACATCCCTATTAGAGAAAAGAATTAAGGAACCAAATTTGTAAGAAGTGAATAAACACACAGTAAAGTGAACGAATTTCTGCAGCTACTGTATAACGTTCATACACTCCTCATTCTGGTCTGCATGATGATCACGTCTCACCTTGACCACTGTTTTTTGTTTTGTATTTTCACTGCATACTATCAGAAAAAGGCTTTAAATATAAACCATTCTGAGACTGCTGGAAGTTCACAAGACCAGATTCATGGTCGCCACTAGCTTCAACATTAATATTTTATGCTGCCGACTTGGTAAAGTTACAACCAATGAAATCATATTGCCTCCATGCAATGCTGCTTGCTGAATGTTGAATTTACTGTGTGAACTCAAATCAACACTCCTAAAGGTAATTTCAGGAATATTGTCAACAAAAAGGTTTGGTTAAAGATGAACACTTCCAGATTGAAGTAGAACTCCTCTGTTTCGTCCTCTCATTACTACATGACATGAACGTGTGTTTGCCTACAGTGAAAGACATTTTCCTACCAAAGTAAATGTCACTTTGAGGAAAACACTTTGCCCGCTGTGAGAAAACTTGTTAAAAGCAGACGTGAACTGGGGGTAAGTAAGCTGCTTAGTGCTCTGTGCCCTGCCTGGGGACCCCTGTGATGCTAAGTAGGCCCTGGTTTACCATCTGACAGCGCACCCACAGGGAACCTGGCCAAGCAGCCTCAATTTGCCTGACATCAGCTGAAAAAAAAAAAAAGCCTTAATTGACTTTATAAACTTTACAGCTTTATCTCAACAGGAGGGGTTGAAGTGCCAGCATGTTCTGTGTTTGGTATGGACTTTCCCAGAGGAATGAAGCCCTTTAAAGGGATTTTGAAAGCAGATAAAAGCCTTCTCTTCCAGGGGTGGTAGAAATACAATAGTCATGTTGTCATCCCCACATACACCTACCGACGGGGTTCTTTCAATACGTCCGCAGCGTTGAGGTGGAAAGCCTGCAGCGTCAGCCAACTGTTGCAGAACGGTTGTTATCGATTTAGCCTTTTAGAAGTATCTGAGGCTAGGCACTCTCACCTTTCTCTCCTAAGCACTTGAGTCTTTGCCAGGTAGCCCTATCGATTGGGCTTTCCTTTGTGATTTGGTTCCCAGTGATAATAAATGAGGGGCAACAAGGTTGGAGTGCCGCTGCTTTAAAGCCAATGATGGGCAGTCACGCAAGTGACTTAGCCATCAGCAAACGTGCACATCTGAGCAAAATCTAAAGAATACAACTTTGTTTGTTGGGTGGGGGCTAAGTCGCATCTTAATAAGCCAAAGCATGCACCAAACATGCACTGATTTTATTAAAGCAAACAGATTGGTTTTAAGCTCTTTTTGCCAGGATTTTATTTTCCCACAAATCCAAATGTTGCTGTGATTTGTGCTGCCACAGAATACTGTTCACCTCACTTTACAGTAAAAGAGGTTTTCTTGCAGTGAGGACAGCTCAGAATGTGCTTCCAGTAATAAAAACTGAAGAGAAAATACAGAGCTATAATTTGATTTCCACCTGGACTTTTCAACTACTATTTTGTCTCAAGTTTCCAGCAATTTTCTGCAGATCCTCTAATTGGACAAGGGAGGCAAACAAAAATTTCTGTAAGGAAAAAAAAAGCAAGTCCTTTTGCGTTATCTCGGAATACTTTTGCGTTATCTCGCAATATTTTTGCAAGGTAACGTAAAACTTGACACTTCATTGAGCGGAAGTGCGACAGTTTATCTGGGTCACTCTAATGTGTGCCGTTGCTAGGTAACAATGGAGTGAGTCGTCGAGTTTTAATCTACTTTATATTTTACTTTACTAAAATATAAAGATTCAAGATCAAACACATACCAAATTATTATTAATTAACACATACCAAATTATTCTTAATTAATTTAACAAAGAAAATCGTAAGTGCACAGAGCAGCAGATGGATAAGAAGAATAAAATCTCAATCTTCTCCGTTTCAGAATGGATAAAATCCATATGTATGTTTCTTAGAAGTACTGACAAAGTCCTGAGTTACAGGTTCAACACAACATCACACACTGTTAAATACAATTAATCAGCTGAGACTCATTTAATTAGAGCCCTTTCCTTTTTGACAATTGCGCTGTAACTGTCTTATGGAAAGGGAAAAAGCAGATTTCAGTTTGAAAGTAGCTGGATAATGTGTGCATGTATAAGTGTGCATGTATTTGTACTATTTGTACAAACGTATGTGCATGTTTGCGAGCACTAGTTGTGTGCATCTGATCATGAATGAGAGTGTGTGATGTATGTACAACCACTCAGTCTATCTCAGAGTAGAGAGGACATCTTTCTTTCATCTCTTCTCAGATGTGTCAGGAGCTTATGGCATGTGAGGCCAGGCTGAAACCTCCTATTACACTCTGACTAAACATGGTACTTTAAGGATTTTTAGTGGGCAGTAAAGGGTTCCTGAGAGGTTGAACTGATTTATACGGTGAGTTCTTCAAGTGCCAACAACAGTTCTTAAGACGTCAAAAGCATCTTGTGGCTCAGTGATGTGTTAAATTGGTACAATCACTCACGTACACTGAAAAATCAGCTCCCCTATGGCACCTCTCCAACAAAGTAACATTGGTTCTAATTACCACTTTTGTATTTAGTGTCAAGGCAGTTTTGGATGGAAGGAGAAGGAGAGGGGCAGGCAGACTTCTGGGAAGATAAAAGAGAAGTAATTTTAATTTAGAACCTCCAATCCAGTTGCTGCAGATGTTGTTTTAGTGCTTGATCTGCTTTGCAGAGGAAGCACAAGGAAGATGAGAACAAGCAGTGTTAGGTATGCTTCACTCTGATTATAATAGACTCACATACACACTAAGTAGTTTCTGAAGTTCAAATGTAAACATTTCAGTCTGCAAGCAGCTTTCCCCTTACTAAATATAAAGCAGAATAAAAAGTAATGTCAGGATCTGAAGCAAAAATGATGATGTAACATGCCCTTGCAGCCACAGTGCAGATTAACAATCAGTTCTGATGACAGCTAAATTTGGGAACAAATTTACCTTGATCTACTATATCATTCACATCCCTTGTGCCATATGCAAGAAAGCTTGCTGTGTGTTCTCTGCTCTCTGTTCTAATAGCTGTGTCATTTCATAAATTTTAGCTGAACTGCTGAATCCTAAAGATGTTAGATGTAAACTGCTGCCTTCAATTCACCATTTAGACTGCTGACAAATACATGTTAGCTGCTCACTTCAGCCAGACCTACAGGAATTGTTGATGTTAAAAGGTGATGTGTGTGTAACTTTGCTTAGGACCGCATCAATGGAGGTGGAAGATCCGAGACAGTCCTTGCTGTGAAGCCAAAGACCCTGACCTGCTCCACAGAACCTTGAACTTGAAGTGTGGAGGAAGATATTCCTCTTGTTTCAAGCTCCACACTGCCACATATACAACTACTATTACATCAGCTCTTTGTTTCAATCATTATCTTCCATCTTGGTTCCACCGATATCAATACTGACAAACAGAGAACCTAACGAATGACTTCACAGGTGACTCACATGTGTGAAGTCACGTGACAAAGGAATCTATTAGCCAGTAGGAATCTTTCTATCTAAACTCAACCCTGGATCGAAGGTATCAGCATGTGTAGAACTGATTACTGTAGAACTAATAAGATTACTAATTACATGCTAAGAATTTTTTCCTTTCAATTGTTTTACTTTAATTAAAGGTTACATTGTTGTTAATATTTTGAATGAAAAATCAAGAGGATAAACAACAAGGACATTTTTTTCACAAGCCCATTTCACTTTTATTTACCAAAGTTGCCAAAATTTGTGGAGGGCACTATATGTGATCATGATTGTGTTTCCATTAATGATGAAAATTTTGAGACAGACACCTATTTACATTGTTTTACTAACACATGAATGCAGAAAACAAAAGTGCGGTCCAAAAGTCTGAGACCACTGTGAAAATGCTTCTATTTTGAATTCTTTTTGAATTTAATACAAGATTTTTCGTTACAAATGATATCTTCACTATTTGAGTGAAAAGTTGAATCTTTGAAATATGTACATGAATTTCAGAATATCTTAGTATTTGGTATGCCCCCCTTTTGCTTTAATGACAGCAAGCACTCCAGCTGGCATGGACTCCACNATTTGGTATGCCCCCCTTTTGCTTTAATGACAGCAAGCACTCCAGCTGGCATGGACTCCACAAGTTTAGGCAAAACCATGAGCCAAGTTATATCCCAGCATGATTTGACAATGTTCCAAAGAGCTTCTTGTGATGTCAGACTTTCTGATTATTTCCAGATTTACATGGAAAACATCACAGATCTTCGATGTGGTCTCAGACTTTTGGACCCCGCTGTATAAGATAAACTTATATTATCATTTCTTTTCTACTGAATTAAATATTAGCATGTATACATTTGACTTTTTGTGCCTTTTACTTTTGTTACACGTTAACTAGAAATGACAAGCAAAATATGACCTTCATGCAGTGCCTTCTTTCCATGTAAACAATAGTGTGTGTAAATCCTAAGCACTGCAGTAGTCAGACAAAAAAATTCTCCACCTCTAATTGCTTACATAGCTCTTAAACATGATAACACAACCAAGAAATAATTGGGGTTAGACTAGACACTAAATGCGACAAAAATGCAAGGAAAACAGGCATTCTGAAAAAAACAGCTCAGATTCCTCCTCCGCAAGAGCTTTGTGGCTACAATGCCTCTCTGACCCCAGCAAAACAATTAAAAAGCCCTTGGCATAGAGACAGTCTCTAATGGGCCACATATGAGGCTGCTAATAAGACAGAAGTATGAGAGCCTGCTGTGCCATGCCTGCTAATTCAGGAAACTGAATGGAGAGACAGAGAAAGGGGGAGAGAGGAGGAAAAGAAGGAGCAAAAAGAGGAAAGGTAACATCCAGGGGAGTGGATAGAGAAGGAGGGATGCAGAAAAGAGCAGGTAGACAGTGAATCAGAGAGAGAGAGAGAGAGAGAGAGAGAGAGAGAGAGAGAGAGAGCATCTACCAACCAAGCTGCATCCCTCTCTCCTGATCTTATTATGGCTAGAAGGTTGTGTTTGTTTACCATCAGGCCTCGGTAGACTCCCCCGTCTGCTCTTCAGATAAAACTAAGCGCCAGCGCCACTGGAATTCATTATACACTACAAGCCAGCAGCAAGCTCACACAGGTCTGGAGAGGAGAAAAGAGCAAAAGACACACTGCCTGATTTTTCTATTTGAAAGCACGGGGCCAACCATCCCCCATGCTTTTTAATTTCTCACTTTCTCTTTTGAATAAAGAGGACAGATGCGGTAATTAACAGGGTATTAAAAAAGCAAGGGAGTCTGCAGCAGGTGAGGGAGAGGGGGAGAGCGAGGGGACAAGGAAGACACAAGCAGCAACAGCAGAAAAGGAGAGATAGTAACCAAAAGGCAGAGAGAGAGAGAGAGAGAGAGAGAGAGAGAGAGAGGGCTGTGGAGAATTAATAAGAGGCCAGATCTCTCCAAGGCCTCCTTAATGGGCTGTGACAGGAATTTATTCACACTTAGGCTGGTATTAAATCAAGCGCCAGGCAAGTGGTGGTGGCAGGCTGCAGCAAAGGGGTGGGACAGGGGTGTAGGTGCAAAAGAGAAAACCTCTGGGTCTGCCGTGTCACATCGTCTAGCATTATGACCGCCCTCCCAAGGTAGAGGGTCATCTCCAAGGCCCTAGGGATAGATAGCAGGGTGACGAGAAGGAGACAAGGGGCGGATGGAGAGAACAAACGATGAGTGATGTGCCAATGACAAGACACTCGGTCCTATGTCCCAGATGGAATGATTATCAAGTAGTCCAGAGAGCCGCTATGAATCATCCGTCCTCCATTCCGCAAAATGCACAGTCACTCAGCCAGACAGCCAGTCAGTCAGTCAGCCAGCCAATCAGTCAGTCAGGGGGCCAGGAAGAGGCCGGGTTTCACTCGCTTGGACAGCATTTGCTACAGACAGCTGGTGAAAATGGAAGCTACTCAAAACACCAAAGCTCCGACCAGATTAGCATTCAGCGGAAAATTCAGCTGGTAAATTTGTCATATTCTTTGTTTTCCTTCATTAACTGGCATGTGACTGGTAATGTAGGGTATTTATTAAGGCTGTAATTTGTGGTCACTTGGGTACCGGAGAATTTTGCCTTTTCTTTATTGGAACAGAAACTGTGCGAATGACAAGGGACCTTCAATTGATATGCACAATCACATTCTGCAGCACCAGAGGTCTGCAGCACGGAGACTGAGCAATCGCAACCCATTAGGCAGCAATGAATTATGGCTAATGCATCTTAAACATTTATGCAAACACTGTTGACTTTCACACAAGCTCAAATAAACTTCAATTTTTCATACACACACTCACAATTGAATACAGAAACCAATTACGCACTGCATGCACAAGAGATAGCATTAACCATCCATGTGCACAAGATATACAACACTCATGCAGCCAACAAGGACAAAAAGACAATCACACAATTACAACTATATTCAAGCACCTGTACAGTAGAGACATACAGTATATACACAGACAAATACATTTATTTGTATATGAATGTGTATTCACATACACATTGTCACACACACCGTGCTTCCTAGTAGAGACACTTGTGGAGGGTGGAGGGTGATGAGAGTGATGCTTCTCCCCTCCTCCTCCAATTCTGGGCAGATTGCATCACCATCCGTCAGCCAGACTCCGACAAACAGCAATTACCCCAATCGACAGATAACGAGAGCAAAGCTATCACTCACAGCCAGGACGGCCCATAAAGCAGCCAGACATTGCCATGGAGCAGTCATTTATCTGCCTCTCCTCTAGCCATCCCCCATCCTCCACCACCACACCCCACTCTGATCATTCCCTCCACTACCTGTTCAACATCACTGGTTTCAGGGTTGGGGTGGGGCTCAGGCTTTGATGACTGAAGGGGTCAGATATGGGACTGACGCAGGTCCATATCCTACTAAGAAGACAAAATGAAAGCCCAAGTTCTCTCTACAACAAGTTAGGATCTAAACAGCTAACTGCTTTTCTTCTAAGCACCTAGGTGGCAATTTTAAAGTCACATTAACTGGATATTGAGGTTTAAAGAGAAGTAAACTTTCTGACATGTCTTTCAGGATATTACACTAAACCATAGAACTCTGCTCAGGCTCAAACCCACTGGCTCCAGTAACTGCCACAGAAGGCAGGGAGCAGTAAACCCAATGTCAGGTTTCAAAACAGACCACAAGGCAAACCCAGAAAAACCTGGAGGGATTATATATCCCATCTGGCCTGGGAACATTTTGGGATCCCCCCCCCCCCCCNCAGGAAGAAGAGCTGGAGGATGTCACTGGGGAGTGGAACATCTGGGGTACTTTGCTTGGCATGCTGCCTTCACAACCCAGACAAGACAAGCAGAGGAAAACAGATGGACAGATGTATGGATGGCTTCAAAACATCCCTCCAGAAATAAAAATGGCACCACATATGCTAGATACATATTTTCATTCATCTTATAGTTGAAGCGTGGGTTGAGATGTGGACAGGGATTAAGTAAGGATAGAAGGTGTGAACATCTGGGCCAACACACCTGGCTTACTATTATTCTCGCTTCAGAGCACACTCCTATGGCTCTCTTCTTATCACTCTCCTCTGTGTAATGGTAACAATACTATTCCTCTGCCATTCTATCACTACTCTGCTATACCACCCTTTTTCCATGAAGATGCAACATATCATTGGTCATTAGTTACAGCAGTGAGTGAATTTAAATTTTGATGGAAGCCATCAAAATCTAGATGGAAGTCATCTTTTAAAATTTACTTTTGGCTTTTGTAAGCAGAAATATGAGCCAAGCAATCCTAAACAAGCGTGACATATCAGGTGGAGAACTTGAAGCATCCTTGATCTTATCTATTCAGTCATGTATCAGTCTTCTCTCCCTCTCAGCATCCTGTTAAAGAAGGCATTTTATTTATTCTGCTGCAGCTGAATTTCATCAGTCTTCTGTTATTCCTTTTGAAGATCCTATCTGAATGGAAGCGGCTTAAACCTGAAAATCCACGGCTGTCTACACATCTATCAATTCACTCTTTCATCAATTTCTGTACATCAAGAGGCCTCTGACAGTCTGCTACCCAACACAGTTTCACTCATTTTAAATTGCCAGTTTTTTTTTTTTTGTTTGTTTTATTTACCTGCATTTTCTTCTGTTTGTGCTGTTGCTTTCATTAATGCCCCTTTGTTCTTTACCCTCCACTTCCCACATCTACCCTTTTTGACAACACAGCCATCTGTCTGGTCATCCATCCATCTTCCAACACATTCCCCGCCATAACTGCCCATTTCTCTCTCTTTTTTTTTACCTGACAGAATGCTTTCTCTCCATCTCTCTCTTCTTTCTGTTTTCCCTCGCAAAATTTGATCAACCCTTTTATTGTCACATCTCTGTCAGCTCTCCTTCCCATTTTCTCCCCATCTCTTCTCTCTCTCTCTCTCTCTCTCTCTCTCTCTCTCTCCTCTCTTTCTTGCCATCTCCTCCACCTCCCAATCATCCCTCTCTGGCTAGAGTGACTGCAGCAGATGCAGCCAGGCCACAAACATCTGCTTCCCCTGTCCCACTGCATCTCTACTCTGCTGATGAGACTAACCACTTTAACTGCCTAAAGCTTGCTGTTCTTACTGCTGCCTTAATGTGCAGCTGGCCGACGAGGCAAACTCACAGCCAAATGTGTTGCAAATGCACGAGGCGCACGCTGCAAATCCAAGTGCCATATTGCAAGTTTTAGTCTTCGGGTTTGTCAGTGCAAAACATTTGAACAGATAGTTCATAATTTCCATCTACAGTGACTAAAATAATTAAATACTTAATTCATCTTATCAAATCAGAGATGTCCTTCAATGGTTCAAGGAAAAGTGATTATCCCTTAATGATTTCTCTTATTAAATCAACACCAATCAGAAAGTAGATAAAGAGAAGCACACTAACTGAGGAAAATTAAAATGTGGCACCAACAAGACAATTGTGGTTAATTAATTAATTAATTGCTTTCTAAAGCAAGTAAAATTACCCTGTCTGCTGTGTTGTGAAATGGGCTCTTTTAAATATATATTACATGATGAGGTCTTTTAAAATATTTTTTTATGTTGTGTGTGTTAAGAATTTCAGGGTGTGAGGAAATCTTGCCCTGAGCATATTAGAGTAGCCCATCTTCTCCATCTGCGTATACTTGGATCACTGGATGAAACTCAATTTGCATACTAATGCTTAGCATAGGGGAAGGTCACATCAAAAACAAGCTTATTTATCATCCATACATGTTACAAATACGACTAAAATGCATTCACCCTTAAGCGAAAAATATTGAATGTGCTGTCGCTGGTGCTCAGAAAGAGACTGATATTAACTTTTTAAAAGAAAAAAAAAAGAAGATATTTTTACTTTGTTTCTTGCAGCAATATTAAATACAAGTTTCCTGTATAAAGGTACTTCAGGTTGAGTGTTGCATTTGAAGTATTGGAATAAGCGCTGGGTTACTTATTTACCACAATATCTGCGGGCTTTTACCCTAGCCTTTGTGAGCATGGAGGCTTTGTGAAAAGCAGATGCAGTTTGTTTTGGAGTGCAGTTGAGCGCAGGGTTCAGCGCAATGTTTCACTGTAGTGTTAACATTTAAAAGCAGCCAGGGGAGCTGTGCTGAGCTCTTAAAAATAACCAATTCTCATCTCTGCTGCTGACTCCTCTGACCTTGGACCATTATCACTGCAGCACACTCAGATGGGTTGGCATGCAAGGAGCCAGCACAATGCACGCACAAAGAGAAGAAACAGAAAAGAGCTTCAGCTGGGATGCTCACAAACTGAAAGTGTGTACGAAAGCAAGTGCAAACACAATCTTGTCTACTGTTTCTCTCTGAAGAAAAAAACATTATCTCTCTCTCTCTCTCGCTTGCATACACACACACACACACACACACACACACACACACACACACACAAAACAAACTCATGACAGACGAGCCAAGCAAAAAAGCCTCCTAAATAATGCATGGTGTATTTTACTTCAACCTTTGCTACATTGCTCTGTCCATAACTACTGTACTCCGGTCAGGTAGGGAAGCTGCTGGGAGGTATTTTCTGACTGTTTACTTCACCTGCATCTATGCAGGATCTGGTTGCATCGAGCCACAGCTGGTATTTGCACACACTGTTTTAATGTCAGGCTGAAGGGCTTGGTTCTTGAGAAGGGATTAAACCTAATCCTGTACTCAAAAATCATCTATGACAGCAAATGCCATCATAATGACCAGGTTCTGCGGTGTTAAGTGGCCTGTCACATGTCCCGGCGGTCAGGTCACATGCTCCTGAATATGCAGTACTGAAAATCATGCATATTCCAATTTCTTCCCACAGTTTTTATATTTTGTATCTGACACACATCAAGAAAATTCCTAAAACTGATCAAACTACATTGGAAACAACTGGGATTATCTCATCCCACTCACAGTATTTTGCTTTATTAAAAAAAAAACAAAAAAACAAAAAAACTAAATTTTAACACTAAACGCAAGACTATATTAATTTACTTATTGCAGTGTGAGGATTAGTTTCTATGACAGCCTTATCCAGAATAAAAGATTGTTTTTCATTTTGCAATGACTAAAAACATTCTAGGCTTGGATTATGCTTAATGAAAGTCTGGGAGACCTCTGTGCGTCTGTGCTTAAATTTAACTCAATTTCCTGTGGCATTTAACTAAGCCTGGTCAGGATTAAATCTTTTTTTTTTTTTTANTTTTTTTTTTTTTTGTAGTAAGGTTCAAGTCTAAAGAACAACACAGCTCTGTGCTTCAGAGTATCATAAAACAGCCTCTCTATCAAGGCTGGATAAAAACATATCTGACAGCAAATAAAATTGAAAAAGCTTTAGGTGTGTTTGATGTCCAACACTTGAAACCACTCCAAAACACATCACTCACAAAATAGAAAAATTAAGCAATCATTTCCTTCTATCTATTAATATTTAAAAAACCCATCAGCTATCATCTTGCTCAAGTCAGCTCTCTAAATATGCCAGTGTTGAGTTCATCATACTTTGACAGTTGTATATAGAAAGTTTGTTGCTCAAAACTACTCACTCTTAATATTTCAGTCTCCTGTCAGTGATGGAGGCCAGATATGTTACAATTACCTCACATATCACATAACAACAAAAATACAAAAGAGAAGTTTACATTTTGTTGACCACAAAAGTAAAAATGTTTGGTTTCGTTGGAACTTTTCCAGCAGCTAGCATGCTTTGCTGGTATCTAAGTACTTAATGCAGTAAAATTCTAATGTAAAATTCCATGAAAATTTCTTTTGAATCGATCAATCCAACACTTAGAGAACAAGGCATCTCAAACACTACTGGCCAGACTGCTATGAAATCTAGAATATTCCTAAATGACCTTAACATGAATCTACTGCTACTTTCAGTTCAAACTTTCCCCATGACCAACACTTTGTTTGATAAAAAGGCATCTCATTACTAGTGGCCAAAATTCTGTGAAACTTACAGTGACATTTTTAGGGAATGAACCCTTTCCATTTTGAACGCTCTACTTTCCTCTAGCACCACCCTCAGGTAAAAATGTCAATTTAGCACACAAGTTAACTATCAGATGGATTGTCACGAGATTTGACATTCATTGTCCCCAGAGGATACACCCTACCACGTGCCAGAATCCAATAACCTATCTTTTATCGCCATGTTCAGGACAAAATTTAAAGCTATCTGAAAACCTAATGGCATATCTGAAAATGTTATGGACAGCTTACCAAGAAATATGTGCACTTTCGTGTTCCGTATAGACTCTCCATCCATTTTAGTCAATAAATATTTTTCCTCTCACACCAACCTAAGGCATATATATGTATATAAACTATGTGCATAAGATAACTAGTGACCAGACTTGTATGTAATTTGCTATGGCTATGCGTGGTCCGCAGAGGATGATCCCTCTGATTTTTGTGATCTAAAAGCCTTTCTTGTAGTGCCAAACTTATACCAAAAACTTCCACTTGCATACAAAACAAACACTTTAATCCAGTGTCTAGAACAAAATATATGAAAGTACCCAAATGTACCTTGTTGACTTCCAGGATTTCTCTCCTCTCCTCAGTGACAGGACAACTCTGGTTGCTTGAGCGATCCTCATGCTTCGAACTGTCATCTTCTACAAAGGGTATCAGTTGCTGGAAGAGAAAAATTTAAATATATAATTAATTGTATTAAAGACATTAGAAGAATCAATTATTTCATTTGCAAAATTTGATATACCAGTTAAAACTATTATTTGTTGTACACAGTATATAGGGAAAGTAAAAGTAACTCTAGGCTGTCAAAGTGCCATAATTTTGTTAACCTGAGGTTTAAGTTACCTGCACCTACAAAAGTAATGCAACTAATTTAAAAAGTTAACATAAATAATTTTGTGATATAAATCATATTTTAAGAGCAGCTGTGATGCACTTTTGTTGTGTCTGTCTTGTCTTTTTCTCATGTTGCAAAGGCAGTTTTCACTACAAAACCTATGCCTTTCGAGTGTAGTCATAGGTTGGAATTACATTCATACGCGATATCGTTGTATGAGTGGAATCCTATACTCAAGATATCCCTCTCCTGTTTCATAATCTTGTTCCCATGAAGGGAAAGTGAATGGGGATTCTGTGCGAGCTCTCGAGCACAGGCTGAGTCTTAGCCGTCTCGCTTCCAAGCAGAAAGATGGGACAGAAAGAGAGAGAGAAAGCAAGCAGGAGATTAATTCATTTTTAAATGCTCTGTGTGCTTGACCTTGTCTTCTTGACACTACAGTGAGGCTGATGTGTAACAGCCTCCAGGCGGGGTGGCATTTCTGTCAGCCTGCTGCTTTACATCACACTGCCCCCTAATGGTTACCTCAGAGTTGAGGAGAGCAGGAGGCTTGTTGCACTCACACATCAAGTGGAGTGTGAATGTCTTGAGAACACACTGTTGTTGATACAACTCACAGCCAGGACATAAAGGCCCTTATGCTAAAATTGTGTGCTGAATTTTCAGTCCTGCTCATTACTTTAATGCACAAACAGTCAGATCTGGTCAAATATTCATGCTATTTCACAGTTTTGTGGAAAAAACAAGTTATGTTAATACAAAGGCAATTTGATGCTCTCAACAATACAAAATTTTTATAGCAATTGGTACACAACTTTCAGTCAGATTTTACCAATTTTATGAATGTTTACTGGGTTTCAATTAAAGACATGAAGACAATCTTTAAGATGTTTTTGCAACAGAATGGACAAATTGCTTTTACAAGCAAAGAAAACTAATAATCTCCAAAGCATCTTTCCCAAAACAAAAACTGTCATCAAAGATCATAGACACAGATTAGGTATGAGACACTCTCAACAATTACAAGCCAATACAAACTGTCATCAGGTGGGAAAACACACTTTGTTCCAAAAAAAAAGATCTGGAATAATACTAATCTAAGTTGTGCAAAATTCCTTAGACAATTCTGTTTCACCGCAGGGTTTGACCTGAAGTTTTGCAGCTGTAGCAGCAGCCCTGCAAATACTAGACAATGATTAGAGCAAGCTGTCTCGTCTGGAAGCAACGGCTGACTGGTGTAAGAGTGCAGCTGGAGCTGGCCCACATCAAGACCAACACAGAAAAAACAAAGGCAGACAGAAATGCACACAAAAGGATGAAAAGAAATTAAAAGATAGCGAGGAGATGGTAAAGAGTCTGTCAGCCAGAGACAAAAAGAATGGGTGAAGAGGTAAGGGAGATGGGTGTTACAAAACTTAAAAAAAAGAGCAAGACAGACAGAAGTGAAAAGAGAAAGCAAAAACTGAAGAAAGCTGGAAACACAAGAAAAGGAGAGCGAGACAGACAAAAATGTGGATAACTCTCTGTGCGTCTGTCATTTTCCAGAAAGAGCTCTTTGCCAAACTTTAAGCTCTGACTCTTGGAGAATAAGACAGCAAGGACATGTGCAGATATTATATTCGACAAAGTATGAGCTTGTCACAGGATCAAGAAGTCTTCAAATAAGAAAGAGGAAAGTTTCTACATTAGATAATTCCTGAACCGAGCCAGCAACATATCGAATTTTAAAGGTAGTGGGCTGACTTTGGCAGGTTGTGAGGGGAAAATGAAATGTGCTGAGTAGGGTCAGAAAGATGGATGGAGTGTGTATAGTGCGCACATGTGTGTGTGTGTGTGTGTGTGTGTGTGTGTGTGTGTGCCTATGCAGCTCTATGTACCCATGTTATACTTCTCTGTGTGTTGGTGCTTATACGTGTGTGTGTGTGTGTGTGTGTGTGTGTGTGTGTGTGTGTGTGTGTGTGTGTACAGGAATATCTAGTAGTGTGTGTAGCCAAGCGGTGTTTGAGTCATAACCCTGCCTCTTCCACAGAAAGATGGATGTAGTTTCCTGCCTGACAGAGAAAAATGAGCTAATGAAGTTCCCCAGGTTGCCTTGCTGAAAAAGAAAAACACCAACAGAAAATAAAAAATGAAAAGTAAATTAAAAAGTGAACATGCAATGGAAAGGCAAAAGAAATGGCAGGAGAGGAAAAGAGGGAGAGAAAGAAAATAAGTGCCAGAAGGTGAGAAAGGGAAATTAATCCAGTGGCAAAAAGAGAGAACTCATTTAGAGAAAGAGACATGGAAAGGGAATGGGAGGAAAGAAATAAAGAAAGGATAGGTGGAAAAGAATGAGAAGGAAAAAATACCAAGATGGGGAGGGGAGAGAGAGAGAGAGAGAGAGAGAGAGAGAGAGAGAGAGAGAGTGAAAGTTTAGGAAAAAGAGTGAGGGAGAAACAAATTGTGCAATGGGGCTTCAACAGCCGCTGGAAAGAAATGGAAATGCGCTGACGTGTGCATTTGATCCAGCTGTTCATTAAACGGGTCTGTTGCTAATTAGGCTGCAATGAGGTCACACTGCCCGAGTCATTGATTCCACTTCCTGTTTCAGGCAGCCAATAGTGAGCGGCTGTCAGGCAGGCACCTGAATTCTCCAGGATGATAAATGGCATGCAAGATGGGGCCAAAATCAACAACCCTCAGCCCCAGACAAACATGGTGAGCGATGCTATTGGCTGGTCAGCACTGCACTGGGTTTCAGCCTCAAGGGGAAATGAATAAACATTTAAATAGGGTGGAAAGAAGGGAGAGGAAAAATAGCTAGATGGCATAATGACGCAATGAAGATTTACAGTGTAACAGCAAAGGAAAATGTCAGACTGCTTCCTCGTAGACTTTTAAAGTTAGGGGAGAAACTGCATGAGAGAATGATGTGAACAGCCACTGAAATGTCATTTCAAGTGCTTCTGAGCAGCTGCGTTATTCAGCGTGGAAAATGTACACAGTGGCAGCCATCACAAATTTGTTCCGATTTAAGACTGGTCTCTTCCCACGTCCTCCTTTATCCTCAATAGGAGTCTGGTGAGAGAGATTAGCTACGAGCCAATCTGTAGAAATTGGGAAGGGATTGCCGCAGTCATAAATCCAATCAAACAGTGGTGGATAGCCTAGCAGTAGCCCTGCATGGAGCCTTGTATAGTAGCTGCCCAGTGTGTGTATGTGCCTGTGTATAAGTAGTATATAAGCCTTTGTGTTGACATGCTACAGTGCCCCATATGCATGTCTGTAAGGACATTCTATATATATTCATGCAAGTGTGTTGTATGTTTGTCTGGGCAGGCAGGCAGGTGGGAGGGGAGTGTGTGTTTGAGTTGAAGTACTGTAGTTTCAGAGGGTGGATGATGACCGTAACCAGCGGTAAAGACACTCTGGAGACTCACCTGAAGTGGCCAATGAATCTGCTGTGAGCAGAGAAAAGACAGACCTAGAGGGAGTAGGTGAGATAACAGTTCCCCAGGGTAAAGATGTGTGTTTGCGTGCGTGCGTGCATGCGTGCGTGCGTGCATGTGTGTGTGAGGAGGCAAGCAGGGAGAGTGGCAGTAACAATGACCTACTTCTGTTCAACTAACTGGTTCTCAGCTGGTATTTTAGGAGGCAGTTTTATGAGAAAACAGGAAACCACAAAAAAAAAAAAAACAACTGATGGCAAACAACCGTGGACAGTATGTGTTAACACATCTGGAGATTAATGAATCATGTCAAATTAAAAATGTACTTCTAGAATCACATCCTTTAAAATCTGTCTGCAGAAGTAAATGTTTATGTGTTACATAAGCAATGAATGACACACTTTTGACACAGGCATGGTTTTCTACTTGTGGCCCCAGAGGAGCTTAAACTGGATCAGCTGGAGGTTTAGCAACCCAGTCAGGGGCAACTTGACAGTTGCTGTTGATTGGGGAACAAAATATATTTTATCTGCCCAGATTTTGATATACATATTGATATGAGTGTGCTTCTGTAATCTTAAACATGCACAAATAATACAGACGTGAAAAATTTAAGGGAAAAACGAAAATAAAGTCTCTAAGTCAAGGTGGGCCACCACAAGCCATCAGAACAGATTCAATGCACATTGGTATAGATTGTACAAGTCTGTGTGACTCTAATGGAGGGATGGAACACCATTCTTCTGAAAGATAACTTTGATGATGATGGAGAGTGCTGTCTAACACGTCCTCCATCTTTTATAAATGTTCACTTGGTTTGAGATCTGGTAACTGTGAAGGCATGGTGTACGATTTACATCATTTTCATACTCATCAAACCATCCAGTGGTCTCTCGTGCCCTGCGGATGGGGAGCATTGTTAGAGTTACTGACATACTAACATGCCAGACATCTCACTCTACCCCATCACCAAAACACCAAATGAACAGCAGTTCCTAATCCTGGTCCTCAAGTCTCTCCCTGCTCTAACTATAACCAATTAGCTGAATCAGGTTTACTTGATCAAGAGCTGGTGCTTCCCAGATTTTCAATGGCTAAACACGCCTGATTTATCAGGTGAGGGCAGAGCAGGGAGAGATGGAAAATGTACAATGTACAGTGTGGTGATACTTAGGACCGGGACTGAGAACCACCGTTGTAAAATAATCCCATCCCTCTGGAAGAGTTCAAGAGACTACAATCTATGCCAAAGCCCACTGAAGCTGTTCAGCTTCAGTTACACCTGTGCAGCCCTGCCATGGCTTACCTCTGGAGGTATGGGGTCCAGCCCAGCGCAATTTTCATTGCATTTGTCATAGACGAGGCGCAGCTTGCGGAAGAGCACAGATAGCATGCGTAGATGCTCCTGGAGTTTTCCCAGCCTGTCTTGGTGAGTGTTGGGGTGGTAAGTCACTCCATTAGGCAACTGAGAGGCAAAAGAGAGGAAATGTTGTGTTAAGCAAAGTACAAGCTTCAAATTTTGCTAGCAACAGCCATTGATCTCCACTGACTGCCAAAAGCATTAGAAAGACTTGTTGTTTCCTTATTGGTTATGGTCCATTAAGACTTCTTCTAATGTACAATAGATGTACTTTAAATTTGCAATCACAACAAATACATGGTTTCCTTTCACCCTAAGACCAAGAACCCTCAATCTACATGACTCATGGAAACTTTAAAATGGTTTATGTAACGAGGAAACCGGATATAATAACATAATAAGCCCTCAATTTTAGGATCAAGCACCACCTCAGCTGCCAATAAAGGTTAACTGCTTTAGATGCAGCATTTGAATGTTCTCTCATTATTAAACCAGTTCTCATACTGAAGTGGCTTCACTGATTTTTTTTTTAGCCAGAGTGGGTACTGAAGAGTAACAAGGCATATTTCTATTGAAAGGAGCAACAGGGCAGCAACTGTCTCATTATAAACATCCTATGTAACATGAAACAAGCCTGGCTTCAGGGTAAGAACACCTGGAGAGAGGAGGGGAGGGTGTGTGAGAGAGAGAGAGAGANGAGAGAGAGAGAGAGAGAGAGAGAGAGAGAGAGAGAGAGAGAGAATAAATTAAGTATCTGACTGAAGAATGAGTTTGTAGATAGTCTGTGATCTCAAAAAAACAACAAGTCACAACATTTCTGTTTGTGCGTTCCTTGGTTGAGGTATGCTTGTTTTCTTGTAATGCACTCTGTGTCTCCCAGCCCTCCTTTGACAGTGATTTTAATAAGCTGGAGGAGGATCCCCAGAAGCACAGGCAGACATCCATGTTAAACTCACATTGACCCTGTCTTGAAATCGCACAGAGAGTTGAACTACACGTGAACTGCTGAGAAAAATGAATTAAGACACTAGCTATCGATTAAGCAGCTGTCAATTTAAACTAATATCCTGTGTAATCTTCTTGAGGAATTAAACTAATTCAAGAGCCACCAACCACACAGTTACAGGGAAAGCTTCAATATTAGGTCCAACTAAAATCTATGCACACATTTTAAAAATCCCTATTTCAGACACCAGTGCGCTCATGAAGCCATCTGTGGACATAAATACTGTAAGTGCCACCTCCTATAAATGCAGAACCAGGAAGAACAGTGAGCTGATCATGATTGTTTATGTAAAATGGAGTTTTATCTTAGATTTCTAACAAAGAGAAAGAAGAGTGACCTTTCAACTCTGAGAAAAATTACTTGAAAGCCAAGAGCACAAAACTGTTACTGTCACTGATATCTGATATGAGAGAATGTGGAAATTTAAAGACTTGAGTTTTGTGTCATTTTCTGGGCTAGGCAACAGTGTCCTGACTGTTATCCAGAAACCGTTTCATGTTCTTTTTATTTTTGAAAAGTAACTATTTAACCTTTTTTAAGCACTAGTCCTTATAAAGCTCAGCAATACAGATAGGTATGGTAAGACAAGAGAGAAGCCAATTCCTGCACAGAAACTCTTTCATTTGGAATAACAGATCAACACCATCATGTAAGGTAACGAGTAACCATGTGTAACCAGATAATCTTATAAAAAGAAAGACTGACAGGCACATGGGCAGAGATAGTGGAAGAGAGCGTGACACCTGCATGTTCCTGAGGAGCTGGAAGATCTCCATGGTCCTGAGGACGATGTCTTGAACCGTCTCCTGGCCGATACGACACAGTGAGGCTGTGTTGACATCACGTGCTGCCTGGGCCTGCTGCTGCCCACCAAAGGCTGATACGAGTGGAGGGGTCGTCATGGAGACAGCAGGAGGAGGCAGATGGAGTTTAAGGAGCGGGGGGAGGGGGTATAACCTTTCAGAGTATTCTTCACCAGCACACCCTTACATGCCTTAGAGTAGAATGAAAAATAAAAGTAAAGAATAAAGATAAGGAAGAAGAATGTGGGGCAAGCTTTCAGATGATATAAATATTGCAAAAAGATTAGTCGATTAAGCAAATGAACGACAGAAAATGAACCGTCAATTTTAACAACTGACATGTTTACAAATTTGGATGGATGTTCCATGTTATTGTAAATTAAATATCTGTGGGTTTTTAACTGGTATTCAAGTCAAATTAGCAATTTAAACACATCAATTTGATCTCTGGAACTTGTGATGGTCATTTGGCGCTATTTTTGACAACTTGTAATCAAAATGCATAATAAATCCATAATCAGTAATTCAAAGAATGGTTAGTTGCACGTCAATACTGGACTTGGGATACATTTAGCGGCTTAAAACAGTCTCATATAGATTACATCAGTACAACATTTAAACGTGATAATGCAACAATAGTGTTTTTAAAACGTTTGTATCACCAATCAGTCAAAAAAGTTTGTATCAGCAATTAGTTATGTGTGATTCAAAGATATAACTAAATTTACACTCAATTCCCTGTTTACAAGAGTTAAATAGAACAGTTACTGATAACGTTACTGTGTTACATAAAGATATTTTAAAGAAAATTATTTAATGTGCCTTTACATTCATACAAATATATAAGTTGTCCTGTGTGGACAAAGTATACAGGTTTATTAAAATGCAAAAGTGGAGTGGCTGTCACCAAAGCTAAAAGGACAGTCACACGAACTACACTTCAGCTGCCTCTATGTCCATTTTTCTATTGTTTGACTAAGTCTTGAAACTGTACGTCACATTTAATGTTCATATTTCTTTAATAAGCCCTTAAATAACAAGTAATATTACCTGTATGTTGATAATTTATCAGTTTGGTGACATGTCAAATCCTCTGCTTTGCTACTGGGAGCTCAGCTGCTGCAACTCTCGCGATATTTCCTCTCCAAACGGTTCCTGATGGCTGTAAATAATAAAGTAAGAGAGCAAAAAGATTTCATTAAAAGACGCGTCTTTGAAAAAAAAAACATTTAAAAGTTATTTTTTAAAAGTGAACTGAATTATTATTACAGTGTACATATACTGCATGTTATATTACTGCTGAACTGCTGAAACATGTAACTATCTTTAAAACCAAGTCACTCCTTTCAAATGCTTTGTAAATGATCTCAACATTACGGTAAAGGGCGGCGCGCCGCAAACCTGCCTGCCTTACACAATATAATAGCGTCACCCGCTGGTCAATTAAGATAATACAGTATATTTAACCCAAAGGAAATTGTGGTACCAAGTTTCTCAAATAATATATTACAGAAGAAGATACATTACAGGTAAAAGGATGTGAATAATCTATATAACAGTTACAAATAAAACTATAAATTATGTAAATACGAATATAAATGAATAAAGTACAGATTACAACATGTGCAAGAATTAAAGCAGAAGTATAATAGAAGTGCAGTTTACCTTAAGGCACACTATAGTTAAGTAAAGAGTTAGGTAAAGCAATAGGTGCAATATTACACTAGTGTTAATGCAGAAGGGAAGTGATACATTATAGTGAACAAGGAGTTGTTGATAAAGTTGTTGCCATGAGACCGAGGATGCTATCTGTGATACCATGATAATTTACAATATACAAAGTAATGAACAAGTAATTGTGCTTGGTAATTGTATAAATTGCACAAAATATTATTTAAAATAAACACATAACTGCCAATTCAGCTCAGAAAACTGTGTCCTCTCTTCTCTGAGACCTCCTCTAGAGAACTTTTACTCCCAGGACAGAGCTGTCCTTCCTGATAAGACTATCACTTCTGTTGAATTTCTTGTAAACAATCAAACTAAATACTTGATTACATTAACCTCCAAGCCAGTTTATGTTATGTTTGCTTGTCCTCGGTATATAATTTTGGCAAAACCTCAAATTCAGCAAATAACTATAAAGTCTGCTCTACTTGAATTAAATCCTGCAATGCATTCATCTATTACTAATACTCTACAAATATGCTTGGATTATTTTGCCAGCTATTAGACTTCAATTTAGATTTTGCAGTACAAGAAGAGGCACTAGCAGGTAGCAGACTGTGCAAGGCCCTTCAGCCCTAATACAGAATTATCGCTGTAAGAGTTTTATTAAAAAAGAGAAACACTTTGCCTTCAGGCATGAGTGGGACTGAAAAATTTGAACAGGAAGCCTATTACTTAATTTATATTATTCATTCAAATTTGGGGTGACAGGCTGGATTTCAATTTCCTTTATTCTGAACTATATTTTAACAACCTTCCATTCTCTTTCTCTAAAAGCCCTGTCTACAACATGCAAAACTGACAGGAGAAACACCATGTCAATTTCACTTGACTGCCTGCAGCTTCTTAATTGTAGAAATAGCTCTGGTTAGCTTGCTGGTATGAATGAGTGTTACTCTTTCAGTCCCCATCCTCTAAGCTGCCAGACCAAGTGAGGCATGCCATTTGGAAATGAGTTTCTGTCTAATCATCCAGGCTGTCTTCTGGGTGTGTTTAATTGGGACAGGGGAGTAGTGATGGTCCTTTTGGTGGGGGCTGGTAGTGAGATGAATATACTTTCCCTGCTCCATTGCTTAATATTACATTTGACTATATCAGAAAGATTTCTAGAATACCTGTATTCATTTTCTCTTGGCTGTGAAAAATTGGTTTCAAGTTGTGTCTTGGTTTGTGTGCACACTCACTTTTTCACAGGGGCAGGAATTAGATATAGGACAATGCCGACTTGAGAGCCCATCTATCATCAATGGTCAAAGTCTACAGAAAAACAAATGTCTCAAATATCTTGTTCACACAAGAGAATCTGATGGAAAATGTATTGATTTAATGACATCTGGCTACACTGAAACAAAAGATTTCTGTAAATATCGAAGACCTTTATTCTCACAAGGCAGTCACATCATCATCAACTCATCAGTGTATGTCAAATATTTCTCTTTATTTAAAATTGATTCAACTGGAATTACATTGTGTAGTTGCCAAAATTACTGAAAACCACATTGGAGAGCATTAGGAAGAAGAGTCAAATAAAATATTGAGGAAATGCTTGTTACTCCTGGATGATCCTGTCTAGCAAACTGTTTATTGCATACAGTTTGCATAAAGAAAGAGAAGTTGAGGATTTTTTTTTTTTTTTTTTTNTTTTTTTTTTTTTTTTTAATAAGTGAAAGAAAATGTTTTACAAAGAAAAAGTCAACTAAAAACTGAAACAGAGACAGACAGAAACACCCCTTGTGAGGACACACAAACCCTGTAATCATTATAAGCTGGGGGGTATCAGAACTAAAACANCCCCTTGTGAGGACACACAAACCCTGTAATCATTATAAGCTGGGGGGTATCAGAACTAAAACAGATTATCTAGCCACATAGTGTATTACTCATACTTTAATTAAATACATGCTGATCTGGTTGCTCGAGGGCTCATTTCAGATGGCTACAACTACATTCATCTAAGTTCATAGCAAATTTACCTCTGAAGTCTCTGGATTTAATAATGAGATTGCTGCGGCTAACCAGAAACAGCATGAATGCATGAGTATAAACATTTCAGCATGTGCAGCCATGCATGTGTACTGTATGATAAGCACATGTAAGCAGTGGGGGTTTAACAGACTAGTTGATTGCTTAAGCAGTGGCACTGAAATGCTCCACAGAATAGTTTTTTTCATGATTTTACACAAATAGGTCAAAGACTAGTTGACTCGTAGGTGACTTGGAAAAAAAACAGTAGTTGACCGTTATGTTTATACTTTATTTATACTTTATTTTAACTTAAAAAGTGACAAGTAAGGACAGTTACTATTGGTTCTTCTAATCATAGATGGGGTTTTTTTCCTCGTCATGTCAAGTCATCTTGGTAAAGTACGTCATGGTCTCTCAATGAGTTGACATGTCTGCTGTCATGTCTTCTTTACTTCCTAAATTCTTCCTAAATTCTAATAATTAGAATTTCAGGTGGGGAAACTTAGCCCATGACTGATAATTAGCAAAACTATAGATAGATAGATAGAGAGAGAGAGAGAGAGAGAGAGAGAGAGAGAGAGAGAGAGAGAGAGAGAGTGTATATATAGTATACATATATATATACATGTACAGGTTCTAAAAAGACCCCTGCACTACCTTCACAGCACATAGAGGTCCACAGACCCATGATTGAGAAACTGGGTGAGAATGTTTACATGGGTCACTTCAGGAAACAGAGGTGTCAAAGGTCAAACTTACAAGAACAGTAAAAGCTGTAAGGTCAGTAACATATCTGGAACCTGTAGGGCCCCAAAATGCACATGCAGGTACCCTGAAGTCCTCCATTTGTAGTAGATTGGCTCCAGATCAAGAGGGTTTGTAGGCTGAAACTGTTAATGGAGACCGTGAGCCCTAAGACCACAGGTCAATTTGTATGCCTGATGCCTGGCAAAAGAAGATGTGGTGTTTACTTTGATCAGACATGGTATATAAATGTTACAAAGAAAGTCATTTCTTTTTTATTTTTATCTTTGTAATTTACCTGTTTCTGCACCTGCAGCTCCTATTGCACACCCAGTCATGTCAAACAACTTGTGAAGAACTTGTGATGGGCCGGGAACTGCTAATGTGTGACTCTATAAAGCCCTTTGAGACACTGTATGTGATACTGGGTTATACAAATAAAGCTGACTTGAAACTTGACAAGACAGAATCTGGAAAAAGCAAATATTTTATTGAATGAAATATTACACTTGATGTTATCTGCATACAGTACTTTTTCATGTCCCAGGTTCTGTGCAAATGCTATGACTTTCATGCATCTTAGGCTGATAAAGTAGGTTAATACTCACTCATAAGGACAGTATTTCAGCAAAAGCTTGAATGATCTACAAATGAGGTTAAAATGTGAATAAGTCCTATGAATTATCATTCGTAGCACGTTCATATAATCATATTACAAGTATAGATTAAAAAAGAAATATAAATTTGCTTTATATCCATGGGAATTTATTTTAAAAGTAAAGATAACAAATGAATATAAAGTTTTAGATATGTTAAAACTCAACACAGGAGAATGAGAAGAGGGAACAATGCCAGGGTAAATCATTACTGCTGTATTTTTTTGTTTTAATTTGTCTTTCCAATTTCTAAAATGAGCTCGTTATCTTGAATCCACCTGCAATTCTTTCATATACATAGTCATTATTATTTAAATATGAAAACTTCTTTGGAAATTTCAGTATGAAGGCCACACGGCACAGTCACAGTGACTTTGGAAGTATATCACAGAGTCTACAAATGTCTAATGTACAGCTCAGAATAACATAAGACTTATTGGAGGAGTTCAGGTGAACAATTCAGGCTTATTTCTACAACTTGGGGTCCTCACACAGGGTACATCCTGGCTTCAGGTCAGCCTGTCTCTCCATTTGAATTGTAACAGAGTAGAAGTTGAAGGAGGAGAAACAAGTCTGTGTCATTTCTCTCAGGGCTGTCTGAGCATCCACTGACTCATCTGTGGAGGCGTGAGAAAAGAACAATGAAGTCTTCTATATTTATATATTAATGCCACTTTAAACGTGTTTCAGAGATGAAAAGAGGAAAAAAAAAAAACAGAAAGCAGGCTACATGATAAAGGTCTGAGGGCTCCTGTCAACACTTACGTTCACATTGTCAGGGTTATAATGCACAATTTTGGGAGGAATAAATAGTGTAAAGTCTCAGGACCAAGCCTCCAAAATCATTTTCTTATTCCTTTAAGTCATAGTTAGTTGCTGTGTGTGTTGCCACTATACAGCCTGAGATGAGTATGGAAGAATGTATTTGTAAACTTGAGATGGGCACTTGTCTTATCACCCTGAGGCACATAAAAGCACAGGTTCCTCTCACCAATAGCAACATGAGCAGTCAGTACAGCTTGGTTCATGGTGAGGGCCCAGATGTGAAGGTTGTGCACCGCTGTCACCCCTTTCACTGCCAGCAAATGACCCCGCACCTCACCGTACTTCACTCCTCCTGGAGTACCTGAACGTAAACAAGAAAAAAGAGGCAGAGAGTGAATATAAGATAGTGAATTAATGACAACAGTGGTGTGAATGCATGTTTTTTTCTCTGCACATTTGTACATGCATTTTTAGGACTATTACAAACTCCACAATTAATTCCCACCTCTCTGTACAAATACGCTTAAATTGTGTTCGTGCTAGAGAATGACAGCCTCACCTTCCATCAGGACAACAAGGATATCTCTCATGATGGTGACGGTGGTGCCCAGGACTAATACAGAGAACAGAAAGGTGCAGATGGGGTCAGCTACCTTATATTCTGGCTGGAAACAAACAGAAACAGACTGGGGTTAAATATCAGGCATGTGTATCATCTGTGTTATAGAATAATTTGTTTGCTAGATAATGATTGTAAATAGTGATTGATAATGAAGTGACTCAGCAGCATGTTCTCTAGGAATCTCACAAAGCACAGTGTAGTCTTTTTTTCATTCTTTTTTGTCACACACACACAGGCTTGTATTGTTGGACCTGCCTCATAGGTAAGTTATTTTTAGCACTGAGAATACTGAGGGCTGTAAGTTAAAAATATTCTGCTTGTACTGATTAATAGGTACAAGTAAGAATTTAGCAAATTCCCAAAATAAGCTTAATTTCCAGTACTCAAGGATGATAGCCATCTAAATGCTATTAAATCTATTTTCTATGCTTTACCTCCCCTCATGGATCATATTTTGATTATCTCAGACTTGTCACCCAGTGTGCATGCCTATAGAAATTTCTAACCTTGAAGAAGATGATGATGGCGCTGACGAGCACGCTGACGCTTTGGAGAAGGTCTCCCACCACATGAACAAAGGCTGCTCGCACACTGGCATTGGCCTGCGCAGTCCTCCCTCCTGACAGAAATAAATAACATGACGGTGGCTGTAAAACTCATCTTACTGTAAATTATATTGTCAACATTGGATTGCAATGCCTACCTCAGTGCAGGTTCAGGTAAATTCAAAATCATACCTTGCTCAGCCCCGTTTTGCTCCACATCAACAACGTCATTATGGTTTGAGATCTGCTTGGTTCCTTTAACCTTCTTGTGACTGTGGCCATGTCTGTGTGAACTCAGTGCACCGTGACTGTGGCCGTGACCTGACTGGTGAAGGGTAAGGGCCATGCTGTTCAGAGAGAAAACAACTCATTTTGGAGACATTACAAATGATAAAACCAGAAAATCTCCAGAGAGCACATAAAGTAGAGCTGCCTGCACAATCATCTGATTTATTTGAATAACAGATTTTTTCAATCTAGAGCAACCTTAAAATAAAAAGTGATGAATAGTTATGGATTCACATGCCGTTTTTTTCACAGCTTACAGTGGGAGGTGGTTAAAGTGCCAAAAGAGCACAGCAAGCAGAAAAATTCATGTTGCGTTAAATTAAAATTGGGGGAGGGGGGATACTCACATGATGTTGGCCAAAACAGCACAACCAGAGGTAATGAGCATAATAGTGCCCTCAATGGTGTAGTCGTCACTGATGAGGCGCTCCACAGCCAGGTAAACCAACACACCTGTGACCTGCCAGATGGTGAAAACCGACAGCAAAGCACCCAGGATCTCTGCAGAGACAAAGAGGAAAATAAAGCAGGTGGAAGGACAACAGAAAAATGGGGTGTAAAAGTGTTAGAAGCTGACAGCAGGTGCAGGCTGCATTAAGCTGCAAGTTGTCGGCTTCAAATAAAAGAAAGAGATGATTGTAAACTTGCACACAACATGCGCACGATCATGTTTAGCAACCAAACTTTGACTGATAAGCACCAGCAGATCCTGTACAGATAACAATAAAATGAATGAATGAATGAATGAATGAATGAATGAATGCCTAGATTATATTTACACAATGAAAAATGTGCTGTTGGCNAATGAATGAATGAATGAATGAATGAATGCCTAGATTATATTTACACAATGAAAAATGTGCTGTTGGCAAGCTGTAATGTGAAAGACCAAGAACATAAACCTCCACGTGATTCTGCATCCAGAGCACGACGCTGGATTTTGCTGCTGCAGTGCAAGCTGATAGTTTGCAAGTTAATACTGTAAAGCAAACATGTCAAACAGGTATTTGCCTTTATATCCTATTTGGATTTGATATGATTAAGTTTATATTAATATTCTCCTTAAAGTTACTCTCTACCATAAAAGGCACTGCCATTGCAGGCCCAAGTTACAATCTGGGATCCAAATGCAAACAAAAGTGTTTCTCCACCACCAAAAACAAAAATCATAGGAACCTGCTACTCCTTTCTAATCGACTAACGTACCTTTCAATGCTAAGTTTCTGGTGCTGTTAAATTTTTGCTGACACAGGTCATGTATATGCAGCAATCAGCATCAAACTTGTACTAATACCAAAAGGGAAAGGATTTCATGTTTATGGATCCAGTTTTGCAGAAAAATCTTTTCTAGCACTATTTTAAAATTTGATAACAATGACAGCAGTTCCTGAACACAGGTGTTGTGTTACCTGCACGGTGCCAGCCATAGCTAAGCTTGTGTGTTGCAGGTCTGGAGGAGAGCCACAGAGAGCAGAGACTGATGATGAAGCTGGTGAAGTCCACGAGTAGGTGGGCTGCATCCGTCATCACCGCAAGGCTGCCTGCAAAGTAGCCACCTGCAGAAAGACAGAGAGACAAAGAGGAAGAATAGAAGAGTTGAGAGAAGGATGAAAAGAAGAACAAGTGTGGGGGTACAGGGGAAAAGGGAGAAGCAGGAAGTGAAAGCAGACAAGAGATGAGCAGAGAAGTGAAATCATCGGCAGCAGAGTGAGGGAAATGCCATGAGTGGGAGAAAGAGTGACAGAGAGAAAAGGAAATTATGAATGAGCGAACAAATGGACTGACTGAAGCCAACAGTATTTAGAAAAGGAAAGAGGGGAAAGAGAAATTGCTGGTAAGAGAAAATCAGACTTACCAAGAATCTCCCCAACCATGAAAACCAGGCAGATGACACAGACGACATACAATCGCTTCCTGGCAACTTTCTTCTCTCGCTCACGATCCTCCTGTGCATGGCTGTTGTCATGGCAATGCTTGATGCTGCCAGGGATGTCTGTCAGTAATGCCTCTTGGTTGGGCACACTGGTAAACCATTACAAGCAGAATTACCAGCTAAACCAGCAGAAAATGCTCAGAGCTTCACAAACAGACATTTTGGCTGGTCTAGGATTTATTTATTTCCAGGGTATGCACAAATATTTCAGCAAGTTTAAATCTACAGGATTGTTACAGTGACACTTTAGGAGGATTAAAATTGCATACAATGAGGTCACTGTGAACACTAGAGGCAGCATGGATTCTGTTGGCTGGTTTTTAATACAGGTTAAGTGAATAATTAATAATTTGAATGACAGGAAAATGATGACAATGTTTAAGATGTTTTAGGTCCTAATGTGAGGCTTCTACTGAGGCAGTTAGGGAGGATCCAGACTTGCTGTGTTGATGGTTAAATTGGGGTGACTGCATTGCAATCAACCTTATGTTCTCTTCACTCTTTATTATTATTTTCTTTCCACCCTGTTTTTTGGCACCTAACTAATTCCACACCATTCAACCTAGAAACTTTAAACCAATTTCATCCTGTTCAACCTATTATCGGTATTGTCAGATGTCAACAGAATTTTGATATTTTTCATACTTTCTGAAATATTCCACTTTTCTTCCCAAACTTTTCCCATTCAAAATGGAGAAACTGTTCAAAATTTCCAATCTCAGCTCTTCTCACTCCTTCATACTTTAACTTAGAAATGTCATTCCATGTTTAAAATATTCATCCGACCTTCAACTATTTCCAACAGATATTGCAATTTTTTTCTAACTTTTATACTTTGTGACAAATTTTTAAGAAAAATTTCAGTAATTTTCAAATTCTTGAAATTTTCCAATTTTTGAAACAAACTCTGTGAACATGATTAACGCCCAGACTAAATGAGCTAAAAACAAGCTAAAAACAATTAACTTTTTTCAAAAAATTCTTAAAGTTTGTCAGTATTTTATCTTGGTATAAGACAGATTTCTTTTTTTTTTTTTGTTTTTGTCTGCTAAAGAAATTAAGCAGCTCTCTACAACATTGCCAGAGTGTGCATCAACTCAGCTCTGCACATATCTAACAGCCTTGTGGCCAGATCTGTTTGCACCGTGTGCAAATATGACTGCTTGCAGCGCCTTGGTGATGAGTGATGACAGAAAAGCTCAGACTAATTTGGCCGGTTTCACATGATAAGCATTGAGCAATGCGCCTGGGTGTTACATTATTGTGTATTGGGAGCTGAGTGTTGATTCTTAACATTGCGTCATGCCACTTTGAATGCTGCGAGGCACTCAAATTTTCCGTTTTGACGCGGTACTCAAAGTTCAAACCAAATTCAACTTTGACCTTTCCGACGCTGACCTTTCTAAAAAAAAAAAAGTCAACGGCAACTAAACGGCTACAAAAAAACTCAACAGCAACCAAAGAACTACTAAAAACACACAAAACAGCAAGTAAACCACCAAGAAAAAACGGCAACTAAACAGCTGCTAAAAGAACTCAATGGCAACTGAGCAGCTGCTTAAAAAAAACCTCAAACGGCTATAAAATGGCTACTAAAAAGACTAAGCGGCTACTAAAAATACTAAACATTAAATGGCTACTAAAAAGACTAAGCGGCTACTAAAAAAATATAGGTACTAAATGGCTTTATAGTAGCCTAATATGATATAAATACTATACAGCTACTATAGGCTGCTATATGGCTACTGTAATGCTACTATACAGTTACCTTATAGTAGGCTACTATATACTGTATAACTACTATATGGCTACCATGCAGCTATTATAAGGCTACTATAAGCCTACCTCATAGTAGCCTACATAATCTACTAGCCTACTATAACTACTATACAGCTACTATAGCTACTTTACAGTATAGTAGCCTATATACTGTAACTACTGTATGGCTACTTTAAGGCTATATGGCTACTGTATGGCTACAATACAATTGTAACTTTAATAGTTTCTGAGAAATTTTCAGGTAAATTTCAGTATTTTCAAACTTTCCAAATTTTCCAATTTTTCAAACCCAACTAGTTCCACACACTTTGAGGTAGGAACTACCAACTTCACACCAACTTCATTGTGTTCCATTTGACTAGCTCTTTAAAGGGTGTAGAATTTTCCCATCTTTCATACCTTTGGAATTATTAATCTTTATTTAAACCAATTTTTCATTTTCTTCCAAAATTTCCAATTTCACATGCTCAACAATTTCCACATGCTTCAAGCTAGGAACTTCAAACCAACTTTAGCCGATTCAGTCTGATGTGTACTTTAAGGGGCATCAACAGAATTTTCTTAACTGTTATACTTTAAAAAATATTCAACCTTATTTAAGCACAGTTTTTCAATGCAAACAGCATTCAAAATGTCATCTTCTCCTCTTTCTGCCTGCTTAGCACTTGCTATATTGTACTACAATTCAAACTTCTTCAGCTTATTCTTTCTTTCTTTATTCTTTTAATTTTTCTATAGACTCACTGGGGTTAAGGAACGAAAACACAAAGAAGCAGACAACCAGCATACAAACACAACATAGAAACCAAAACTCTGTACATACATAAAAGTCAATTATATCCTGAAATCAAAAACTGCACAATATTTTCTTTAAAACTTAACCAGATTAAACAAAACTTTGACACTTCTTGTGCCCACCAACTTTTTTAATTTGTAAATACCGTAGTAGGGTTAACTCTAAAGTATCTTTTAATCAATTTGTTTCTATCTTCATTTTTAAAAAAAAAAACAAAACAAAAAAACAAAAAAACAAACAAACAAATAAGTACATAGTAAAACTCATTTCCTTGGTCACCTGTCAAGCAAAAGATACATGGTTTAAGTGTCATGTACATATCTATGCTCCAAAACAGGCAAATTATGATTCCCACACCAATATTTAGACATAGAAATTCTTTCAACTGTGCTCAACACAGTAAAATATCTCTCAAAACCAAAATTAATTTTAAACAATCTGTAAGTGTCACACAAAGGGTTACTGTATAATTCATCATGCCATCTCTGTAAATCCATATCTTTTAGTCTGAGATCAATCATATGCTTTATATATTCGGGATTAAGACTTCAGTATCATACCATAAATAAAATAGCCCACATTCATCAAGAATATTCTTAACTTTGAGAACCCATTCAGACTTATAAATACCATTGTCATACCATTTAAGCTAAACATATGAGATCCTCTTAGTACTGCCACTTACTAAATACTTTTCTGTCTTGTTTATATCTGCCAGCTCACCATAAACAATACAGTTAGCAGTATGTTTGTTCACATGTAACAATCGTTTCAAAAAAGTCCTATGAAATATTTCAATTTGGTCCAATTTATAACCCCCCNCCCCCCCCCCCCAACTTTACTTCCATACAAGAGAATTGGAACTATTAACTAGCTGCCTCTTCCACATCTTTTCTAGCACGTTTCAAGAAATCATTTCAAGCAAGTTTCAATCAGTTTCAAGCGATCATTTCAGGCAGCGGTTTTGCATGCAGTCACCCCGTTCTAGTTATTATTTATTTATTTATTTATTTATGTTATTTTTTTTCTTCTCAGTTGGATCCCAGCACCGGCTGCGTTGGGATTACCAGTGGAAAACAAGCAGTTCCTTGAGCAAAGGAATCTCATAACTTCAGGAAAGAGTTCAATCTAATTAAATAAAAATATTTAATTTTTATTAAATATTGTAAAAACACGAACAAATTTCGCTACGTTACAATTCTACCTATAATTTTACCAGTTTGGCTTAGTTATTGGCGCTGTAAAAGTTTACCTTCCCATGATGTTGTACATTTGCCGTCTTTCTGTCAGAATGTGAGCTCTTTCTGGATCCCTCTTTGTGAACATGATGGGAGATGTAAAGAAATCCCTCAAGTCGAAAAATGCCCGGACTAAAACACAAACGAGCTAAAATAAATAAATAAATTTAAAAAATTAAAAAAAAAAAAAATNTTTTTTTTTTTTTTTTTTTTTTTGTCTGCTACAGAAATTAAGCAGCTCTCTGCCAGCACTGTGCATCAACTCAGCTTTGCACATAGCCTGTCTAACAGCCTTGTGACCAGATCGGTTTGCAGCGTGTGCAAATACGGCCGCTTGCAGCATCTTAATGCCACGTGATCAGAGAAAAACTCAGATTAGACATACAAAATACATTTAAATAACAATTATTGCCTGTGGTTACCTGTTGGCAATTATAAGAGATATTAATGCCAGAAGTCATAGCAATAATGTCCAGATTTTCTGAATTGCATGGAATTTCAATGTTTCTAGGTTTAAGTATGCGGGACTATTAATTGCCATAAAAAAAATGGTGAGAAGAAGCCGGAAGGAGAACATATCCTGGGTTTGCCTTCAGCAACCCCGGACAATTAACGGTCCTTTGGAAGAAAGCCTACATTTCTGGATGAAAAGTACCAAAATTGTTTTGGCATTTAGTTCCAAGCTTTACCACAAGGTGGCGACGAGTCGACATCTAAACAAGTGTTTCCAACCACATGTCAGAGGAAAAGGGAATTGAAGTTTCTGAGGAAAGCTAAGAGATCTTCAAGAAATGATTGTTTTAGTTATTAATTATGCTACAATTCATAAGTGTCTGATTTTCTGTGGGTGTTCCACTGTTTTAAAGATGTTGGACCAGTTTTGTCTGCAGGCTAAAGTTCTTTTTGAATATGGTGAAAGGGGTATTATCAGCAAACCAACAACACGATAGTTGATGTTCTTTCTTACTTTTTTTTTATTACACTGTATGTTATTGATCTTTATGTTATGTTGTATTGTCTTTATGTTATGTTGTAGCTCACTGATTTATGTGATTTATATTTTCATTTAATATAACTTTTGAATATTTATAGATACAGTGGGATCCAAAAGTCTAAGATCACATCAAAAATTTGTGCTGTTCTCCATGTAAATCTGAAAATAATCAAAGTCTGACATCACAAGAAGCTCTTTGGAACATTGTCAAATCATGCTGGGAAAACTTGGATCACAAACTTGCACAAACTTGTGGAGTCCATGCCAGCTCCAGTGCATCCTGTCATTAAAGCAAAAGAGGGGCATATCAAATACTAAGATATTCTGAAATTCATGCACATTTTTCAAAGATTCATCTTTTCACTCAAATAGTTAAGGTGATATTATCAAAAATGAAAAATCTGGTATTACATTCATAAAGGATGCAAAATAGAAGCATTTTCACAGTGGTCTCAGCTTTTGGACCTCACTGTAAATAATAGATATAATAAGAGGAAAATGCTTCTACTGCACATAATTAATGGTCACATATAAAATTTTTACCTAATAATTTATTCACAAAGTGATCTATGACATTACGGACCACACTTCTTTCGTCAGTGCCATTGAAAGCAGCATAAAGGAGATTAGACAATCACACAATGAGAGTTAAAGGCAGCTTTTCATTTATTTTCATAGTGGTGATGCTTGTTTTGTTAAAGTGATCTAAAAGTGGAATCAGTTTGCCTCTAAAAATAGCTTTCAATATGTCATGTGGCTATTTTGGTCAATAGTGTTTTTGGTGTCAACAAAATGGGCCGATATGTGATTTGCCAAAGTATTGCATTCGTGAATAGATGGTGTTAGTAGGTTGCTAGGGGCTGCACAGTGAGGGGAAGATGGCACGAGAAGGGTTAGTTACACATGGCTGTTCACAGTGTTCTTTAGACACTTACCCTGCAACAGACCACTCACTAGATCCATGAGAGTTCCACCTACACCAGAGCTGTGTGTGTGCATGCATGGTATGTGTGTATCCATGCATGTGTGTGCTCTGACCTTCCTGCATCCTTCAACAGACAAAGCAATGAGCTAGGACCATTGGAAGTCCAAGTGTTTTCAAAATGCACAATTATTGTAGCCCTGGCAACTACCCACCTCCTCCCTTCCCGTCCATCCCAATGATTACGTGTGTGTGTCGTAAAAGGCCACAAAAGTGGTAAACAACTCCAGGTCAGGCATCTGGACAATGCTCTGATGTCAGACATACTCTGTCACATTCATACTCTTGTGACGCCAGTTCACCATGCAAGAGGTTGAGGTAATGTTTGAGACAAACAGCAAGAGAGAGAGCGCAGTGGGGAGTGTGTGTGTGTGCATGTGCATGTGTGTGAAAGACAAAGGAGAGAGAGAGAGAGAGAGAGAGAGAGAGAGAGAGAGAGAGAGAGAGAGAGCTCCTCATAAGTCCCCAGAGCAGAACTACCAGGGAACTCATAACAGAGCAAAGACAGAGAGACAACATCTCCAGACAACGCTGTATATGCAATACAGCCAAGAACGCAGCACAGGGTGAAGACAAAACCCAATTGGGTGAAAGACAGGACATCACTGATCAACTCAGCAAAGTAATCAGACTTATCATGATGGAAGTGGTCCTAACAAGACTGCGGGACTTCTCCTGCAAGACTACCACCTTTGACGACTGTAAGCCAGCAGGACACAGTGCCTGCAGGGACCCTTGGACCCAGGCTGACCACATCAGGGAAGGGTGCACAGCTGGAGAAGTCCACCCTTACAAACTGGACATCGAGAGTGCACTGGCCTGGCTGCGCAGGGAACTGGTGAGACGTAATTTCGTGAGCACGCTGAGTGTGAACAAGTCTGTTCTGTTTTGCAGAAAAAAACTTTCAGCCAAATTTAACAGATATGATTAAATGATAAATAAAGCTATGTACTCATTTAAACTGTTGACTAAATAATCACATCTCATGAAAAAGTAGTACAGTTTGTGCAGTATATCAATCGATCAATCGATATTTAAGTTATTCCATAGTTAACGGATGGCACTGCACATGAGCTACAGAGGCCTCTGACAATAACAGAATTCCAACGAACATAGAAACATTTTATCATGCATTATGCTGAAGGTCAAGCCATTTGTCAGCAAAACAGAATTACCTCCAGGGATAGTCAGAATGCTTTTGCATGAGAGGCTTGGTTTATAGCCTTTTTTGTTCCTAAGATGCATGTAGGTCATGTTATCACTTTCAAACCCTCTCCAGTTAAAGAGGCCGGGTGTGTGTATGTGTCCAAGTCTCTCTGCATGCGCTTGTTTGCGCATCTGTGAGCAACTACGTAAGACTCATTGTCAGCTCTTAATATATCACTTGGCATTTAGTGCATTCACCCAATAGCTTGTCATGGTAACTAACTGACCTGAGCTCACACAGTATGAGAAACAAAGTGGAAAAAAAAAACAAAAAGCAGTGAAGACAGAGGCCTTCATACGGGTCCAACACATCCCTCTGCCAGTTGCTGTGAAAGACTATACATAAATGCTACTCATGACAAGAATTATAAAGGAATTACCGGTATGTATCTATTAAAGGCTGTATCTTTATGGTAGATACAGACAATAAAACAAATGTCTTTCATTAAGAAAATGTTGTGAATGTAAGAACATTGTGTGTCCGTTAATTCAGATATTTACGTTGTTCATTGTGCAGGGCCCCAAGGCAAACTAATTACAGCCTTCCCTGGCCGTAATTAGACCAAATAGCATGGCAGGTTGCCGCATAGGTGACTGGAAACACAAAAATTACCATAGCAACACCTTTCTGACAAATTGTAAAGAAAATCCAAATATCATAAGCTTCATAACATATATTTTTTATATACTGTAACTCTGTGTAGGACTGACTTGCTCTTATATGTTTTACATTCAAAGTTGTCCTCATTTACTCGGGATAGCTCTCTCTCACACAGACACACACACACACATGGGGGGGGGGGGGGGGGG
>VXCM01001100.1:165618-182138 GCA_014773175.1 Lucifuga dentata
CCCCCCCCCCCCTCCTGCAAGTACTAGCAAAATTGTTTGAACCAGAGTCCGGTTTCAGCCTGCTGCTGTAATTAATGGAAAAATCAAATGCTCTCCCAAAAGCTTTTTGTTGTGGACATTCCTCACTCATTAGGACAAAGTTGGACTCTGAAGTTGCTGGTATTCTGCAGTCTATTTTACAATGCTGGCAATTAGACAGCCTCCCATAAAAAAGGAAGAAAGAAGTACATTTGCATTTGAAAGAAGGCAGTGCTCATAATAAATGGCTGCAACAGTGTGTAGTTTCACAGAGTATGAACCCACTCTGCATGATCAAGGAAACTAAGAAAAAAAGCAAGACACTGTGTGAGGTTCAGTTTCAGAGTATTTTCACTCATCTTTAATATTATTATTATTATTTTTTTTTTTTTTTTTTTTTTGTATATCCATCAGTTAATATATCTAGAATGTATGTAAATGAATAAACTGATGTCCTATCTATGTAGATGGAGATGCGTTCTCAGGACCAAGCTCTGATCCGGCAGCTGATGGAGCTTCACTCTGGCATTCAGGAGCTCAAGCAGGAATTGTCTGAAGAGGAGGAAGAAATTGATGAAGAGGGAGAAGAGGGCAGCTGTTGGGACTCTGAAAGTGAACAAGGAAGCTTCTCAGAGGAGATGGGCTTTTCCATTTCCTGCCTGAAGATGCCCTCGTCTCTTTCCTCGGGGGCTTTGGCTAAGAGGGAGTTCAGCAGGAGAAGCTCTGTGCCTTGAAAATGCCAAATGAAACTTCTCAAGTGTCTCATCATCTTCTGCACATCTTCTAAGAACTAAGGACATTTACAGTAGGACCAGGATAAAGTCACAATGCCCCTCTGTAGTTTTGCCTTTTCAGATTTCATTGTCTTATAATACATAATAGGTAGTTTATACTCACACTAATTAGGTACAGACTAAAATACAGTATGTCAACTCACTTCCCTTACAGCTGATCCATCATTTATTATAAATATAAAATGGTGAATTAATTCAATGCCATTTCAGAGTGACTTCTGTGACTTTATAATGTATGTATATAATGTTCTCCTGACCTAAAGGCAATTGTTGCTGCCTTTGTGTATTAGTACGGTGTATGAGTGTCAGAAAGACACTTTTCTATTTGTATGTAAACAATACTCATATGTGAATGATAGCAGAGTAAAAAGATTCAAATCTCCATTTCCTAACGCTGTACAAATTTATGTATAGGTTTATGTTTTATCTCTTGTGACTGTGTGTGTGGCATTGTGTATGTGCTGAAAGTTCCCTGACCTTTTACAGCTGTAACCGCAAACAAAATGGCTTGAATGCAGTAACTGGACAGCTTTAACTTTACTACATCTTTATTGTGAACATGAAGTACTAAAGCATTCTGGTCATAGTACTTTGCACCAAGACACTACTAGAAGCCTAAATATCTGTAAGCCTAAATATCTGACTGGGGGAAAGATGTTAGTACAGCGAATAACAATGTAACTCACATTAAAAACGTACATTATTGACAATAGATTGCTGATATGTACAACCTAGTTGTGAACAAAATAAGCTTGTTTAGGTTTGTGAAAATGAGATGTATTTATTAACATCACCAAATTTCTAGTAGCATTTCAAACAGGTACTGTACAGTGATACAGTATTCCAGCATAATAAAGATACAAAAAAAAAAATAATAGTTCACATTTTATTTTGTCTAATCACAAAACATGTCCACATAAGGCTTGACTGACAAAATTGGGTGAATTTTCCATTTTGTTTTTGCTTTAACAAAGACACAAAACATGTAAAAACAGATTTCTTTAGTGAGATCTAAATGCCACTCATGCATGCACTTCTAAAGAAAATACCAATGTCAAATAAAATCAAGCACATTTTGTCTTTCATCTTCCTCTAACCACATTGATGTTTAAATGACACATTCTTATTACATTGAGTTGTTATACCACAGGCAAATTAACTCATCAATCGTGACTTTTTTTTACATTTTGAAAAGGGTCATTACTAGGGATGAGCAAGTACACCATTATCTGTATCTGTATCAGTTCAACCAACCAAATTATTCATATCCGTATCCGTACTCCCATGGGCGGGGCTTAACTGGGAAATGGCAGGGCTTAACCCAGAGAGCTAAGAATCGCTAGCTACCTGGCTAGTTAGCCTAGAAGCTAGAAGCTACAAGAAGCTAGCAGAAATGTCCATTTGTATCAGTATGCTTATGTGTGAATGTCCACAGTAAATGAATGTGTGTTTGTTTAGCTGGGGACTGAGAATAATGTTGAGCCAAATCTGACAGTTGCAAACTCTAGATAATAGATGCTCAGATGGTACTCATGCTCGTAAAAAGTGCAGATGGATACTATTTCATCCAAGTACTCAGCTCATCCCTAGTCATTACTTTGTTCTGCATACATTCCAAAGAGCACAGTTCCTCGCTCTCCATGTGGCCACTCAGAGGTCGTCCTCAGAGGGAGGGGCTCTGTGCTGAGGCAGGTTACTGCTGGTCATCCCCCTCTACTTCCAAACTTCCATAACTCTCTCTCCTCAGTCTTTGGATCTCTGTGTTGAGCCCTAGTAGTGTCTGAGCCAGCTGAAGGTCCTGTGAACGCATCTCCAGCTGCATGACAACGGCGAAGAAATTTAGATCAGTGTATAAGCTTAATGGCAAAGATGTACTGTAAGGCAACATATGACAAGTTATACTGTGGGAATTACAAACTGCATTTCCTCAAATACTGTACTAAAGCACTAGTTTGAGGTACTTTTATTTTACTTTTGAGTACTGCAGAAGAAATATAGTACTTTTTGCTCAAATTTATTTGGCAGCTGTTAGTGCCATTTAATTTGAAAAGTTAATTTGCAGATTTATACATAAGACATATAGCATAATAAACTCATACGGGCTGTTGCTGAGTAAAAATCTTGTATCTCAGCCTTGATTTACTCTTTACACAACACACTTTTTGAAATTATCTCAAAATTATCTCAAACAAAATTGGAAAGGGAGATAAGTAAATTTACCTAAGCTTAAGAAAGGTGCTGAAAGCATGAAAATGGTGAGCAAGCTTATTTGTCCATTTGGGGAGTTAATTTATTTGGAGATACAAAGCTTTTCCACATCTTGTCTAAGTCTGGGGATTTTCATCACTTAACACTTGGCAGGAAATATTTTTTTTTTACAATGAGTACTATTTTAGCATTTGCTACTGGAGTAGATTTTACTAAAAATGCTTATTTGCTTCAGCAGAATTTAACCTTTAATTAGGTATGATTTTATTAATGTATTGCTAATTTTACTTCAGTTAACAATTTGAGCACTTGCACGTGAAGTACGCAACTGACAACGACCGCACAAATTTATCTCGACTATTCTCTCAACAACTTACCAGTTCAGACCTCAGCCAGGTTATTGCTCCGTCTATCTGCGCCCTCCGCAGCTCTTCGTTGGCTTGGTAACTCCGACCGATGCTGACGGGGCTGACAGTGGAGCCAGAGTCTTGCGGGTCTTCTCTGGATTCCCCTGTTGTCCTGAAGGCGTGAATCAGTTTGTTCTTAATGTTCTCCAGAACCATGGTCGACAAAGTATCTTCGCTGTGACTGTCTCGGTCCATTCTTGGAAGTACAGCTGTGTGTATGTGTATGTTTAAGTGTGTAAAATGAGGGTGAGTAAGAGGAAGCAGGCAGAAGTGTTTGTCGCTCAATTGTTGTGTCTGTTTGCAGAGAAAACACTGAACGTGGCAGGCTGCATCAAACTTTGAAGATCTTCTTTGACTCCTTTTCTTCTCTACTTTTCACTTCATTAAATCCAATGTTCCTCCTTTGGATCGTCTCTTCGCTGCTGCCGTCCTCCTTTCCCCGTGTGAGCAGGGCTGTGCAGCAAAAGTTGGTGTGCCTCTGCTCAGCAGCTGCACTCATCCCTTTGCCTGCCTAGTGTGAAACTGGCTTGTTTTGTCATTGTTACTATGGAGAAGCAGCCCTCCGCCTCCATGCCCCCTCCTCCTATTGGTAGCCCCAATAAGAATGGTGGAAGAGCTTAGACAAAGGCCATTGTTGCCTCCAAAAAAGAACTGACCCCCCCCCAACCGCTGCCACCACACCCTCCCCTTTTCTTTCTTTCTCTTTCTTGCTCTTAGTCAATCCTGCCCCCATACAATTCTAGTGTGAGAAATGGGTTGTGAATGAGCTCTCATTTGGACAAAATGCCCATGTAAGCCTGTGTGTGTGTGTGTGTCTGTGTGTGTGTGTGTGTGTGTGTGTGTGCGCGCGTCTGCCTGTACTGAGAAATCCATCATACTCCCAGCTTTTCAGTGCTTCTCCCTAAATAAGACCTGCTTGTCAGCTTAGGAGACAGACATGTTGGGCGAGGAGGGAGACACAGCCTCAGTGTTAGCCGATTCAGAGGTACAAAGGCCATCCTTTGGTGAAATATAACCAGAGCTTTTGTGCCTGAGTTAAGTCCACTCCCTGTGGGGATTCTGGGATGGTTTTTGGCTGCTGTGAGCAGTTTTTTTTTTCCAAAGTTCTCTATAGAGATGAGACAGGAGACCACTGTATTTTCCTGCTTGACTTATGGCCTGGCTGTGAGAATTACAAGGAGGAAGATTCATCCAATGCTTTTTCGATATCAACGCGCTTATGAATTCTGATGTTTGACTGAAATTTAAATCTCATCCCATGACACTGCAACTAAATGGCTCCTCTTCCATGTGGACTCCCATGTGTTTCTCCTGATGTGCTTTTTGCTTAAATCCTTTCCCACAAACACTGCAGCTAAATGGCCTTTCGTTTGTATGGACTCTCATGTGTCCTTCTAGATTTGACTGTGTATGACACACCTTTCCACAAAGACTACAGCTAAATGAATTGTCTCCTGTGTGGACTGCCATGTGTTTCATCTGATGGGCCTTCTGCTTAAACCCTTTCCCACAAACACTGCAGCTAAATGGCCTCTCTCCTGTGTGGACTCCCATGTGTTTCTTCTGATGGGCCTTCTGCTTAAATCCTTTCCCGCAAACACTGCAGCTAAATGGCCTTTCGTTTGTATGGACTCTCATGTGTCCTTCTAGATTTGACTGTGTATGACACACCTTTCCACAAAGACTACAGCTAAATGAATTGTCTCCTGTGTGGACTGCCATGTGTTTCATCTGATGGGCCTTCTGCTTAAACCCTTTCCCACAAACACTGCAGCTAAATGGCCTCTCTCCTGTGTGGACTCCCATGTGTTTCTTCTGATGGGCCTTCTGCTTAAATCCTTTCCCGCAAACACTGCAGCTAAATGGCCTTTCGTTTGTATGGACTCTCATGTGTCCTTCTAGATTTGACTGTGTATGACACACCTTTCCACAAAGACTACAGCTAAATGAATTGTCTCCTGTGTGGACTGCCATGTGTTTCATCTGATGGGCCTTCTGCTTAAACCCTTTCCCACAAACACTGCAGCTAAATGGCCTCTCTCCTGTGTGGACTCCCATGTGTTTCTTCTGATGGGCCTTCTGCTTAAATCCTTTCCCGCAAACACTGCAGCTAAATGGCCTTTCGTTTGTATGGACTCTCATGTGTCCTTCTAGATTTGACTGTGTATGACACACCTTTCCACAAAGACTACAGCTAAATGAATTGTCTCCTGTGTGGACTGCCATGTGTTTCATCTGATGGGCCTTCTGCTTAAACCCTTTCCCACAAACGCTGCAGCAAAATGGTCTCTCGTTTGTATGAACTCGCAAGTGTCCTTTTAGATTTGACTGACTCTTGAATCCCTTCCCACATATGCTGCAACTAAAGGGTGTTTCTCCTGTGTGGACTCTCATGTGTTCCTTCTCATGTGACTGTTGCTTAAATCCTTTCCCACAAATACTGCAACTAGGTGGGTTATCTCCTGTGTGTCCTTTCATGTGTATCTTCAGATCCAACTGTCTGTCAAATCCTTCCCCACAAACACTGCAACTAAATGGATTCTCTCCCGCGTGCTGCCTCATGTGTTTCTTCTGATGCGACTGTTGCTTAAATCCTTTCCCACAAACACGACAAATAAATGGTCTTTCTTCTGTGTGGACTCTCATGTGTGTCTTGTAATTTGACCGACTGTTAAACTTTTTGCCACAAACAATGCAACTAAATGGCTTCTCTTCTGTGTGGACTCTCATGTGTTCCTTTAGATGGAACTGTCTCTTAAATCCTTTCCCACAAACACTGCAAATAAACGATTTCTCTCCAAGCTTCTGGGCTTCATTATCAAGTTCAGAATCTGATAATGGTTCCTGCCAATAATCACCACTGCTTGTAGCATCTGGTTCAGAACCTGAAGTCTCATTGTCATCATCGGGTTGTAAATGACTAGTTAGATCGAAGTTCCTGTCTGGTTCTGATCCTTCATAGTCGTCTCCATCTGGCTCTATTTTGATCTCTTTGGGTGACATGCTAGCTAGTAGCTCTGCCTGTGCGTTCTCCTCAGTTTGGCTTTGATGAAGCAGCGAGAAGTGGGCTTTTTCTTCTTCATCGTCACCATTCACTGGGACAGGAGTAAGTTGGACCTGGGTGACATCAACCTCCTCCATCTCTTGAAGCTGCTCTTCCTCCTACTGTTTGTCATTAATGTGTGGGAGCACTGGCTCCTGTCGGTTCAGAAAAGGACTCCACTGTTGCCGCTCAAGGAGATCCTCTTCCGTATTTGCCAACAATTGCTGATCATTGGTAGGGATCACTGAAATACACACAGAAAGGATTTTCACTGTGTCGGAGTGGGTGCATACACATATGTACACTGTTTACTCTTTTATTATTTTTATTAATCTCTTTACATTTATTTCTTCTTTATGAATTAATCCAATCCCTTAGGAACTGTGCTGGGATTTTACAGAAGTAGCTACAGACTGAATTTCAGGTCACATGATGCCTGGGACTCTGACAGGTTATAAAAATATTATAAAATCGTAAAAGCAATTATAGTGTCTGCACCATCAAATACATTTATAAATTAGTCTTTGAATTATCGCAATGTGAACCAGGAATTTGAGATTCTTAAAGGACCATACCAACCATTTTGCATGTTTGAGCCTAATATATTCAATTTTCATACAAGTAACATTACTGACAATCATTTCCCAAAGCATACTACTGGAATGGTGAATTATTATTTTTTTATTTATTTTTTTGTTCCTACCTTCCAGACCACCATTGGTTTCAGTTCATTCTGGTATGCTAGTAAAATCAACTTGTTGATACTTGAAACATTCTTGGGATAGGTAATCCATCATAGTGAACAAGACGTTNTAAAATCAACTTGTTGATACTTGAAACATTCTTGGGATAGGTAATCCATCATAGTGAACAAGACGTTTATTCAAGTTTTTTCTAAGTTACCTAATTTTAGCATTTAAGAACAATAAAAAGCACTGAGTGAATGATGTCTCCACCAGGGAATATAGTCCCAAAAGAAGACCTGCGTTTATTGAAAAATTTAAATGACTGCAACTTCATAAGGCNATATAGTCCCAAAAGAAGACCTGCGTTTATTGAAAAATTTAAATGACTGCAACTTCATAAGGCTGCGTAACTATTAGCAGGCAAAATATCAATTTTTAAGGTGGATGTATCACTTGAATATTTGACTTTGAGAGATTAAGAGATTTTACGACATATCAGGAAAGCTGAAGTACGATTTTATCCTTTGGAAAATGGTTGTCAGTAATGTAACATGTATGAAAATTGAATATATTAGGCTCAAACATGCAAAATGGATGATATGGTCCTTTAATTTATTCTGGAAAACATACTGTATCTGTAAATTGTTTTATCTTTTGTTCTATGGTATTTTCTAGGTCTGATTGCTGTTTTTTTTTTTCCTTGTGTGATGAATATGAGATTATTTTTTCCTGATTACTGCTAGGCCTTTCCCACTTCCCATATTGCTCAAGGTGAAATGTCTGGAGAGTTGTTCATTTTCATAAAGGATACGCACTCTCTTTGCACGAAAATGTCAAAGACAAGGACTTTGAACTGCATACTGTGAACTATTGCACATTCCCTGGTGAACATTCTGCACATTCATGCACAAAACTATGCAGCTCACTCATTTGGATAGCCCATTGTGCATGGTTTTTAGTTTTATTTTTGTTTTTATAATGTTTTACCATATTTTATTATGAATTTTTCATTTTCTATTTGTGCTTCTTGACTTTGTAGTACTTGCTTTATCCTTCTTTGTATTATTTTTGCTTGTTGCGCACCAAGCACCAGAGCAAATTCCTCATATGTGAAAACTACATGGAAATAAATTGGATTCTGATTCTGCTTTAAGATTTGAAATAAAGCACCATCTGACCAAAGGCGTGCTGGAGAGTTGCTTGTTTACACTGAGGGACACTGGAGCATAGAGTGTATTTGGACTTTTCAAGATTTTGCAGACAAGTGAGTTGCTGATTAGAAAAAGATGGTTCTGAGTAAAGGACTGATGGAGGGGATGAAGTAAGCATATTCTCTGGATGAAGGGATTTTCATTTGCCAACTACTGCCAAGTCCATAATCATTTATGTATTTTTTTATGTGCTCTTTTTATTATGTTGATGGAATGCCAGTTCCTTGAATTACCTGAAGTACTCGTGAGATCGATCGGGGGATTGATGACAAGTCTTGGCATCGTATTTTATAGCACCCAGATCATCCCCCAGATCAACAGTATTTCCCGTACGGCCTTTTTCCACCTTCAAAACATTGCAAGACTCCGCCCATCCCTCTCTCAGTACAGCACCCAAATTCNGCCTTTTTCCACCTTCAAAACATTGCAAGACTCCGCCCATCCCTCTCTCAGTACAGCACCCAAATTCTCGTTCACGCTCTGGTCACCTCACATATCGATTATTGAATGCCATCCTCTGTGGTCTTCCTAATAAACTTCTTCATCGTCTCCAAATTATCCAGAACTCTGCTGCCAGGATCATCACCCACACCAAATCATCTGACCACATCAACTCCCACCCTCATCCAGCTTCACTGGCTTCCTGTTCAACAACGGATTAACTACAAAATTCTACTGCTGACCTTCAAAGCCCTCCATAACCTGGCCCCACCATACCTCTCAGAACTTCTTCATCCCTACACACCCTCCCGTTCTCTGCGATCTTCTTCAGCTGTTCTACTCTCAGTCCCACCTTTCAGACTCAGCTCCATGGGTGCCAGAGCTTTCAGCTGCTCTGCACCCAGACTCTGGAACTCACTTCCACTACACATCCATCAGCTGGACTCAATCACACAGGTCAAATCACAGATTAAAACACACCTGTTCAAATTAGCCTACACTCTGTAAACTGTCACGTTTTATGTTTTATCCTCTTTTGTCTTCATTGTTTTATATGTTTTTGATTTTGCTGTTTGTTTTTACTGTAAGGTGTCCTTGAGTGCCATGAAAGGCGCCTATAAATAAAATGTATTATTATTATTATTATTATTGAAATCTCCAGCGAATATAATATTAGTTGCACTTGACTAATTATTTACTGCATATAATCGAGCAGGATCCTTTATCTTTTCAGCTGATTTGCACACAGATCGAAACACTGGCATGCAGAGAGTTATAAATCCAGAACAGTTTATTTCATGTGTTTGTTTTCTTTAGCGATATTTTCCATTTGTTCCGCGAGTGATTTAACAGAGGAATGTAACGTTATCGTTGACGTTTTGCAATGTTGTGATGTGGTTGTGAGCAAATTCTGAACTTGAGTGGAGATGTTTTATTTTTTCCTGTAGTGAGACAAGAAGATCTAATATTTATATATATATATATTTTTTTTGTTTTTAATGCTGGTAAGCAGACTAACCTCAGCCTCTGTGACTGTCCTGTCATCCGCATCGGCAGGTGAGTCTGTTCTGTCTTGTTTAGTGGAATACCAGGCTCCATACTGTCCTGTTCTGTGTTGTAGTAATAGCCTATAAAAGCTTCCACGTCCGTTATTTCTTCCGCTGTAAGACAATTCTGGTCAGGGTTTATAGTATCAATGGCGTTGAGGCAGAATATATATCCAAAGGTATTATATAAATCCAAAAGAAATAGTATTTTTTAGTAGTTAACTAAGTGTGTTGCTAGTGACAGGTTGACAGCAGGCCGCCGACATATTGGATCTCAACCCCGTGACAAAGTCTCGCGATATTCAGAGCGTCATCTCTCTCGACCTAAAAAGCTTTTGACTGTAACATAGAGCTGGATTATCAACTTGAAAAGAGTTGTGATAAAAACCTGTGGATTATTATATTATTATGTCTGTTTGTTAGCAATGGCGACACGGTGCTTTCTGAAGTAGTTAGTTTTTCCTTTCAATTGTGACAGGATTGATTCATCAAAGCTTTCAAACTGTGCTCGATTCTGATATCTAGTGGTCAAAAGGGTGAACAGCACCTAGTTCCATGTGTCTCACGTTGTGGAGTACTGTATAGCGGTTCCCCTGATGTTCGTTGTCTTTTTTTTTTTTTTTTTTTTTTTTGGAATAGGGTGTAATGTTGCTCTGAGAAGACTACCGCTCATGTCTCCTGCCAAGATGTTTTCTCACATGAAGAAGAGGGAGAATAAGAAGGAGCAGCAGGAGGTGCAGAAATTCAGCAGCAGCACCATAAGGAAACTCAGCAATGAGGGTCAGTGTGAAATGAATGTGGATGTCAGAAAGTTTGATATGTTTGCATTTTATTATTGTTTTGTTTTGTTATTTGTTTGTTTGTTTTTAGAAATCAGTCTCAATTTTATGTATGGAGCTCTTATTTTCTTAATTCAAATTTAGATGAGTATTTTAGGTTTTATTTATAGTTATTTAATTAAGTCCTCTTTATGAATTTTGCTGTTCAAAATTTACTGTTATCTTTATTTACTATTACTGTCACTAACATCAGCTGATATATCATTATCAGGATTTTGTTTTTCTTACTCTCAAATATTGATTTCAGTTTCAGCCTCAAAAATCCAGCATCAAGCAGGCTCTTGTCAAATCGTTGGGGTTCTGTTCCAAATCAATGTCTTTCCCTTCTCACCAGAAAATGACATCTCTGCTGTATTGGAGATGTTCAGTAATGAAAGTGAAGAGGAAGAGGATTTTGACTTTTCAGACAACAACTGACTGTTGACAAATTTACCAAAATCAGTTGAAATGAGATGGAATGTTAATTTTACTATTATGTTCTCAGATATGCACAATAATAATAATAATAATTATTATTATTATTATTATTTTAATGTTTATTTGATTAGGGACTGATGCAGAGACATAGGTCATTCAGAAAATAACCTAATGCTGCACATCATTGTGTTTTTAGCTGGGGCTAGTTGGCAAAGCTTGTCCCTAGTTGGGCTTTTACAAAGGTACATAGTCCACAGTACAACATTAAAATGATTATAAAACAAAATACACACTTAAGCAATTGAGCAGGGTAGACAAATACATAACCTGCAACATACTATTAATATATACAATACAAATACCTACACACTATCCATCATTAAAATCTGCTAAAATACAATCAGTCTCACACAATTTATTAATAATAATAATAATAATAATAATAATAATAATAATCATAATAATAATAATAAAATATAAAGCATTCGAGACATAAGATTAAGGACACCTGATGACCCATGATTCCAGTCTTGAGCATTCTTCAAATGTTATTTCAACTTAGATTTGAAATGATCCCACTTATGATCCTATTTGAGCTCCACAGGTAAAGAGGTCCAGATTTTAACCCCCTGAACAGAAAAGGCCATCTATCCAAAGGAGGTTTTGTGAAATGGAGCTTTACAATTTCCAGCAACTGCACCCCAAGTAAAATGAAAGATTGTAAGGGACACAAAAAAAGAGTGAAATATAATACACATCTGTGAAATACAGTACATGTTTTCATTTGTATTTCATTTCCATACACACATTTACTGTGTCATAACCACAGCTTAAGCTCCGCCCCCATGCTGTGATTGGACGGTGTTTTCTTTTTCATTCTGGCGCTAATAATGTAGCTGCTTCAGACAAAAAAAATGAGAGGGCTTTGCATTTAGTATTGGCACATCCATGCTGTCCCCTGCTGGACAACAGTGAAATGAAAAACACCTGTTCTTTTCTTTTCACCGTACTGTGATTTGATTGTACTAATGTGGCATGAAAAATTCATGTCACAATGTAAAACAATTCATTCATTTATGTAAAAAAAAAAATAGTTTGCACTATATCATGTCTTATGACTTAATGCGTGTATTGAAATGAAATACAAATGAAAATGTGTATTATATTTCACTGTATTTTATTTTTAAATTTTGTGTCCCTCATAATCTTCCATACCCTACAAGTGTTGCAGTGATTAACTGTAAATTAATACATTCCTAAATAATTGTTGCAATACTAAAATTCTACAGTTGTATCACGACTTTGTCACTGACAGAAGATGCAACTTGACAGTGAGCTGTTGCCCCTAGCAACATACTACAACATACTGTTAAATTCACTGTTAACTACTCTCTTTTGAATTTATACAAATATTTTTGATATATTTTCATTCATAATTCAATTGCTCTTGTAAACCTGGACTGGAACCATTTCAAAGTGAAAAACATAACAAAACTGGAAGCTTGTTACTACAGAACAGCACCTGCAATCTACTAAACAAGAGCAAGAGAGACTCGGCTGCTGACAGGGATGACCTGAGAACCACAGCCTAACGTTAGTCTTCTTGCCAATATGAATCAAAAATTAGGCCTTCTTCATTTAACTTTGACTGCCAGCTCCAATTGTTTAATTTATTGACCTACATATTGTGTGTTTAATTACCAGACATCCTGCGTGTATGACATGTTCTACTTGTTTATGGCTGCCAAACTATTTTTGTAGCTACACTGCTATTTTTCTCTCCTAGTTTTGTTAATTTTGTGTTTTTATGGTGTTCTGTGTGTTGATCAGCAGTTTTTTTTTTGTTTTTTTTTTTTACTCTAATGTGCTATTTGTTCCAAAAATCACATATCGTGTTTTGTCTCCATGCACCTTTACACACAGAACTTGATTGTACAATCAAACAGCTAGTTAGTCATATTATTTTAGACATGCATTACTTTCCTGTTGCTCCATATGTAATAAAAATGTAGTAGCTAAAATACATTGTGCTATAATATGTGTGTGTTTTTTTTTACATAGTCATACATTTCCTGCTCTTCTTTCTTGTTTGGTGAGGGCTGATTGAGAGCCAGTTCAGAGTAACTAAATCAAAAACACTAATATAGGTTATCAACGCTTTTAGTTCCATTGATTGACATCCGTTGAAGCTGACGATTGTGTCTGCACTTTGGATCTTCTAACTCTCTATCACTGTCCAACATATTTATCATCATAATATTTCTTATCAAGCGTCAAAACAGTGATTAAAATTTCAATTGATGCTTTTTTGAGTGAAAAAATAACACAAAGCTACTTGTTAGATACTCAAGATTTATGATAAATTGAAATTACATCCACTGCAGTGGAACTTTAAACGCACAACTGCTCCTTATCTCTGTTCCTCTTACAGCTAATTTTTGTGTTGTGTCATCTCAGTTTCATGCCATTTCAAATAAGGGAGATAAATGTGTCCTCTGTAAAAGTTGAATGGCATAACTGAATTCTGCAATTTTTATATTTGTCATATTGCATATAAAACCTTTACTCTTCAAAATTCAGTAACTGTAGTGATCAGATAAATGTAGTGCACTAATGCAAATAAATGTAGTCTGCAAACAAGTGCATTTTTCCTCTGAAATGTAGGTAAAATTTAAAGCCCCATACATTTGAAGTAAAGATTCAGAAAACACACACCAAAAAAACAAAAAAAAAAAAAAAANAAAAAAAAAAAAAAAAAAGAGAGAATTGAACAAAATAAATTAAATGGGCATGGTGCAGTTGACCTAAATCCATATTTGCTGCTCCAGATAATTTTGCAACTGATTTTTAAAATGGATGTGTATTGCAAAAGCGTTTTTTGGGATCCCATGGCCTCACGTGTCCTGGAATTGAGTCTGTACTTTCATAAAATCACTTGGGATAAACACCATAATTAATTGAAAGGAAAATGTAACCAGCTTGTGTGTGTTTGTTTTTCAGTGGACCAGTCAATCGGAAGAGCAGCTTCAAGAGATGGAGGAGCCTGAAATCACCAAGGTCCAGTTTACTCCTGTCCCAGTGTCCAGCGACAGTAAAGAAGAGGAAGCTCACTCCTCAAACCTTCATCAAAACCAAAGCAAAGCAAACAATCAGGCAGCGCCATTAGTCGGCACATCAAACGAAGTGGATGAAGACGACTGTGGAGCATCAGAAGCAGATCATTTTGAACCTTATGCCACAGGCGATGTTGATTATTGGCAGAAACTGTTATCAGATTCTGAACTTGAGAATCTAGAAAAAATATTTAGTGGCACTGCTTGTGGGAAAGGATTGAAGATAGAGTCTGAGCTACAAAAACACAAGACAGTCCACACAGAAGAAAGACCTTTTATTTGTCATGTTTGTGGGAAAAGATTTAAGACGCAGAAATGTCTAGCAACACACAAGAAACTCCACACAGAAGAAAGACCTTTTATTTGCCTTGTTTGCGGGAAAGGATTTAAGATAAAGACATATCTAGAAACACACAAGAAAGTCCACACAGCAGAAAGACCTTTTATTTGTCATGTTTGTGGAAAAGGATTGAAGCATCAGTCAACTCTTCAGTTGCACATGAAAGGCCACTTACAAGAGAGACCATTTCAGTGTAATGTTTGTGGAGAAGGTTTTAAGAATCGGCTGTATCTAGAGAAACACACGAGATACCACGCAAGAGGGAGACCATTTATTTGCAGTGTTTGTGGGAAAGGTTTTAAGAGAGGGGTCCATCTACAGTGTCACATGACAGTTCATACAGACCAGAGAGCATTTCACTGCAGTGTTTGCGGGAAAGGATTTAAAAGTCAGTCATGTCTAAAGAGACACAGGAGAATCCACACAGGAGAGAAACACAAGAGTTTGCAGGAAAAGGCTTCTGTGACAGCTATGCGCACAAGATGCCACTGAGGAGAAAAACCATTTAGTCGCATTGTTTGTGGGAAAGGATTTAAGGAGGAGTCACATTTAAAGGGACATACAGTTCACACAGGAGAGAAATCTCTTATTTGCAGAGTTTTGGGGATGAGAAATAAATGTCAGTCAAGCATCAGATTTCATAAGTGTGTTATTGTGTGCAGCAGCAGCAGCAAATGAAGCTACAGACCTTTTTTTTTCATTTTCATTTTAGACATTTATTTCTAAATTTATTTCTAATTTATTTGGGAGTCCTATACCTGCATCCCTATGTTGTCACCTGAATGATTTAAAAAAAAAAAAAGAGCAACAAATTATCTAATTACCTTACTTAATTAAATACTGCAACAAATAGATCTTGATCTATATCAAAAATCAACAAATTAGATTACTACAAACTGAACTAAAAAAAACTAAATAAATAAATTATGAATAGTTCCTACAGACCAAAGCTCAAATTAAGTGGCTGCACCAGTGCATGAAGGCAAAAAACTCTTTGAGGTTCAGTTTCAAAGTGTATTGACTGCTTCTACTTCCCGCCATATTGTTTTTTGTTTTTTTTAATTCAAATCTTTATTTCGGTCTATAACACACAAAAACAAAATAAAAACAATTACGTGAATGCTCCCAACAAACACATCTCCAAAACACACAACCCGAAATAACAAACCAACATATCAAAGCAAAAATAAATAAATAAATCTCACCAGCGACTGAAAAGGTGTAGGCTGAAGCCAAAGCTTATTGCACCTACCCTTCTCACATTTCAATATTTACTAAACATCACACACATTAGCATGCACCTTATAGGCAATAGTCCACATCATCTTAGCAAATATTGTATAACATTTATATATGTCCATGTATTTACAACAAAAAGTGTCAGACCAATATTTCTTCATATTTTTTCAAAGCATTCAATTTAAACATTTTCTTAAATTTAACCATTGTTTTACAAGTTTTTAAATCATCTTCAAGGTTNAATTTAAACATTTTCTTAAATTTAACCATTGTTTTACAAGTTTTTAAATCATCTTCAAGGTTATTCCATAAATTAACCCCTTTAACTGAAATACATCTGTTTTTCAAATCTGTTCTTACTTTGATTTTCCAAAACATATGACTTCCTTTAAGGTTATAGCAACTCTCTCTTTTGAAAACTACTTTGTTCATTCTTTGGTAATAAATTATTATGTACTTCATACATTAACTGAGCAATGGCGTAGTCTACAAGGTCATTAAATTTCAGTATCTGTAACTGAACAAACAGAGGGTTTGATGGTTCTCCATAATTACTTCTGCTGATGATTCTTGTCAGGGTTTCCTGTATATCCATCAATTAATATCTCTAGAATGTGTGCAGATGAGTAATTAAAGAGGTGTGTCCTGTGTGTGTGTGTGTGTGTGTGTGTGTGTGTGTGTGTGGCAATGTGTTCCCAGGACCAAGTTCAGATCTGGC
>VXCM01001100.1:182287-209352 GCA_014773175.1 Lucifuga dentata
AGAGAGAGAGAGAGAGAGAGAGAGAGAGAGAGAGAGCATCCTCTCTACATCAGCACCACAGTCTGCATCCTGTAAAGGGGCAGGGCGCCATCTTGTTGGTTTTAGTGGGAGGAGGGCTGCGAAACAGGCAGCAGCACTGCAGCCGGAAGCGGGGAAAGAAGTATAAGGCTGACAGGTGAGTCAGTATGTTTATATGTGACTCTACAAGCCTTTAAATAAAGGCCATTTTTTAACGTAAACACTACAGGGGGCTCAGGTTAACGCTAGCTTTTTCACAGCACATACCTGCACCATCACCTGTTGGGATTCATCGATAACATTATCGATATGTGTGATTTGATGTAAGAGCATTGTGTTCCAGCTCGTACTCTTCTTAAAAAAAAAAAAAAAAAAAAAAAAAACACTTGCTAAACGTTGCGTTGTAGTTTAAACGAGTTTCTAAACGAGCTTCTATGCCAGTTTCGATCAGCTTACACGTTTTAATTTGAATCATACAGTATATCTAAGTATATACAGTACAGTATATCAGTATATATGCTGTTCTGTAAAGCAAAAACTTAGAATACCTTAACATTAACACTCTATAAACTTTGCCCATTGAACGAGCTTCCGTGCACAAGTAACTTGGTGTTTGTAGATTTACCTTTAAGACTTTATTTGGCACTTTGATTAAAATCCCAGAATGACAATTCCTATTTAGAAACAAGAAATGCAATCATTAGGGGTCAAACAAGCCTAGACAATATTTGTCTTATTCTAATTATATACTGACCTAAAGAGAACGAAACGAAATTGATTTGTTTGTCATAAGAAACAGTGATTTTTAAAACTGATCTGGATCTAGAATGGAACGGCTGATTTTTTTTTTCCTGCTGAGATTAGTGCATTACTTGACTTACTTAATTAATTTACATTACTTAAGAAATTGACAATAAAATGTAAAAGATGCCATATGTCATTATTAGAAATCATTTTAAATAATCCTGGATTCGCTCCCATATCAGGATCAAATTTAAACAGGTTTTTTTCCCTCTTTTTTCTCCCCATCTTTCCACCAAGATTTGTAAAAAAAAAAAAAAAAAAANAAAAAAAAAAAAAAAAAAGAGTTTAGAATTGGATGCAGGTGAAAACATAACCTTGTTGACAGAGGTAATAAGTCAGTATAATTGTTGCAAGAAAGCGAGTTGTCAAAGCAGTCTTTCTTTCTGAATTGGATTATAGCAACGTTACAAACACTACATAATAGCTTTTTAAATGCTATTCATCAATCATTACTAACATTCATTAGTGGTGATCATTTCCAGACACATCACTCTGTTATTTATCAAAAAGATGACTGGCCATCTTTCCATGATAGAAGAAATCTGCATTGTTAGCTGTCAAGTCAGAAGACTCTCCTGTAGAAATTACTGTCAAACCTCTCAGATCTGTTGGAATGGAAATCAGCTTCTCACCAGACGCGCTCTTAAGACTGCCTAATGCTTTAAGTACAACCAGCACTCAAATGTTAGTAAATCTGCTTTTAGTTTCTGTGTTGCAGATACCCGGACACTTTGCAACACCATAATTGCACTGGATGGGTTGAAAGACTGGTTTGTTTAAACTGTAATTGTATTTGTAATTGTCTCACACACAGCACACTTGTAAAAGAGGAAACTTACCCAATATCTCAACAAGGTTAAGTGATAGCATATGTTCTCATCCAGGCCTGCTGCCCTCCTGTCCCTCCTCCCTTGTGATGAGACAACGCTGAGAAGATGTTTTATGCCCACTTTGTCCTCAGCAAACGTGGGCCGCTGGCCAAAATTTGGCTGGCGGCTCACTGGGACAAGAAGCTGACCAAGGCTCATGTGTTTGAGTGCAACCTGGAGAGCAGCGTGGAGAGCATCATCTCACCCAAGGTATCATTCACAGTCTTCTGCTCTGCTTTAAAGGAAGTCATGTTACTGATGGCTTTACCCTTGTGTTTTTCCTGCCGTTGTGAATCTACAGGCGCTGCTATGCAACCAGATTTCCCAAAATTTCATAGTGTTATTATATATGTTTCAGGCATGATTGATGTTTGTGGTTCAGCATCCAAAATCTAATAAAAAGTTCTGAAGGATTGAGCATTTAGTGTCTGCTTAGGGTGGAATTTTCTTCAATTTTTGTGCATGTATTTTGTGTTTTTTAGCTAAATGCAATTTTATTTTATTTTAATATATTGGCGAAGCTTTTAAGTGTCTGACCAGGGATGGCAGATGGAAATTAGCCTCCTGGGCTAGCTCACACATTAATGATTCTTCTTTTGATTATCAAGCACTATTTATTTTTAAGAAATGAACTAAACTACGTATATCCACTATGTTTACATGCACCAAGAGCCATGAATCTTCTAGTGCTAGAACTTTTAAAAAAAAAATTTGTTTATTAACAAGATGACAAAGAAATTAATGAAATGATCAAACATTTGCTGGTTATAGTAGTTAGCACAGATTTTTATTCAGGGAACAGGGCACACAATTCTGACCCAAGTCTACTTTAAAATGACATAAATGATTATTTCGGGTGTAACTTTGGGGATTATTTCTTACAGGTGAAAATGGCTTTACGTACATCAGGCCATCTGCTGCTGGGGGTGGTGAGGATCTACCACAGGAAGGCTAAATACCTGCTGGCTGACTGTAACGAGGCCTTCATCAAGATCAAGATGGCGTTTAGACCAGGTTTGGGACAGAATGTGAACAGTTTATACTGGCCTACATACTGGGATACATTATCCATAATATCATTGAGCCTGGTTCATCCCTGGCATTTAAAATTAAGAACTTAGACTGACTTAAGATGTAAAGACTAACGTATAACTTACCCTTTTTTTTATGAAATTGTGGTGTTTTAGGTGTGGTGGATCTTCCAGAGGAGAACAGAGAGGCAGCCTACAATGCCATTACTTTACCAGAGGAGTTCCACGACTTTGACCAGCCGCTCCCAGACTTAGAGTGAGTCACCTGTCTGTCGATATTCCAGAGCATGAAGACAAAGTATACTAGAATAAGTCAAACTTGTGCGAGAGAGCCTGCACACTTCAGTATCAAAACCCAATGCAACACATAATGTAGGTCACATTTGATCTTCTTTTTTTTCCCTGTCTGAACAAACCAATTTCTGTGTTGCTTCTAGTATGTTTTTGCTCTTAATGCACATTACACTACTGTTATATTTAAGTAAAATATTTCAGCATAGTTTCAGAAAATTACTGATCATGTTATCTTTCTGAGTGGCTTATATTGTTTGGTGCTGTTTTTCTTATTTCTGTGGACAAGAGGCCAAATATACAGGATCTCTAGATAGATGCAATGGAGTTTAATATTGTAGCTTCAGCTAAAACATCTGAGGCAAAAATACAAAGTAAATTTTGAGTTGAAAGTGGAATATGTTTTGTGCAGTGACATTGACGTGGCTCAGCAATTCAACTTGAACCAGAGCAGAGTGGAGGAGATCACCATGAGAGAGGAGGTGGGGAACCTTAACCTGCTGCAGGACAATGATTTTGGTGGGTTTTTTTTAATAATTAAAAAAAAAAAAAATCTTTATTCATGTCAAGGAGATTTGATGAACATGCACAGTTCATGCATCACAGCCACACTTTTAAACCAGGGAACCTCCACGTGAGGCCATGCTCTTTTCTTGTTACAACTTAGAAGCTCCACCTCTGACTCACCAGTGACAAAATAAAGTCAAAACACTTGATGAAGGCCTCGTTTTTGTTTATGGGCACTCTTTAAAAAAAAAAAAAAAAANAAAAAAAAAAAAAAACATATTTCTGTTACGCAGCTGACTTTGGGATGGATGACCGGGAGATGATGCGCAAGGAGAGCGCGTTTGAGGTGGACATCATGGGAGCATCAGCCTCCAACCTGCTGCTTGAAGCTGAAGGAGAAGCTAACCAGATGAATGACAAGTCCAACCACCTGCAATATGATGATCAGTACAAGGATGACTTTGGAGACAACCCCATGGAGAGCAACGAGGGAGGCATGCTGGGTAAGTTACTCTCAGTATTTTAGACAAATTAATGGCGCAAAACTGCAAGGGTACCTCAGAATTCCTCAATAGTAAGTTTTTCTTGTCTTCGATTGACTTTAATGGTGAGTGATTTGTAGGAAGTACAGCAGCAGAATGAACTTTTATCTGTGTGTAGTGGACAAACTATTGAGTAATGAGGATGGAGGCGGCATTTTTGATGACCCTCCTGCCATCGCAGAGAGTGTGATGATGCCTCAGGACTGCGGCAATGATGATGACGACTTTGACGCCCTCTCTGGTCAGTTCCACAGACACCTCAACACCAGACCTTGAATGAAAGCCATGTTGCTACTATGTTCCGCTGTAGTAGCATGTGACATGTAGGTGAAACGGTAATGAAATGTCCTACATTATATGATATTAACATCCAGAATGATGTGTGGATGTTTGATTATGTGTGGTGTTAGCTGGAGCCCCAGACAGTCCAGAATCAGGGCCAACAGAGCCCCTGCCAGCCATGGCTGACCAGACAGAACAGACCAGCCTGGTTCACAATGAGGAAGAGACCTTCGCCCTGGAGCCCGTTGACATTACAGGTAATGCAGGTGGTTTGATTTATTTATTTATTTATTTTGTATTTGCCTTGAGGTTTCATACAAAATGAACAAATAGAACATTTATGAAGAAATACCCATTTATATTCTGAGCTTCCATCTGGCCTGTGCAGTGAAGGAGACCAAGGCGAAGCGGAAGAGGAAGCTGATTGTGGACAGTGTGAAGGAGCTGGACAGTAAAACCATCCGAGCACAGCTGTCTGACTATTCAGACATCGTCACCACATTGGACCTGGCACCTCCCACTAAGAAGCTGATGATGTGGAAGGAGACTGGAGGAGTCGAGAAGCTTTTCTCTCTCCCTGCTCAGCCTCTCTGGAATGCGAGGCTGCTTAAGGTAACACAGTTTATTCAGGGACATTAACACAGCTTCAACAATTCATTTTGCTTCCAGAGACAAAGTACCTTTTTATTTCACCCCCCTGCCTTTTTATTTCTCTCTCTTTAGATGTTTACAAGGTGTCTGACGCCACTGGTACCAGACGAGCTGAGGAGGAGGAGGAAGGGCGGAGAGGCTGACAGCTTGGATGAGTTCCTCAAGGACCTGGAGAACCCTGAGGTGCCCAGAGAGGAAACCACAGGTTACCAGCAGAGAGACATTATTGGTAAGACATGGCTGTCTGTCTGCCTTTTGAGTGGAAGAAGAAGGAAAGAGAAGTCAGAAGAGAAAACATGTCCTTTCAGAGAAGATAAACCAAATGTGGCTCTTCCTTGGTACAACTATTATGTCCATGTGAAACGTTCTAATTTGTACAGTATATTCACTTCTGCTCCAGACCAAACCATCATGGAGGAAGCCAATGTTCTGCAGACATCAGCTGTAGAGGGCAGCAGGATGACACTGGATGACTCAGTCATGCTCCCTCCGTCTTCTCAGCATGACGTCAAATGTAAAGCCCAGGACACAGAGCCAGCGCTGCCTGTGAGTATCAGTGTCTGTAGAGACAGAAGCAGGAACACATTCAGCACCCATCCCTACAACTGTGACATGTTTCTTATCTCATATCACTCTGTACATGTTGATGTTCTCCCATTTATCTTTTTGCTCTTTTTATACTCTTGGCACATCTGTTTTTGTCGAGCAATGTCTCCTGTTCCTCTTACCTTCTTTCCTGTAGATGGGAACTCTGGACCAGCGGCAGCAGGAGCAGCAAGGGACCAGAGCCTCTGGCGTATCGCAGAAACTGGAAGTGCCCAGCATGGATTTGCCCCAGGAGGAGAACACTGCTACCACTAACATCAGCCAGCTGGTAGAGTTGGATCTGCTTGGCGACAAGGACAAGAAGAATGATGATGACTCTGATGAGGAGGTGAGATGGCAATCCGCAAAAGCACACACAGCTGTAGTATAAATCAAAGAAAGGCTGGTAAGAGGTCAGACAATGAGCAGTTTAGCCTTCTAGGTATGATTAACTGTTGTTTGTCACTGTGTTTGTACCAGGAGGAGGAGTTACAGGGAGGAGACCAGGACCAGGAGGAGAGGAGGTGGAACAAAAGAACACAGCAGATGCTCCACGGCCTCCAGGTGTGTATATGCGCCACAAATTTCAATACTCTTTAAGTTACAATGAGTTGCATCCACAGTACCAAGAGCTGATCAAAAAACACTTTGCTCACTGGTTAGCTAATCAAAATATTCTGTTATACTTGTAATTACCACTAGGGGGCGAACTTGAACTTTTTTTTTGTCAATCTGTCTAATTTCCACTGTGTACTTTTATTTTTTATGGTTGGAGATTTAGTCCTGCAAATTGCCAGAGCCTTCCCTTCAATGACTCTCGCTCTCTCCTTCCACAGAGAGTGATGGCCAAGACAGGCGTTCAGTCCATCAGTTTACTGGACCTGTGCAGGAACAACAATAGAAAGCAGGCAGCCGCAAAGTTCTACAGCTTCCTGGTTCTGAAGAAGCAGCAGGCAGTAGAGCTTATCCAGGAGGAGCCTTACAGCGACATCATTGCTACACCAGGACCTCGCTTCCACATAATCTAGAGCGCCCATTTCAAAATTAAAACAAAACCATGCTACCCCTGAGTGACTGATTAGGTCAATGCAATACTTTTTTTTTTTTTTTTATNTTTTTTTTTTTTTTTAATTCACCTTGTTTATTTATTTACTTGGTTTTGCTCTTGGTTTGTATATGATGTATATTTTTATTTTCTGGGTCCTGTTGACTTTTTCAACTTACAACTTCAACTTCCTTTTTTTTTTTTTTTTTTTTTTAACTGTGACATGGAGACAATTAATTTAGCCATGTTGTGTAATTTCTCTCCTATTACAGGCTGGAAAAAACATCTTATTTCAAGGTTCTCAGTTCACATTAAGCATAAGGAGCATGCACTATAGCCATCCATTTTGTATGTTTACGTATTTACCGCGAAGATAGTGAATTGCACACTCAACCAGCAGGCGATCCACTCAGCAGCATCCAGCTTCACGCATTTCAAAATCCTAAGATTCTGTTTTCACAAATGCATAAACTTTGCTTACATCATTGACTATAAGTGATCAACCTGTAGATGACCTAAACACCAGTGGTCTGCTATACTTGCATGCTCTGTCCTGAAATATTTTAGTGCAGTAGCTCCAATTTTGATTGTGTCTTGCCACTAGAATTCTTTAAAAAAAAAAAACCAAAAACAAAGGAATTTCATTATGTGACAGACTCCTGCTATCCAGTATCCATTTTATATTTGGTCATCATTTTGTTAAAACTGAGTGACATGATCACATCTTGAGAGTTAAGCCTGTCCAGCTGTAGTGGTATCACTTCCACAATAGCCAGTGATTGTGTCAATCATGTAGCTACTTGTAGATATATATATATATATATATGTTATATATTCACTGGTTATAATTGTTATATAGAAAAAATATAAGTATTAATTTGATATTAATAAACCATTCATTAATTTAAAAGTAAAATAGTTTTATTAACCTGGATATGAATGGATGTTACAAATTAAATCTCTATATGGTGTAATAATACAGCAACTGATATTTTCTGTAAAATTGCTTCTTTTTTTTTTATTTTGTACAAATCTTGTAGATTTGTACAAAATCTTGTAGATTCTGACACAGCAAACAAATTGCTGTGTCAGAACTGTTAGGGTGCCATGCCTGTACTCCTGTTACATATGTTTTTAAATAAAACAAATACTGTGACCAGTATTTTACAATAAACATACATTTATTCTGTGCAGGCTGAGGCGTCAGAACAGAGGAGAACTGAATGTGTAAAAGGTGACTGTTTCAGATTGGAATTATATTGAACGTGTCCACCAGTTATGCAGCGATGTTAAAAATAATCACATTTGCAATATTTTGTCTAAACCACTCCGACATAGTAGATTTAAATTCAGTATAACATCATCTGTCTTGGCAGCCAATTCCCACACTGAAAATTCTTTTACATCTTCAGGTAACAAAAACAAAATGTTTGTTTTGCTGTGTTTGAAACAGAAGTCTCTGTCTTCCTTTGTATTAAGGGTTTGTGACTGAAGGAGCAGACGAGCTGTCATTCATCCTGCTTCTTTTATGTCGGCTCCTTTTCCTCTTTTCCCCCTGTTCTGTTTTTTTCAGTGGTGGTGTGGGTACCCCCTTTTTTTTCTTCTTCTTCAGGCAGCTCAGAGGGTTTGGGTTACCCTGTTTCCTCTTCCGCTTCTTGCCCCGACGCTCTCTGTCCTGCTGACTGATGCCCTGTTCCTCTTTCAGGCTGCGGATGCTCTGCTGCTGGGCGGGACTGACCAGCTCTCCCAGCTGAACCGCCTGGACATGGTCCAGGGACGACTGGCTTGGCTTATCCAGCACGATAGTGTTGAGAATGATATATAGCAGAGGGACCCCTGGGATCTTCTTCAGACCTGCTGTCAGTGTGTGGTCCTGGAGATCAGACGCACAAAAACACACCAAACAGATGTATGCTCACGGTTCCCAAACTTATAAGCAATTCACATCTGGCAGTTGAATCAAGTTGTTATTTTTCAAATCATAAGTAAGCTTCAAGTCAAGAGAGGCATAATTCATGTCAAAAGTCCTACATGGAGTCATGAAGTATCCTTCACTAAATTTGTCATTTCAAATGAAAATATCAACAGTAAAAGCAGTATATCGGGTTAAGCATGAATGCATTGTAACGTGTCAAACATATTAAAAACTTATTACACAGCAATTACCAAACTTATTTAGTACACTAATTCCGTGATTGGCTTTGACTAGCTCAGCACTTATGCTACTCAACTGGAGCTGATCTTTAGCCTGGTACCTGGGACAGTCCTGACTGTTAGCTTACTTGACTGTCCTGGGTCCCAAAAGCATTTTAAGGCTAAAACGATCTTAGCCTGTAGACTTACAATGGGATTAAGATCATAATGGATTTAAGAGTTTTTTGGGGGTTTTTTTTTGTACATTTTGTAAATGGGACCATGGTCTTTAGCCTGTATTCTGGGACAGTTCATATCTTTGCAGTCTAAGCTAAAGACCAGGACTGTCCCAAGATCAAGAGCTTGGACTCTGGGACAGTTGTCTTTAAGCGTGGACTTTAGAGAGCCTAGGTCTTGTTAAAAGCCTTGAAGCTGGATCATGTACACTACAGGCCAGAAGTTTGAGGCCACCCCCAGATTTAGCATGACCAGACTGTGTACCAAGTTAAACACAAAATGATCTGGGAGAAGGCAGACAGCAGGCTATTGAATAGAATGTTAAACACATAAGCAAAGGAGTTTGGGCAAGGAAGTTGGAACACAACTGGAGTGTCAGTGCATTAATACACTGGGCATTCCTTCATTAAAATCATTTCGTAAGCCATAGTGGCTACATAATTAGCTCTTGTTGACAAATTCTTCTTGAAAAATAATTAGTTACATTTATTTTATATAATTTTGTCATTTCCTGTGCAATGAATTGTAAAACAAACAGTGTATGGATGATTTCTTTTTTAAATCTGGGGGTGGCCTAAAACTACTTCTGGCTTGTAGTCTTTTAGATTCAGACAGGTAAAAGAGCACTGTGTGTACATCTGTATGATTAAATTCTCCTCACCTGTGTGGCAACAAAGTAGTGATGTGGGTTTGTGTCCTGCAGCATGGACAGCAGGCACTCTGATGCAGGAACAGGACTCTGGAAATGTTGACATTTCCTGACCTGAAACTTCTGCAGGATGATTTTGGCTCCGTACAGTTCCTTTCCCAGAGTCTCTAACTCTTTTAGGGCACAGCTAAGGCACACACAGAAAATACCGGGAGGACATTAGAGGAGGTTGCTGGATTAAATTTGACCCTTACATCGATTCACCTACTCACTTCGTAGTGCAGAACTGCACCTCGCCCATCAGGTACTTTGGCATTTGTTCCTTGATCTGAATCTTGTTCTTCAGCGCCGCCTGACAGAAAGTGCCATCGAGGAGAATCTGAAAGGGTTCTCTGACGTTGAAGTTGAATTTATAGAAGCTGATGGTCTTCTTAGCTTGTTTCTGTCGTTTGATCTTCATGGTGGCTGGTTAGTAAAATCTGGCTTATTAGTTTATCTGTCCTAAATAAATATAAATAACCGATATAATGTTTGGAATAATGCAGATCTGTTGTACTTTAACACAATTTATGATTTATTTAGAATCATGCAAAACTTAAGCTTAACTATAAAAACCACATGCTACAGCACGGACAATCCGCTGTACACAACACGCCCGCGGTGCCTACTTCTTATGAATCCGGGTAGAAACCTGATATGAGACTAGTGTTCCGGTTGTTTACTATATTGTTTTAGCTAGCATGTGCGGTTAAATGCGACATAAACATTGCCAAAACCTACATATGTCACTTCCAGTTATCTTTTTATATTATGAACTTGATATGATGGAGATATTTTAAAGCCTCAAAAGCCTCCCAACGCCATTTTTCCTAAATTCTGTATATTTCTCGGTATTTGTATTTTATTTTAACCTAAATGTATTTTAAGTTATGTGGTTCTAATTATTCTAATTCGTGATAATATGTCTTGTCTTGTGATATTTATGAAAAACTTTCATTCAAATTCTAATAATTAATTTGAGAATTATATTTCTTATTAGTTAAAAAAAAAATCCTTTTATTTTCCTTTTTTTTTTTTTTTTTTTTTTTTTTTAAATACAAGGCTGACGTATCACTGGCCCCGCCCCCCTTCGTTGCTTTCCCCGGAAACGGAACGTAACAGTTAGAGCGGCAGTACTGAGTCGGTGGTTGGTTTATTAATAACAGTCGTTGTCGGTGTGACTGACGGTTGGCTAGCTCGGCTCAGGCCCGTAGCCAGTTGGCTTGATACGTTACCTACTTGCACAATAAACACTATGGCGGCCGCGGATCGCCGGTCCTCGAGTGACGGCGGACCGGCCAGCAGATCAGGATTCCCTGCCGGAGAGAGCAGCAACAACCGTGACGGCCCAGGCGGTAGCAACAGCGGCGGTGAGGGCGAACGGGAGCGGGATCGGGCCACGTTCGAGTGCAACATTTGTTTGGACACTGCCAGGGACGCTGTCATCAGTATGTGCGGCCACTTGTTCTGGTACGAGCCGAGGCGCGGATGTGGTTTAAGTGGGTTAGCAGCATGAGGGGCCTCACTTTACACTCAGTTTGACTTATTTCTCAGCGGAATCACGCCCAAAGACGCGTGTTTATCTCCACATTTAAGCAGATGACAGCAGTCAAGATTTTCGATCATAGTGAACTGGAAGTTGGTTTGATGTAGTTTTAACTGAAATGTGGCATATTGATCCTGGTGGTTTGGATGAGGGCTGATTACCAATTATGCATATCTGATCTGGTTATGGTTTTCTGATTAAATTGTATGACGTGGTTTTGAGAGGGGTCAGAAGAAGTCATTGAGCTACACACACCCTGTGACACATTAACTTTGCTGTTTGAGTTAGCATTGTCTGCTTCTTCATTCTGGTGATCATTTGCAGCTGGAGATCAGTGATTCTTTTATAAGATAAGGGAGTTTTCAAGTGTTACAGCAGCATAGAAGATTCAGATACAGTAAAGATAAGAGGAAAAAGTGTGCAAAACAGCATTAACATAAATAGTCATGCATCACATATTATTTAGATTAATGTATTCAAATGAAGCTGTGCAGATTTTAACAGTACTGCTGTGCATAATGTGCCTGAGCAAAGTACCACTGAGTTATATGGTAATCTAATAAGTATTCAAGTGTAAAAATAGAAGCATCCAGAATCCATATTAGGATCCTGGAATATTTAAAAGTACAATATGTAATTCAGTTTAAACATGACAGTCACCCCATCACCAACCATCAAACTTCTATCACTGTTAAATTGATTGATCTTTTCAAAAACAGACTAACCCTATAGGAACAATTAAATCTTATTTATTAATGTTTTATGCTGTTTAATGTTTTTTTACACAAGTAATACAAACACATTAGGAAACCTGGCCTGTGTTTTCAGTACATACTTTTATATTATATTTTCAATAGAATTAATACAATATAACCAATAAATGCTATGTATTCTATATAAGATGATATAGTAAAACATGTGATCCTGCTAATAATCATCATTAGTTTAATCAGGATTTGAATGAGCTTTGACCACAAACTGCTGTGTGTGTGATGTACACATGACTGGGTGAGTGTGTCATATATGTTTTGAATGGTGACTGATGATTAGATAAGGGCCAAGAATATAGGACCAAGTTAACAGTGAAAATCAGAAATGTACGATTCTTTCACAATAGGGAGAAGTTGTGACTTCCTATCTTTTCGAAGTTTAAAGCAGTGATGAACCATATGGATGTGCACGTGTGTTTTGACAATGGAAACTCACATGGACAGCTGCAGTCATGCAGGAAAGTCAAGCCTCAAAAAAATGAACACTGTCTACATAAAGTGGAATTCTTAAACAGTAAGCTGTATGTGATTATGGCATCAGCGCTATCTCACTTTCAGCGTCAAGGTATGCACTGCACAGAGAAATCCTCTGTAGCAACAGCATTCTGTTCGTGCCTTTGGCTGCATAAGAGTTCATTATCTGTGCTCGTGCAAAATGTTACATATTGGCGCCCAAAAGTCTTTGAGTATAACATATTATATGAAAACTGAGTCAGTTTTCATGAATGAATAACATTCATTTCTGACTGACAAAGCCATTTGGATGAATGGTGAAATGTTTCAGAATTAAAAACTTTAATCCAGTTGACCTGACTCAGTTTTCATACAATATATCTACCCACCTGGATGACTGAGAATCTTCATCAAAACTTTGAGTATATTGTTACCAAGTAAAAGTTCCTGTCCAGCCAACAGGGACACAGACCTGCAGTTGGTTATAATCCACAAAGAAACAAAATCAAATCTAATTCTTAACTAAAGAGCAGGTACCTCTCCATCTTAAGCTCCAACAGTCCTCAGCTTTCTCTCTCTCTCTCTCTCTCTCTCTCTCTCTCTCTCTCTCTCTCTCTTGGCAATAATAAGTCAGACTTTAACTTTTTTGTTACCTTGAAGTCATGTGTAAAATTATGTATCATGTAATATTGCGGACATCGTCTTCTATACAGTCAATGTCTACAATTGTTGAAAATATGTCAAAATCATTTCATTCTGCTGAATGAACATCATCGTAGCTACACATTGGATGTTTTCCCTGTCCGAGCATCTATTTTGATTCTGACAGATCTGGATCAATATCTGGATCTGGGCTTGAACCTTTGACATCCACATACCTGAATTTTTTTTTAATTAAGATTGATGTCTTGGCTTTAAAGAAATAGGCAACAAATGTTAAAGAAAGTTTTGAAAAATTCCTGAATCTAGATTCAAATCCTGATCTGCCTCAAAAACCAAATCAGCTTTCTTTAAACTAAATCCCACCTACCTACAAAATTTCAGCAAATTCATCATTCCATATATATATATATTATAAGATTTTTTTTTTTTTTTTTANTTTTTTTTTTTTTTTTTACTTTGTACAGACACAGATGCAGCTTTGATGCTAATAGGAGTAGAATCTTTTCTCTTATGGGCTGATGTAATTTCGATGCATATTGCATGTGCCATCAGCAGGGAATGGAAGGAAGGTGTTTACATCAGTTCACAGCTGCAAAATCTCAACAATATTAATAACATTGTGACATCTATATAGTCTTATTATTAGAAAAAAGAAGTATACATTTTTAGCTTAATTCTTCTGTAATACATGGTGTGCCTTAAAAATTATATCCATAGTCCCTTGAGTACATAATTTACCCCATACCTACAAACAAAAACTCATTTTAATTAGATGGGTTTTGAGGAGATGATACAGACAAAGTGAATATTGTGGTAAAAACAGGATTATCTGATCTATTACAGTATTTAGTAAAGTGCTCAAAATAATGTTGGAAAAAGTTAAAATTAATTAATTCTATTCAATAATGGTATTATTTTGTACAGTATTTCATGAAAGATATACGCTGTCAAGTATTTAAGGTCTTGTGTTATGGCAGATTTAGGTGAAATTTACCTCACCATTAATTTAAGTCTGCACTTGTAGGGTTTAAATCCAACACATACAAATTTTTAAAAATTGCAAAACTGATCAACATCATCACAGATTTAATAATATAACATAATTAATTTTTGATCAAGTTTTTTAAAAAAACATTTTGGCCTGACAAAATGTTTGATTCAGCTGATAACTAAACCTGGTTTACAGAGGGTGGGTNGGGGGGGACAGGTAACATTGCACCTAAATTACATCAGTCTAACGTCTGGCATCAGCCCCCCTCTAGGGATCAGGCTATTATCTTAGTATGGATGTACCTGGGGAGAGAAAGCTGCGTCACAAAACAGACAAGTTGTGCAGCACAGCAGGAATCAAGCGTTTCTTGTTCCTTACCTGCTTACTATATGCAGTAAAGATTTTCTAGGAAAACACAGATTTTGTTTCCTTTTAAGCAATCGAATTGCTGTTGATTAAATTGCATGAATAGTAGCCGGTTTAAGGAGGGATTGAGGATAGCGCTTGCGTACAGCTCTGGCATTTCAGCTAAGGCAGTCTCATCAACATAACCACTGTGCATCGTGTTTACTTATCAATTCCTGCAAAAATGTGATTAGGATCAGAAGGAAGTGAAAAGATAATAATCTAGCCCGGGCTTTCATTCTTATTTGAATATTATATTATGAATATTGAGACAGAATCCATTTAGTGGCTCGAGCTGGCTCCATCACTTTAACTTCACTGAATGCTGTTGTGAGGCACTGATTGGAAATTAAGCCATTTTCTTCCAGGTCACAGGGCTCAGCTGTACGTGTGGCCACATGTTAAATCTGAGTTGAATGGGTTGTTATGTGCGTTTAGGCCTTATGCTTTGTTCAGATTCTTTCATGCACAGGAATACCATTCTCAATAGCCATTGATAGTTGGTGTTACACTTATGCACACTGAGCTGAGCTGAACCCTCAAAATATTTCTACATAAGCCGATAGATTGACATAAGATTTTCTTTTGCTTTATGGTTTATTCATTCATGTTCATGTCATGTTGTTTGGTGAGGCCCACTTCAGGCGTTTGAGGATTTGACTGTGGTGTGGTTAGGATCAGCAAATGGCCCAAACTCGTCCTGCCTGTTCCTCTGCAGGAACGCTCTTACTTTGCAGATGAAGTTTGAGTTATATGAGAAATCTCAGACAAGTAACATTGCTTTACAAATTAATATTGCCACATGAATTTGTTGAGACCTCGAGCAGTGGTATTCTATTGAGGTTTTGGTGAAACCTGTTATTTCTGTGAAGTTCTCAGTTCAAATCATTGGATCAATTTTAGACACATTTTAGATTATGGAAATGAGCTCAGTTCCTCAGTTAAAATGTTTTAAATAAGTAGCAAATATTAGATATATTCATCACTATAACGTGGGATGTTTTCCCATTTCCTGCACAATGCAAGAGGAGGTCAGCCTGGCCAGCAGCCACCTAGAACAGATGGAGCTGATTAATACTGACCATGGGGAGTAAGGATGAGTTGAATCAGGCACCTCTTTAGAAACAGGTTTTTCTAGCCAGGTGGGCACAAGTAATGTTAGTCTCACAACCCTAGAGTTACGAAAAACCATGCACCTGAAAGTCAGCAAATGCATTCAGAAAAGTCGGCACTGTTATCAAGGCTATCAGCTGACATGTAAAGACAAAGCAACTGTTGTCAGAACGCAAAATAACGTAACGTTTTTGTTTCCCTCCCTCTGTTTCTTATCTGTCTCTCTCTGCAGCTGGCCCTGTCTTCATCAAGTGAGTATCACCCATCTTCCTCTTTTTTGCAGTGGAATACTGGTGAACGTTGTCTGAGGTGCCCAGCATGTTCATGTTCTATAGGTTTAAGCAGCATAAGGCTGTGACGTAACCTCAGCATGGACACAACTCCTGTCAGGTTGACTTAGTGCAGCTTAAACATGCTAATGCACTTAAAGCTTCTGTTTACTGCAACTAATCTCACATATTCACATCATCATCATCATCATCATCATCATGTACAGCTGAAGGAACAAAAGTCATGAAGCATTAGGCTACTTAATGTTAGAGAAAGATTTTGGTCATGGCAAATAAACTACATCAGTGTTTCTCAAACTGTGGTATGTGTACCACTCGGTTTCCCTGAACCTGCTGATAAGCCAGTTGACTCTGGAAATCTCTTAGCTCAGAACAGTTCAAATCTATAAAAGTTCTGTTACTATGCCAACTTAGTCACAGATCACATGGGTGTTGATTAAGAAATTACATTTTCAATCCAGCAAACATGTTCAAATGAGGTTTTTCTGTGATTTTTTTTTTTTCTTGGAGTTGTTGGCTTGTTTGTGAGACGGTGCTTTGGGGATTTTNTTTTTTTTTTTTTTTTTTGGTATTTATTCCTCCTAGACCTTAACATTGCTATCATTTGTAGTAGAATATAATATACAAAAATGTAGTATTGTAAATGGTCTTAAAGGACCATACCACCATTTTGCATGTTTGAGCCTAATATATTCACTTTTCATACACGTAAGGTTACTGACAATCATTTCCCAAAGCATACTACTGGAATGGTGATGACTTAAAAAAATGTTTTCCTACCTTCCAGACTGCCATTGGTATCAGTTCATTCTGGTACACTATTAAAATCAACTCGTTGATACTTGAAATGTTCTCGGGATAGGTAATCCATCATCATGAACAAAACGTGTATTTAGGTTTTTTTGTCAAAGTTTTGTAATTTTAGTGTTAAAGCGCAATAAAAAGCATGGAGTGAATGTATGTCTCCACTGGGGAATATAGTCCCAAAAGAAGACCTGCATTTTTAAAAAAAAATTTAACGACCGTGACTTTATAATTTTGCGTCACTATTAGCAGGTGAAACATCGAAATTTAAGGTGGGTGTATCGCTTGAATATTTGATTTTGAAAGATTAAGAGATTTTGCAAAATATCAGGAAAGCTGAAGTATGGTTTTATCCTTTGGGAAATGATTGTCAGTAACGTTACGTGTATGAAAATTAAATATATTAGGTTCAAACAAGCAAGAGGCAAGCACAGGTTAATAGCATATTTCTCTAGGTTTATAGAGCAAATATTATAATATCCACTTTTAATAAGCAATATTATAAATGGGACAATCTATTTAAGAGTGATTCACACATTTATCTTTATATCAGTTCTTTATGTGGTTCTTTGTATGGTCCTTTAACCTGAATCACTTCCAAGTTTTTGTTGTGAACAAGTTGCTTGCTAACATCAGGCAGGACCTTTGCCTTTTGCTGAGACAGTAAGCCTTATAAACATCATGAAGATAAGACAAAAGGACAATGTTTTGATGTCTTTCACCCTCTGCTGTCTCAGTGGTTGGAGACGCGGCCGAGCAGACAGCAGTGTCCTGTGTGCAAAGCAGGAATCAGCAGAGAGAAAGTCATCCCGCTCTACGGCAGAGGAAGCTCCAGCCAAGAGGACCCCAGGTACACCATATGTGTTTGCGTGTGTGTGTGTGTGTGTGTGTGTGTGTGTGTGTGTGTCTGTGTGTGTGAGAGAGAGAGCAAGTGTGTTTTTGTTTTTTTTTAACTTGTTTGACTGTTCCTGTCGTCTTAAAGGTTGAAAACTCCCCCTCGGCCTCAGGGACAGAGGACAGAGCCAGAGAGTCGAGGCGGGGTGAGTTTCATCAGTTAATCAGTTGTTTATCAGTGTTTTGGCTTTGATGCCAGTTCCTCATGCTTTCTGCAGCCTTAGTTCATATATTTTAAAAGAAGAAGTTGAATTAAAAGTCATATACTGCTTTAAAAGAAAAACATTCGATCCTTTTAAAACATTATATTTTACACTGTTATATGAGAATTTGCGTTTTGTACAAATCTTAATTTGACGCTTGTGAGACAAACTATTTTGTTATCAAACCTGGACATCAGTTAGAGTCCAACCAATAGTAGATTTTAGAACAAAATCAACATTTTTGGCAAACATCTGTCACGTATGGTTAATAAGAGTTGAGGCGGGATAGTTGAACAATGCTACGTACTAAAATATTACTATATAAATATTAAATTTGAATGAAGAAAATAACCATCAAATATACACAGAAATACAGTCTATAAAACATTTCTGTTTTGCAAGCCTGCCAGCATAAACACTGATGAAGATGATACAGATGTGATAGGTTGGGCATACAGATGGGTAGAATCTGAGCCTTTTTTGTACCGTAAAAGTAACAAGTTCTGATCCCCTGCCTTAATCTGATTATACTTTAATATTTTCTCTTTTTTTAAAAATATTTAATTGCTTTCTGTCTGCGTACAGATGTTCCAGGGTTTTGGTGACACCGGCTTTCACATGTCTTTTGGCATTGGCGCTTTCCCATTCGGTTTCTTCACCACAGTCTTTAACACCAATGACCCCTTTCACAGAGCAGGTAGACACACACACATACACACACTTTCTTTTAAAGTAATCCATAAGAAGGACTGTACTACTTCTTCTGTTATCTCTGCTGAAGCAAGGTTGAGTAGTTTAATAAAAAGCAATAAAAAACAGATTTATTTATTTATTTTTAAGAGCTCAGGAGCAGATCTTCTGAGCCTTTATTGGAGTTGAAAGAGACTGTTAATATGCATAATCTGGGCTGTGGTACCATACAAAGATTGAATAGGAGAGTCTAGAGAACTGATCCTTGGGGAACCCCATATTTCGCTCTTGTTCAATCACAAACATAGTTATCAATTGACACAAAATAGGATTTGAACCAATTTAGAACAGTTCTAGTTAAAATGACATAATCTGAAAGCTTCCAATACACAGGAGGAATAACTTTTATGTTTTCCGCCCTGTTAGACCAGTACGTAGGTGATCACCAGGGCAACGGTAACCTCAACAACGGCAATAACAACTGGCAAGATTCGCTCTTCCTGTTCGTGGCCATCTTCTTCTTCTTCTGGCTGCTGAGCGTGTGATTGAGAGGACGAGCAGGCAGGATGGTCAGATGGATGGATGGATGAATGAATGGAGGGCTGGTGGGCATCAGGAGGGAGGAGCACACAAAATCACACTTACTCAAGACACAGGCACACACATATTTTTCTAGCAGGTACTAACTTTGTAGACTGGGGTTTTGGAATCACAAAACACAGAATCCAGGATCTTAATTGGCTATCCTTGTGGCAAAGACAGATTCAATGTAGGATGCTTACCCCCATCTGCTTCCTGTTGTTTATACCAGACCCAGGTGAAAAGTTGTCAGCAATAAAAAGTCATGTTAGCCCTCCCTCTCTCCACGTACCTGTACATATACACACTCACAAAAAAATAAAGGTTTTAGGGACTTCTTGGTGAGTGAACTCAGTGTTTTTGGGTGTGAGTGACGACAGTATTATGTGTTCAGGGTGAGTTATAGGAAGGACTTTGAAGGATATGTTGGTTTATTTCCTTAAGCGTAGAGTGCTGTACCGTTGTATCACGGTGAGGAGAAGACAGGTGGGTGGAGGATAAATTCAGATCGTGACTAATTCTGTTTTTGTTTTTCACCTTTTTCCCCTTGAAGGAGTTTGTAATTTATTACTTAAATACTGGAGGCAAGTGGCGCAAAGTCAGTTGAGAATAAAACAGGGAAGAGGAACAAGTTATATTGTCGTTGCTATAGCAGAATATTTTTAAGGCCAAAGAGTAACAGATCAGCATGATCTTGGAGGTGAGAAATATAACTGACTAATGTTCCTGTTTACAGTTTCTTATCAAATGACCAGGTCATGCTGTAATTTCAAACACCTGAGGATATACGCTCTTCAAAACAGACAGACAGAGGAAAATGGCACAGATGGATGCGTTTTTTTTTTTTTTTNTTTTTTTTTTTTTTTATACATTTGTCTTAACAAAAACTGCCATTGCACTGTGAAATCATTTATAGATAGACTTGTTCTAATGTTCCAGTTTTGGAGTGTGTCAGTGTCGAGCCTATACTGGTTGTAAATACATCCTCACAGTTGTCTCTGTGTAACAAAAACACTGTATTACATAGAGGAGCACGGGCAGGAGCCGGTGATGGCGCTGGAGGGCAGTTTGGGAGATTTTTGTACGGCCTTTTGTGCTCCGTGAGCATCTTGAGAGGGTAAAAGGCAATCTGACATACACAGCGAGTAAGAGCAGTAATTACAGAGCGTGTGTGTAAAGCTCAGTAAAGTAGCTACATGAGATGCTGCAAAACAACAACAGGTAGAGGTGATACAGTGTAACAGTGGAGGGAATCTTTTCAGTTAGTCCGCGAACAGGGATTATACAGGAATGATGAGCAACAGAAAATGAACTGTCCCAGTGTGATATGACGTATAGAAACACACTTCTGTGTCACAGTTGATTTGTTTTTTCTTTGGCTGTATGTGTCTGAGTGTGTGTGTATATATATTTGTATATATGAATATTGTAAATGCTGTTTTATGTGTTTCTGAATGGATGATCAGCCATAGAGAATGAACAAGGCATGATGTATGACTAGGGCTTGACGTTTGTAAAGCAAGCAATGATCTGAGCAGGTCCTGGTTTTGATGTTGAAGTTGTGCTGAACTCCTCGTTTTCACACAAGAGAAATTTGTGAAGCTGAAATCCTGCCAACCTTATACCAACACTGTTTTCTTCCTTAAGCTGTTTTAAAGATTTTGAGAGCTAAAAAGTTAGTCCTGTCCTGCTAAAGTGATTTGACACACGAGGATGTGAAAATCTGCTCGTGAAATGATGCAGTGCACACTGAAAGATTTTGTTTTGGTGCAGTTGAGAAGTGTAAAACTAAATTATTAAATTGTGGAAAATATTAAAGTGATAACTGAAAGGCACAGATTAGACCCCATTGTTGACTCTGATTTGAAATTCAGTCAGAAAATGTTTGCATCTTTGACTTGGAATAACTTGTGTGTTCAGCTAGATTTAATGAAACAGGTCTTTAGCAATTTAACAGTGACACAAAGGTCAGAGTTCAGCTAAAGGTCATCTGTGGGATGGACAGAATGGCTGTTAAAGCTTGTCATTTCTTGCACATTGTCAGTTCAAGCTACACTTTGTATTATGAGACTTGTGTGACACTAAAACAAGTGATGGAAATCACTATTGTGTGTCTTTTGGAAGACTAAACCTGGAGACATTGTGCAAAACCAAAACCACTAGAAGATTAAAATTTGATTAAAATATTGACTTGTTTTGTTCTGTTATTATCTACATCTAGAGTGCAAGGGGAGAAAGTTGGGTATACCATGTTGATAAAAGGATGGGGGAGTCATGAAATGGGGTTTTGTCAACAATTGAAACCTAAATTCAGCACAACGGCATGAACGTGATAACATCAAAAGACATGAGGGCTGACTGCAGAGTCCCTGTAGGGGAGGAGACCAGAGGAGTCATTCAGGCTTTACTGTATACTGATATATCATCAGAGATTTCACATTTGCTGGTAAAGTAATGTTTATAGTGAGTCATTGTGCTGTATTGAAAATGGTTAATTCCAGTGTGGGTAAAGTCCAATGCACTGGCACACAGCTGGGTCAATGTAAAGCCAACAAATTTAGTTTTATTGCTGTATTTTCAGTCGCATCTGCAACATTGTAATAAAAATGTTCTCATTTATAAAATAATCTCTTTACAAACAATGGACTATAATTAATTGTCATTAATGCCATAACTCATGGTGTTATGTTCATCTGAAATATCACAGTACAGCGATACGTTGCAGTGTTAACATTGTGCACCAGCTAAAACGTGGACATAAATATTTTAAAATAATGGAAAGAAAATCAAATTTGGCATTTACAGCCATTGTGATCCAAATTAAAAATAATTGCAAAAATTTCACATTGCCTACATTCATGTGTTTTGCTTTTTCTTATACCACATATGTACATACAATAAAATAACATAAAATTGATGAAGTGCAAAATCAGCAATTCAGTCTGTGTAATTTAATTGGAACAGTAGGAGTGTTGAAAGATGCAGAGAGAGATGAGAGATGAGCCCGAGGAGCTTCATCAGGTTTTTGGACATGGAGTGTGGCTTCTGCATGGATCCATCATTACGTCCTCCACTGAGAGACAGATTTAGAGACACAATAAACTCCAAACATCTACTTTAACACCCAAAATATCCATGAAATAAGATAAAGGACATGAATTGAGACAGTTTAAATATTGCATTTGAAGTTTAAATCCTCATTTAAAATGTATTTCTATTGCATAAGACAGAAAACAAAAGCTATAACAAATTTCAGTTGATTAATGTAGGAAAGCTCTAATGCAATTTAGAATTCACCATAAATAAAAACTATATACAAGGAAAATTTGACTGATCTAATTTATTTGAATAATTACATCCGCTCTCCTCATAAGTGTCTGCAACTGTTGCTCCAGCTGAGCAATGGTTTCCATCATGACCTTCCTGGTCTCCTCCTGCTCTCTTCCTGTCTTCCAGGGCCTGCATCATGTCACGTGAGATCTTCAAGAGACATGACTTTTCTGCTTGCCACTTGCAATGTTGGGACTCAAGCTCATCCTGTGTCTTGGTCAGAGCAATGTGCAGTACTATGTTGGCCTCCTGCTGCAGATCCCGACACCTCTCCAACTCCTGCCTCCTCTGATATTAATCTTTGTGATTTCATTGACAGCCTCCAGTTCTTTGGCCTTTTGATTATTCAGCTCAAATTCTAGAGCCTTGACATGGGTCTCACTTTGGGCGAGAGCCTCAGCAGCAACCATCTGATCAGTGACTGAGTGTGTCAACTGGTCCTGTTCAGCCTGGAAAGCTTTTTGTTCCTCCTCCAAGGCTTTCAGCTCTGCCGACTTCTGGTCCTTTTCTACCATCAGCTTCATGCACTTCCGCTCTTGAGAACGAGTCCCATGCTGATCGCAGGCGGCGTCCGCAGCATGCTTGTTGTCGCTGCTCTGCAGAGTTGCCAAGTCAGCTTCATGGTTCACCACAGGCTCCACTCTGTTGCTGTTGGCAGCAGGCTGTTCACTGACCTGCTGGAACATCCTTGTGGGGTGAGGTGACTCCTTTGCAGGAACCTGCATCATCACCTCAGCATCTTGCTTGTAGCAGGTTCTCTCCTCCCTTTCCTGCTTTCTCACAGCGTTGTTATTTCCAAATGGCGCAAGTGCACGGGTCCAGCGACCCAACTCCTCAGCCAACAGCTGGTTGAAGAAGGGACCATTGGTCTTGCATGTTCTCCTTTGCTTGGTTTTTTTAACGTCTGTCTCCATTTTAGACGTGGAGTCTCCTACGTTGGCATGTGGAGGCTGAAGGACGGGGCGAGGCGACTCCTCTGCAGGAACTTGCATCATCACCTCAGCAGCTTCACTGACCTGCTGGATCATCCTTGTGTCACTGGCACCCTGTATCTCCGTTTCATACAGGTGCTCAATGACATTTGTGATGCCAGCTTCTTTCAGCCCCCTGTACCAGCGATCCAGCGCCTCAGCCCTGTGCCAGTTGAAAGGCTCCAGGAGGGGACATGGAGGCTCATGCAGGACTCGAGGTGATTCCTCTGCAGGAACCTGCATCATCACCTCAGCATCCTGCTTGTCCCCCCTTTACTGCCTCCTCAGGGTGTTGACAGCTGCATGCCAGTTGTTGGTGCTTTCCGCGGCTTCTTCCTTCATCACATATCACTCATCAGTACCAGGGAACGCCACAGCTCGCTCCCCTTCGTGTCTCCCCGCTTCTTTGCCGAGCGCCACATCAGCCTGATCCGTGACCTGCTGGGCCATCATCGAGTGATCTGCCATGACCTGCATGTGCATACGGTACAGGCGCACATTCCTCTTCTGCCCAGAGGTCATTTTCCCAACGTAGTCCACATTATCCACATCTTCCACATTATCTGACACAACCCTGCAGCACAGCGTTCCAGCTCCTCAGCTGCCTGCCAGTTGAAGGAGGAATCACTGCTCTTCTTCTTTTGTTCTTTTTAAAAGGCTCCATGCTAAGTTTGTGTGCTAATTCCAACGATGCTCATGCTGAAAGTGAGTTTAAGCTGAGTACAACTCCAAAAGTTTTTTTTTTTTTTTGCATCATTTTTTGTTGTCATCATTTTTTCCATAACTATTATGATTGATCACGTGACATCCTAACGGCTTTCTTTTTATGTCACGTGTGAGCCAATGCACAGTTTACTGTTAGGTGGTTTTTATATTTTATTATTTATAAATAATAAAATTATTTGACATGCTAAAATATCTACTGTGAGAAAAGTGTATTTCACATCACAAACTATTCATTTTAGGAGTTTTGACTGACACTTTTTATATTTTGTTTCCGTTGTATCTTCAAACATTTTCAGACTTTACTAATGAACAAAAGCCATCAGATTAGGCTTTTCTTCATTAGGAAAGCCTGAAAATGTAAAATAAATAAATAAATAAAATAAAAAATCAAAAGTTAATGTAATAACTTGTTTTGATTTTTCATTCATTTTCCCATTCAGTGTGTGACGTGCTAGTCCGGCGTTGCTAGCCAACGTTTAGCTTAGCCTCTGGATAGGACGCAGCGGAGTCAGCAGACGAGTCAGAAGTTAGAGATTTTGCGTGCTGCATTTATTTAATACAAAATAAAATAAAGCGAGCGGATCTGGCTGGTCCCACCATATAGATTCTTCCATATATGAAAGATAAAAATGCTGTACGGTTGCACCAGAGCGCCAACGTACACGTACATCCGACCCGCAGTCACAGAGAAAGAGAGAGGGAGAAAGAAGAGAGATACATATAGCAGTGGCAACTCCGCATTTGAATGTGCAGAGCGCCACTAGCGTCCAACTGTGGTACTGCAACACAAGAGTGGACCACTATGCTGTGACTTTCAAGTGTTAATTCATCTTTATCCATTTTTGTTGTGTAATTTGCATCACAATGAGAGCTTTAACAGAAAAGTCAACCACTGTACCACAAAACATGCACAAAATCATTAACATTCAGCATATATAACATACAGCAGCATGCATGTAAATAATGATTAATAACACTTAAAAAGCCTTAAAAGGCCTTTTCAAATGCTTAGTGTTGCAACAATCATCAATCTACTGGCTTTAATCTTGCAAGATAGAATATTTGTAGACATTAAGTAAAAAAAGCAAAAAAAAACAAGCCAGTATCATGATATAAGCCATGCTTTGGCAGTATGGTAGAAAATGTGATTTTCTGACCACTTCAGAGGGAAATGTACTTTTTACTGCATTGCATTTACCTGATGAGTATAGTAACATGTTACTTTGCTAAAGACTGCATGTCCTTTTGGCTCAGAAAGTGCATTCATTATTCAACTGGTCTCTGCATGAAGCACACAAATGGACAGACATGCACACATGCACATGTACACACACAAGGACAAATGTTCGAGAAGAAAATGTAGAGAAAAAAGTTGATTGCTCACATTTATACATAAATATACACAGACACACTTTCACACAAACCACACTTAAGTTTTGTTGCTTAAGAAAGAACATAAAATGGAACTGGAAAGGATGACAGAAAGTTTGGAAGAAAATAAAGTAGGGTCAAAGTTTATGGTAATATTAATATATCTCCACCACTAAATGGGGAATATAATCCAGATTTCCTTCCACATCCATATCTGATGGTTTTACAGATTTATGGCACTTATACTGATATCACAGAATTATTGTTGTTAAAATGCTATATATTCTATTTTTAATTACTTTAGTCAACATCTGTATCTGCTTCAATTAGATGATGTTTGTGACAAGAAGGATGGGGGTGAAGAAGCCCCAGATGTGTGAATGTGTCATGTGGCTATTCCAGTCTAGGTAAAGGCAGTCCAATGCACTGACACGCAACTGAGTCAATGTAAAGTTAACAAATTTACAGTTTTATTACAGTATTTTCAATAGCATCTACAACATTGTAATAAAAATATTCCCATTTATGAAATAATCTCTTTACAAATAATATATAATAAGGTCTAACGGGTAAAGATGTTGCTGTTTCACAAACTAGTTTGTTCCATCTGAATGATTCACCTCATCAGTTGTCTGTAAAAGACAGTTTGGTATTGAAGCACTTTGACTATAATTAATTGTCGTTAATGTCATAACTCATGATGTTATGATAGTCTGAAATGTCACAGTGGAGCACTGCAGTGTTAATGTTGCACACCTGCTTAAAGGTGAACAGAAATATTATAAAATAAGGGAAAGAAAATCATATTTGGCTTTTACAGTCATTGTGAGCCAAATTACAAAAACATTAGAAAGATATATTGCAGCATAACATTTCACATCGCCTAAGTTCATGTGTTCAGGCCATTTAGGAGCAGTCATTTACACCACATATGTACACACAATAAAATCAATAATTGAAAAAGTGCAAAATCAGCAACTCAGTCCATGTAAACATAATTGGAAACAGTGGGAGTGTTGAAAGGTGCAGAGAGAGAGGAACCTGAAGGCTCTGCAGGACTGCGCAGTTTTCATGTCTGTCACTCTGGGTAAAAAGGTCTTCAGTCTTTTCTTTTCCCGTTTTTTGGTACCTTATTGGATTTGTTGAGGATCTTCATCAAGTTTTTGGACATGAAGTATGGCTTCTGCACGGATCCATCATTACGTTCCAAGTCCTCCACTGAGAGAGAAATTGAGAGACATGATAAACTCCAAAAATCTACTTATACAGCAGTTAGTTCCGACCAAGCATTTTGATTGGACAAGAGGCATTGCAAGAGTGCTGATATTAGAGTATAACAGCACTGGGACTTTTAACTAAACATCTCACTCCACCTTACAGACATTCTAATAACTGTTAATTAGCCTACATTAACTGAGACCATTGAAAGCAGGAAATGATGGAGCAACGTTCTGTCTGATCAGGCTGTTAACTCAGTGGAATCACACATTGGAGCCCTGCAGTCCGAACCCGACCCGAAGCCATACTTAATGAAATTCTCAGCCCCAGTCCTACACGAGGCCCGCAGTCTTTTTTTTTTTTTT
>VXCM01001100.1:209438-283523 GCA_014773175.1 Lucifuga dentata
GGAGTCCAAGCCCGGCCCGGGCCAAGCCAGTGTTGTGAAATTCAGCTGAAACTTAGCCTGATTTGTAAATTGCCTCAGAGCCAGACGCGTCCCAAACCGTGCAGGGCTCTATCACACTTCACCAAAGCTACTGTCAGTAGACTCTTATTTCACTGGTTGCACAATAAATGGAAACATACAGATATGATTATACAAAGTAGGTGGCCTACGGTAACCTGTACACAAAGTAGCCAACAAGCTAGTCTGCAGGAAAATGTTTATGTGTTGCTTAGCAACACTCCAGCTGCGGAACTATTTGTCTTGGCGGAACCAAATAAATGATTAAATAAATAACAAGTCTGTTGTCTTTGTACTTTTAATTAATAAATGGTGCTTGTAGAACTGTTGTAAAAAAAAGCAATATCACACTTGAGGTCATGTTGTTGTGCTGTAATATCAGCATGGCTGTGATTATCTTCGGCACTCGGCCTACGGCCTCGTGCCTATGACCGAATCACAGCCATGCTGATATTACAGCACAACAGCACTCCCTCTCGTGTGATATTGCTTAATTAAACGCCAAAAATATCCATGCAGTAATTTGATGGATGTGTAGGCGTTGGCTTTTTTTTTTTACACATATTAACATACAATAGTTTTAGTCATGTCCAGATTGGCTGTTTCACTCTAAACAAAGATGTCATTAGTTCCTGTGTACATAAATCATACATTAAGTGTAAAGAGACAGGATTTTACACACATTTTAAAAAGTCATTGTGAACATGTACTCACAGAAGCAGAGGAAGAGTGTATCTACACACATGTTGTAAACACTGAAGAATCCATGAGTGATGAGGTAGGTACCAACCACCACAGTCTTAAACAACAGATTAAACAAGTTAAACAAAACAAAGACATGATTTAAACGACATGTTTCACTGACAGTGGCAAATTACCAATTCTCAAAAGACAAGGACATTATTTCTGCTTGTCACTTACAATAATTGGCATCCAGTAGTAGTTGAGGGTTTCAGAGCGAAAGTTGCTGCCAGGGAGTAATATTCGGCCAGAAAAGAAGAAGAAGGATAAGACGCCTGCAAACAAGAATAAAAGGCCAATGAGAATAAAAGACAGGATGAGAGACATTATACTATTAAGTTATGACTTTTCCAACTGTATCAAAGAAAAGCTTACTGAGTGCTGATGCTCTTTCAGCTACAAGCTACTGCATTCTTATACCGTTGCATCAACATTTAGACTGTCTGTACTGTACAACGTTTTGATGAAGATTCTCAGTCATCCAGGTGGTAGATATATTGTATGAAAACTGACTCAGGTCAACTGGATTCAAATTTTAAATTCTGAAATGTTTCACCATCCATCCAAATGGATATACAACATGAACAGTACAACATTATTTTGATCCTTGATCCTCACACAGAACTGTAGGAACAGTTCATAGAGAGAAAAGAACATTACTGTCTCAACACCTATTGCTTTGAAAGATTTCATTCAGACTTTAGATCATATTTAGGTTCCATTATTTTCAAATATAGTGTTGAGTTAAAGGAATTTATGTATCCCAGAGTTTCATGAGTCCATTTTCACTGGTGAGGTTTTTAGAGAATACTGTACAAAGTCAGGTAAACTGACCTCTATGACATCACCACAAGGTTGCCATAGATAATTGCTGGTGCTAGACTGCAAGTTTGAAAACTAAAGTCTCTCCTAAAACTTTTTTGAGTTCAACTTCAACACACCAAACTTCTACAAGTGTTTTTTTTCTTTTTTCTTTTTTCTTTTTTTTTGTTTTCAAACTTGTCTTTAGCACCAACAGGAAATAAATAACCTTTGTGGTGTCGTAGAGGTCAGTTTCCCTGACTTTGCACAAAACCCTCTACAGCCACAAAAGCCTTTATACAGTTGTTTTCACATGTTGAATAGTGCTCCCTGTGAACAATTTGATGTGTAAAATCAGTGGAATCTCCCCTTAAGTATCCAGAAATCATAAAAGTGAAAATATTTCTGGGATAAACACTTGGAATATTTATATTCTTGTTTGTAAATAATCAAATGTAAAGATAGTAAATATCAGTCAAAGTCAACTTCATGATTTACATCACATATGCAACCAATCCTGATGTCTTAAAAACATGGACACATCCTTGGCATCCTTACCCACTCCTGCCACCACCAACAGCTTCCCGAAAAACAGCAGCAGGTCTGTCACTTTATCGAGCACCACCACCCTGAGAGGAGACAAAATGTAGGTCAGAGAAATGAGACACTAACTAGTGCACATCACATCCACGTCCTTAAACATGCAAACGTGTTAATGTTCTGGGCAGACAATTACAGAGACAACAGACAGCTGATTACAGAGACTAGGAATCCTGAAGCAGAGATCACATGACTTCAGGACCTACCTTATTATGTTTCTCATGAGCAGCATGAAAGCATTTTTGGCTGAGACACAGAAGTTTTTCCCATATATAGCAATCTGTCATGAAAACAAGATTAGCTGGTTTAAGGAGAGACAACTATGTCATACAAATAACAGTCTTCAATTTATTTTTCCTCTTTTGATTTGATCATGCTTTGCAAGTTTAGGACATCAGCTGTGTAAGGTACAAGGACCTAAAAACTGCGTAATAAAACGTTATGCTGACCATGATGTAAGCATTCCTGTTGAGGAACTTGATGAATTTCTCCAGACACCAGAAGCAGCACTTCAAGCAGCACAGCAGAAAACGTGCACAGGGGTTCTGCGCCGCTGGGGATGACAATGCAAAACACACATTAGTACCCTGTCATCTGTTTTCTGCCACCATTTCTTTGAACATTTATTTAATTTCTCAGTACAACCCACATATGTTTGTATTCTTTATTTACTTAGTTAAAAAGGTAGAACTTAAGCTTCAGATGCATCAGCCTTATAATCATTGAATTGCATTTTGTCCTGGTACTTTTAAGACTCAATAAACAAACACAGATCAATCCCTTAAATTAAAATTTCAGATATCAGATGTAGCCAGAGCACAAGTTACATATATGAAAAAAAGTAAAGCATCAATAAGGCTAAGACAGAGACAGTCATTTGAGGACTTCAGTCTTACATCTGGTTTTGTGGTCAATGTACTCCAGAATCATCCTCACTATCTGTACCAGGGTCAGGATCAGAGCACCAAATGCCAAAGAGCCCACGTGATACCTGATGGAAATCATTTTAAGTAGATAGTTTACAGAAAGCCATGCAACAATGTCCACAACTGCACTTTAATGATCAACATTATTATTAAAGAACATTATTATTTTTAGCTTGCAGAGGACTACTTTCTGATACTGTATAGGTTTAGTTTGCCATCTAGGGGCCAGAGTGGGAACTGCAGTTAGTTTTCTACACAGGAAGGATGAAACTGTCTATGTGTTTATGTTACTGGATGTAAAAACACCCATATTATGTATCATGAGGTGCTTTGTGCTAGATCATTTAAGAGAAGAATGTCATTGATATTGACTATATAAACTATGAAAGCAGCATTTGTCATTTTCTGCTTATACCTCTGTGGCATATGCTGTATGCTTCCAAGTTACCAGAACTATTAACAGACATCTTGAAACGGCAACCTTGGAAATGACAGACTTTCAATCTCTTCACATACATTTATTAATGCAGGACTTCAAACTGTAATGATTCCTCTCCACTAACCCACCCTAAACTGCACCTCTGCCATCTATGACAGCAGCTCTTCAGCCTACCTGAGTGAACGTATAAAGGCTGCAGACAGGGGGAATGTGGGGATATCAGCTGGTTTGGTGTAGGCCCAGTAGTAGGAGGCAAAGGCTCCAGCCAGCGTGCACTGCCCCAAGGCAATGACAAAATTGACACACCAGAGAAAGGCCACCACATTGTAAATCTGCAAGTTGAAGAGATTCCTCTGGAAGAGACCCTCGTTGTTGTACTTAATGAAGATACACCTGGCTGATGGACAGCCAGTGTAATCTGAGGAGTTGAATGTCTGAGAGCAAGAGATGGAAGGAAGGAGAATGAATGAATGGAGGGAAAGACAGGATGAGAGAGGTGAGGACATCCCACATCCCACCATGTACAACATACAAACCTACCTTTGCCAAATGCATATTAATTCAGTTTCATAAGAGAAAAAGTACTCCAACAAGGTGAAAATACTGTGAGGAGTTGACCATGTTTCTTTTATATATATATATATATATATATATATATTTTTTTTTTTTTTTATTTTTTTTGCCTCCTTTCAAATCATTGCTGGGTAAGATGACTTGTAAGGGAGACATTTGATTGAAATAATCTACTGCCCACTCACCTGAGGGTCACAGTCCACTGTGCCGTTGATGTCCTGACAGGCAGTCTGAGAGGAGTTGAGAGCCACCACTCTGTAGAGTGGGTTTCCTGAAGTTGCAAGATATCTACATATACTCTGTTAGGAGAAGAACTCAGAACAGTGGAGTGTGGATGACATGTCTGATTAGTGATGATGAGGAACAGATGAGCAAGTGGGAGTCACCTTAGTGATTGTTAACATATTGTAATAGCCTGTATCAGCATACAGTCCACTGTGTTACTAAACTACCTGACACACACAATATTAAAGGATACAAAGCAGTAATGCCCCAATAAGAAACACACACCAACAGGAGGACAAAGGTGACCAGAGGGTACAGCAGGGTGGACATCATGTGAGCAATTGCCCTGTGGAATACACACGGAAACGCACGCACACATACATACATCATGAGTTCATGTCGTGGACATATGGACCCTTCAGTCTTTGAAGTGAGATACAACCAATTAGAAAGTACATCGGTTTGACTAAAATTTTTACAAGAAAATGCCAGTGCTCCTGAACAACATAATCAGGTCACGCTGGAAAGCACCTTGACAGCGGTCTTTAATTTAAGAATCAGTTTTATCAAGAGTCAACATGAAACATGAGCATCTGTAGGCATTCTGATTGTACTGTGCTGACTCTTCAAATAAATACCAAATTAAACCAGTCACAATGGCATCATGATGTTACTAATCACCCTAGTACTGGTTATTAAATTTATTGCATGCCTGTTCAAAGATGTAATTGTGGTAAATTAGTCAAATTGAAATATTACTGGAGGCTTATAACCAGTTACATAGAATCCTTTAAAGGTTTACATCTTAAGTAACAAGCAGTGATGTTTGTGAACCCTAAGTAAAACATTTTATCCTGTAGCATCTCACTTGCTGGCCTCCTGGATGAGGGCAATGGCTATCAGGATTCTTTTCCTCAGGAAGATGAGGGTCAGGAGAATGATTGCCTCCACCACAGATATGATTATTACTGTGGGGGAGGAAAAGAGGAAATGTGAGAAAGTCCCAAGCATTAACTATGTAACCTGAAAACCCCTGCTTAAATATTTTAATGCTGAATCATTTTAATCAGACTTACAGAAAGCCAGCCACGTCTCTTGGACTTGCAGGTAAACTTGGAAATTGGTGGTGAAGCCAATGTCAGTAATGGTAGCTGAGTTGCTCTTGTAGTTAGCATATTCCCAGTAGCAGTGCCATATCCCTGCAAGGAAAAGAGCGAAAAATAAGTCTGAGTTTAGAACCAAGAGATAAAACCATAACTTTTGAGCTAGCTGTCCTACATTCTTTACATGGAAAACATTGTTGTTCAAAACAAAGCTACAATGGCAAAAGGGTTTACCATATGCCCCTGTTGCTAAGATCCCTATGATCAGCACCCACACCATGACAGGAGCAGTGAATCTCAACAGCAGCAGGAACAGCATACTGACCACCATGGCTATCAGGAGACCGCTGAGAGGGGAGGAGAGGGAACAAGAATAATGAAACAAGAAAGGAAAACATAAAAACATGAAGTATGAAATAGAGAAGAGTTGAAAATGTGATGTGAATATAAAAAGAGATGAAAGCAGAACAAAATATCACATTTGACGACAACAATATAAGGTTCAGTATCTAAAATATGATGTGATACAGAGACAGAAGAGATGCTGAATAATAACAGGATACTTATTTGACACTAAAGCTCACTGGGGGCATTGATACATAAACATTACATTACAATATTAATATCATGTCATAGTAGTTTCAGTCTGTGTCTTTGCCAGTAGGGGGCAGTGTGTGAGCGTGTGGAAGTCCTCCATAGAAACGCACATGAGGATCCATGGCCATGACGATGCAAAATCCTCAAAGATTCGGACGCCGATCTCTCTGGCATTGAAGCTGTTCACAATGTCCCTAATGGAGACAAGGAGGCGGCATGTTAATAACAGCCCTACTTCAAACACTAAAATAAAAGAAAATGGATTAGGTAAAGCAAATAAAGAAAGAAAGGAAATAAAGTCTATTCTAAGGTCTGTTCTAAAACTAAAAAGACAGAAGAAAGTGACAGTGGTACAGGAAACAGTGGGTTAAATATAACCCTCCAGTTCATGACCAGGTGACTAATGTAAACTTTAATGGCACTCACATAAGATACATTATGAAATTTAAACATAAGACCTAAATAAAAGGTGGGTAAACTGGTGAATTAATAGATTTCCCTCCACTGTATCCTTGATGAATAAAGTAAGAAAGCAATGACCAAAGACATTCAGCAAAGAGTTAAAGAAGGCAAGGGAGAAAGAGTGTTTTCTCATTGGATGTGAGAACATTACAGTTCTAACTCTGCTAGTCCCTCAAACAGCATTTCACACAACATTTAAGACTACTGTATAAAAAGCAGCTAAACTAAACATGGCAACAAGAGCCGAGCTAAAACTACAAGCTGCGAACAAAAACTCACGAAACCACGGACCCTGAGCTGGTGATAAGAAGCAGAAAGAAAGAGGATTAACGTGGATGTATTAATATGTACATCTGTGAGTAAGTGCATGTATGAATGGGTCATGAATGACACTTTTAATCATGTTTCATCAGAGTATGGGTGAGGATTTGTCCTATATTCAAGCATATGATAGATCAGGAAATATGCAGCATCTTACCCAGTGCCGTTCTTGATGATATTGATTGTGTCGTTGATGGAAGAGGGTAAATGGGGAAGTTCCGCAAAACTCGAAGGAATGTTGCCCAGTACCGAAATATCAGGCAAACATCTTCCCAACACTAGCCGTATGGAGGGAAAGACAATGAAATCAGCCTCAAATGTATCTAGTTATCATTTATGGGTAAGTCGCTGTCATTTGCTTGACCAAACATTATCCACGGAACAATCAAGAAGATAAGCTAAAGCCCAAGTACACTGTGAAACACTACAGCATGCAAACTGAAACATATTTCCTATGGAAAATTCGTCGTAGTCAAATCCCCCAAAAATATATGCAAACAGGCAGCTGCATGGAACCCTTTGTAGTTATATGTCTATAGTATGGTGTTATCAGAGAAAAAGGGAAATGAATACATTAGCTTAGTGGTTCTAAATTTTATGAACCAGTTACCACCTCTGATCAGACCAAAACATTTATGTCCCATCTCACCAACAAGACACCAACTTTATTGAGAAAATGAGGAATTTTGAAAAATTGAGAAATTTTACAGTATGAGCATGAAAAGTTGCTGATGCCCACACAGAATGAGCATTATGCAGGGGTACTCAAATACAAATCTTAAAGGTCCACAAAGAAAATTTTCAATAAGACAAAGGTCCGTTTATTAAAGTCAGCTTGTAGCGGAGAAAGCACAGAATTTTGACTCGTATCGCAGCGATGTCTCGCAAATAATATTAATGATATATATGAAAAGTATCATTTGCTCAGAGTCTGGACAGTTGTACTTTGGTCCAGATCTGGACCAGAGTCCAGACTTTGGAGATGACTGGCACTGTGTAAGCAGTACACACGGAACGAATCTGGCTGTGTTCAAAACAAAAATGTTATTCTTAATTTAAAGGGAATATTAATTAAACTTAAAAAAAAAAAAAAAAAAAAAAAGTTTCTCAATGGAAACCCACTGTATTTGTGAAAAATTTGCCTTGGTAACAAATTCCATAGATTTTAAATGTTTAGCTTCTCTGTAGAAAATTCTAGAGTAATCAGGCATCACCAGGGGGCACTTCAAATACGACTGGTGGTACACATACCACAGTTTGAGAACCACTGCATTAGGGCATACTACATGAGCAGTTCCACTCACCAGAGGTCGTGGGTGTGTAGAAGAAAGGACACAGCTCCCTGTCCACAATTTCTCCAACAGTCTGAAAATATATGTCATTACCTTGGTTATTTTTAAAGTACACAGAATAAAAGAATCAGGTTTTCTTCACCGACTGAAATGCAGAACAACCCTCCTCATTTATGGATTCTCAAAGCAATTTTTTTTAGGACTTACCAACGTCGTGGTGGCCAAGTCTAAGGATGGTACACAGAGACTTTCATTGAAAACGTTCTCTGGCTTTTCAATATAACGGTTGACCGTCACAGCCCAAAACGTGTTGGGGCATTCCTTAACACACAGCTATAAATAGTGCAAAAAAAAAAAAGGCAGAAATATTTTATGGAAACCTAAAGTTAATGAAAAAAATTACTTCATGATTATGGTTCTTGTGTTTTTAGACACAACTGAAAAAGGAAGCAGGACGGTTGTGGCCTAAAGGCCTTTGGTGGACATATTTCCAGGATGCAGGCACATCCACATTTACAGAGAGAGCTTCAATCGGTAGCTTTAGGAACAATAAAATTAAGTAGGATTCTTTTACCTGTGTGGTGGGACACTGAAACCCATCTAGAGCTGCTGCCATTAAATTGACAGATGAGGCGCATTGGAGAATATTAAAGTAGAAAACATTCGGGCGATCTCTGAGAAAGGGAGAACAAACAGACTTATTTTGATTTTGTGTTAATCAAATGCATAGATATTATTTATTATTAGATATTAGATAGGGAGAAAGAAAGAGACATAGGGACGGGCAGAGAGACAGGCGGGAGGCAGGGAGAGAGAGAGAGAGAGAGAGAGAGAGATCACATATGTAGAGATGAACTTACTTATTTGCTCCAATGCCACAGAACCATCCAGTTGAGTTCCGTGGATAAAGAACATGTCTAGGATCTCCATAAAGCCAAGCTAGAAGGAAAAAAAAAAAAAAAAAAAAAAAAAAAATCAAACCAACAATAAAACAGAGATAAAAACAGAAAAAAACAAAAAATAAAAGTCAATGACCACTTAGTCATGTAGGATTGTTTCCATTTAGCCACTTATGTTTGACACAAACAAACAAGAAACTAATGTGAGTGTATGCTTTCCCTCTGTGTGCTTTAGATAATTAATAAGTGCATTTCATTCCTTGTAGCACCGCTGTTCCTCATCCGTTTTTGGAGCAGAATATCTTGTGAATCAAGAATAACTCCAGTCCCTCGTTTGTCAACACTGGCCAACAAATCTCTCCACTTATCTAAAAAACACTTTTCTGACAGACTTACAGTAAGAAGTGTCTCCAATGAAGGAGCTTAACTGCTCATTTGGGTCACACTGATGTTGACACACACGTCAGATGACTGCATTACATTTCAGACTGCTCTATTGACTGCAGATAAGAGCGAGGGCCATGTGTGTTGGAATGAGTTGATGACAGGGCAATAAAGAGCTGCTGAAGAACTGAGTGCTAACACGCAAATCAGCAGCTCACACATAGCACCTTAATGAAAGCTTAAGTCAGTAATGACATTATTAAAGAAAATAACAACTCTCCGATGTTAACATATGCTCCCATAACAGTGAAGTTAGTGATTGAAACAATAAATGGTACACTGAGAGGACACGCTGCGGTGCTGCTCGTACGTAGACTACTTTTTCACATTTATCCATCCTTTTCTTCATGAAGGACATGCACATTCAGCTTGCAACCTAGAGTTCAATACAGACAATAGGACAAATCCACAGCACTCATTTACAGGAAACGCAACCTGAGGTTCAGCCAAAGCCAACATGAGACAGTAATCAGTCACAATAAATTAAGGTGGTTAAATGCTAAAAAGTTACATGTCTTCTCACTGTTACGATGAACCATAACAGAAGGGCAAATCATGATGATAATGATATGTTTTTTAAAATAACAAATTAATTTGCTATGATGAACTGCTGAAGAATCATGTTTGTGTGTGAGAGAAAAAAGGATGGATGGCTGTAAAATGTACATACACTACAGGCCAGAGGTTTGAGGCCACCCCCAGATTTTTAAAAATATCATCAATACACTGTTTGTTTTAAAATTTATTGCACAGGAAATGACAAAAATACAAAAAATAAATGTAACAAATTAGTTTTCAAGAAGAATTTGTCAACAAGAGCACATTATGTCACCACTATGGCTTAAGAAATGATTTTTAATGAAGGTATGCACAGTCTGTATTAGTGCTGGCACTCTAGTTGTATTCCAACTCCCTTGTTAATGTGTTTTAACATTCTATTCAACAGCCCGCTGTCTGCCTTCTCCCAGATCATTTTGGGATTAACTTGCTCCACAGTCTGCTCATGCTATTGCCCCGCAACTACCCCCATTACATGGGGGTGTTCAGTAATGCTATGGGGGTGTTTTGGGGGATAGGATTTTGGGAAAGATCTGAAAGATCTTGGTTTAAGTTAAAGGAATTATGAAGAAAGACAATTACCATTCCATCCTTCAAAGACACATGATTCCATCTGGTTTACAAATTATTGGTCAGAATTTCATTCTTCAACAGAAAAATTATCCAAAACATTCATCAAACTTATGCCAAAATTACATCCATACAAAGAGAAGCAAAAGATTTCGAGAACTGACTTGGCCAGAGGGAGTTAGTTTGACTTTGACGATACCAAATTCTGAGCCTGAAATGACTGCAAAGTGCTTTTATGATGACAAATTCTTCTTGAAAACTGTCATTTCCTGTGCAATAAAGCGTAAAACAAACAGTGTGTTGATGATTTTTTTTTTTTTTNTATTTTTTTTTTTTTTGTTTTTTTTTAATCTGGGGATGGCCTCAAACTTCTGGCCTGTAGTGTAGGTCTGAAATATTCAGTGATGACAAAATTGTGATAAAATGATAGGAACTACTTTATTATGGGATTTTGGGTACTGAGTCCAACAAGCAACTGAGGGATCAGTCAAACCATGGCATGAGATCCATGAAAGCACACACTCACAAGAGACTCAGGCAAGCCATCACAATCTGTAATTTGTGTATCCTGCTGCGACTTTAGTTTTAGTGTGTAGCTAATGCTTTATTATTTACATACTGTAGATCCATGGGATTTACATAGCATGCCAGGGCTCTGGTAATGAATCTAACAATGTGGTGCTGTGGCATGTCGGAGCCATGCAGGAAGGCCTCAAAAAAAAAAAAAAAAAAAAATGCAGGAGAAAGAGCGAGTTAAGCAAAGGTGTAATAGTGAGCTTTGACCAGAATAAATACACTCTGCATACATGTCGCATTACTGTAACTACGTTCCAAAATATCCTACTGAAGCGGTACATTTTAGATTTGTTTTTCCTACCTTCCAGCCTGCCATCTGTTTCAGTTTATTCCAGTATGATATTAAAATCAAATTTTAGAGACTTGAAAAATGCTTGAGATAGGTAAGCCATCACAGAAAACCAAACGTCATTCTTATTTTTTGTTGAAGTTACTTAATTTAACCGATCCAAGATGGAGCTGCATGGAAGAAAATGTATGTCTCCGCCAGGGAATATAGTCCCAGGAGAAGACAGCTTTTACTGAGAAATTAAAAATGGCCATGCCTTCAACATTCAGACGTATGTATTAGCATGTGAAACACTGAATTTTAAGGTGGGTGTATCACCTGAACATTTGATTTTGAAAGATTAGAAGATCTGGCAAAATAACAGGACAACTAAAATCCAATTTCACGTTTTGGAAAATGATTTTTGGTAACGTAACATGTATAGCGTGTAGTATTACAATGTAGTATTGGGCTCAAACATGCAAAAATCAGTATGAGCCTTTAAGAAGTGCTGAGTGCAATAAACGGAAGAGATCAAAGATGAAGGCTGGAAAAAGATGACATCAGTATGAGCGTGACAGGTACAGAGGCCTGCGTTGGAATTCTTGGGTTACTCCCACCTAACATCCCGACCACCATGTAGCCGAGGATGACCGCCATAAACAGGATACAGCAGATGACATCAGTGCAACTCCTGTCGGGCAAAAGAGAGAGATGCAAATGTGTGTGAGCAGGGTAAGGTTTGCATCAAGGATCACCTGATTCTGTCAGTCTACAGAAACAGCGTAAACGGTTCTGCTTTGGAGGAAACACACACACAGAGCCACACAAAAACCATCCTGAAAGAGGAGACTGAGGAAGACTACAGCAGCAAAGGAGAGATTCACCTTTTATGTATGGGCCCCGTGAAAGTTGGGTCATACTGAGCAGGTTCTCCTGGGGAAAGAAAGCAATCAATCAGCAAACTGGTTCATTTGGTTTCAGGAATGGCTTTAAATGCAAAGTAAACTAACGTAACAATTTAGTCACAATAAAAACACACAATAACTACTGCTGATATAGTGGTTGTGTGGCATCTATGATTTATCAGCAACTTCCTTGTTTGTTCATTTAAGATAGTATGTCAAGGGCATGTTAACTTATCTTTTTCTTTTATAACACTTAATACAGAATTCCAGCACAAGGAAATTAAATCCGTGTGTGTGTCTGTCTGTCTATCACAGCACAAAGGTTTTGTTTAAAGCAATACAGATTGTAGTTTTAAGGGGTTGGGTGTTTATAGATGTTTTACAGTGTAATATAACAAGGCTGAGAGTATTACAGGAAAGAAATGCTTCTCTGTTGCTTCCTGGAATAACGACAAAGACTAACACAGCAAGATCAACCAATCCACAGGGCTGCTGCTGTTGTTAGCCCTCCGCACATGCCACTTTCCACGCCAACTACATGCTGTTTAGCTATGAGGGTGAGTTTAACCCAGTGGACAATAAAAGAGTGATGGGAAGACAAGCAGTAGAAAATAATTTGAATTCAATGTGTGGCTTAAAAAAAAAAAAAAAAAAAACTAGTGTGGACTCGCATTCCAATCCTGGCAGTCAACTAGTTTATACTCTATTACGTTCCTCTGCATTATCCTGTTTGGCAGGAAACACAACAACCAAGCTCTTCTTTGTCCTTACAGCACAAATGAATTTAATTCACATCTGATCATGAGAAGAAGACACACTTCGCTGGAGGGTGCTGGGTTGACACCCTGTGCCATTGTGGGAAACCTTTTGAGCTTAAAGGTTCTAAGCAGGACCTTATGGAAGTTTTGCAGGTTCTGGTCGGAATCACAGTGTGACACATGCAAATCTGAACATGCTGCTGAGTAGCCCCGAGTCTCCTGCTGTGGAAATTTGCTATCCGATTCACTCACGACAAGCATTTCTCAAATTCTCCCTGCTGACTAATTTGAATAAGAGTGAATGGAGACTGTGTCAACAAGCAGACAGTCGCATTAGGCTTTTCAGTAGGATACAAAGCTTAAAGCAGGATGTCAACATCAATTCGTAGGGTTATATGATTAGTACAGTATCAGATTCAGTATAGTAACCTGTGTTTACACTGTTATGTTTCAGCGCCACCGCCTCCACCCTCTTTTTCTTTGGGTGACTATTAATTTCCAGTTGAGTTCTACCTGCGGAAGAGGTAGTTGTGATTTTCTTTCTGTCCCCAAACATTTTATCCTAATTAATGTGTTTCGAATCAGTTAAGGTGCATCATTTTGCTACATATAATAAAATATTATCTTGTAGCACCTGGTCATGTGTAGACACATTTCTAGTTATTTTTAATAAATAAAAACTATTGATGTGATATCATGGTAGGTCACGAATATTTCTATTTGCATTTGCTTCATTTCTGCAGGAACTGTTGGTTCCTGACACAGAGGATTTTTTTTTTTTTTTTTANTTTTTTTTTTTTTTTTTAATTCATGTGTCAGAAATAACCACAGATCAGCTCCAAAGGAAGCCAACAAGACAGTTTCTTCTTCAGTCACTACCATCACAATACAGAAACCAGCGGTTACAAAAGGACAGCCCAAACAAAAGTGCAGATAAAGCCATTTCAGTACAAATGTCATTTTAACAGAGAAACATACAAAACCTACATGATCATCAGCTTGTTTCTTAAAATGTTGAAAAAGTGTCAGGAAGCCATATGAACCCTTCAACAAAGGAACCTGTTCATCTGCCTCTTGCAATGCATAACGTATCAGATTTCAGCTCGGTCAAGATTCTGCTGTCTGTTTAGAGTAAATTATGACCTGGGAACTGACTCACTCTGTCCTCGTTGCAATATTAGACTCATTTCTTACGTTCCCATAAAAAGCTAGAGAGATAAAACCTTGAACCCCAGGTGTGCTGGCTGAACGAACATTTTTATAGGTTGGATTGGCCAAATGCAGAAAAAATAGGTGCAGGGAGATCATCATTTGACCTTTGATACAGAGTGACACTAAGGAGTGAATCAGTTTGTACAGAAAAAATAGGTCTCGTCTTTTGGGCAACAATTCAAGACATTAAACGAGGAAAGAGGCTACAAGGCTTTAGACATAGACTAAATAAATATTATACAGAGTGTATGATTTATGATAATAACCAAACCCACAACATAATTAAAGAGTGATCTACCCTGGACCATAAAAGAAAAGAAAAGAAAGAAAGAAAAGTGAGGTATTCATTTGATTTGTGACTCTTAAAAGCTTTACTGGTTAAACTAATATCACTGTAACTTTTCAAAACACCCATGGTACACCTTTTTTTTTTTTTAATTCTGTAATGCTGGATTAACTGGGTTTGGTGCCAAAAGAACTGCTGAAATGTAGAAAGCATAATAAAAACAAAATTCTACGGATGGAATTTTTCTAATTATTCTTTTACTTATCAAAATATCACTTTAGTAAAAATGGATATACTGCACTTCAGTGCTTCTCTAGCTGTAGACATTAAAGGACCATACCATCCATTTTGCATGTTTGAGCCTAATTTATTAAATTTTCATACATTACATTACTGACAATCATTCCCCAAAGGATAAAATCATATTTCAGCTTTCCTGATATTTTGCAAAATCTCTTAATCTTTCAAAATCAAATATCAAGCGATACACTCATCTTAAAAATTGATATTTGGCCTGCAAATATTTACACAAAATTATGAAGTCATGGTCGTTTAAATTTTTCGATAAACGCAGGTCTTCTTTTGGGACTATATTCCCCAGTGGAGACATACATTCACTCCACACTTTTTTAAATTGTGCTTAAATGCTAAAATTACGTAACTTCAAAAAAAAAAACAAACCTGAATACTCATCTTGTTCACAGTGATGGATTACCTATCCCAAGAATGTTTCAAATATCAACAAGTTGATTTTATAGCATACCAGAATGAACTGAAACCAGTGGCAGTCTGGAAGGTTGGAAACATTTTTTTAATTCACTGTTCCATGCTTTGGGAAATGATTGCCAGCAACATTACTGTATGAAAATTGAATATATTAAGCTCAAACATGAAAAATGGATGGTATGATCCTTTAAGGCAGGTTAACCAGCCTGTGCTGTAACATCAGATCTGCAGTCTTTGCTCTTGTTGTCTAAAGCGGCGTTTAACATTTCTGGTCAATGATTGTCAGGTCAGGTTAACCCTGCAGTAACTTCAGGAAAATGATGCGTTTCCAACCATTGAAAGTGTCAACACTCTATCCGCAAGAAAGAAAAATAGGTTGAAATGTATAACGCCACACCATCAAACAAACAAACAAAAAAAACAAAACAAAAAAAAACAAACACTTAACCAACAATGAAGAATCAGGAAGCCTCATCATACTCAAATCTCCACTTCCTCGTGCAGGCTGGCGCAACACAAGAGCTTCATTATGAGAACAAACGTTTGACAACTCTAAGAGGAACATGGATTTACATGCAGTGGCTTCTTTAAATTCATAGGTCAGGTCGACAGGATAATGCCATGGATGATTCAAGTGTCAGCTCTTTAGCCACACTTCTGTTTTGCGTTTCTTTTCACCTTGAGGATGAGTGAAATTAAACTTTTTATTTACCTCTGGGGAGGGTTTGTTTATTGTGCGCTTGCTAAACCTCCCAGCAGTCTCATGACTCCATCAATATATCAAAAGCGTAAAGAGTAAACAGGGATGTGGGTAAGAAGACCTGCAGTATGTATGATATAATGCTGGAATCCAAATTTGCAAAAGGTGAAGAATGAACCTCGTGAAATCTATCTTTTCAAAAAGTCAGATTTTAACAACAGCTTAAAGTTAACCATTTTGGGATGGGTAACATATTAATATTTTCACTATTATATTACTGTGTTTTTTTTTTTGTTTTTTTTTTTTACATTGTGAATCATCATACATGGTTTTTCATTTAAATTTTTCATGTCAAGCAATTAAAATTTTTTTTTTTTTTTTTTTTTTTGAACGGCCAAGAATTCAATGATAAAATCCCTCCAATAAATGCAGTGTCTCTAAAATAGAGCTTGCTGTGCTGGGCTCAGAACTTATCAATCAACCATTGTATAAAGAGAGGCCATAAAATACTTACTCTGATTGGCTGGCTGGTGTCCTTTAAAGAAATGATCAGGACATCTAGAAGCGTTTAATAACGCACACGGCAAGATTTAATTATTTTCACACTCATTTATGTATTATTTTATAGTTGTTCTGTAAAACAAACTAATTTATTATAGGTAGCAAAGCAGCCACCCACCCACACCCACACCCACACACACACGTAAAATAGCTAGCCATTTGTTTAATGTAGCTGAGGTTTAGTTTTTCTTGTTGCTAGCTATGATTTTACTTTACTCATACTCTCTAAATTCGTTCATAAATGTAGTAAAAAACATAACAGCTCCTGTCAACGCCATAACACATAAGAAATTTGAATAGTTAATTACGAAACTAGGCTATCAATAATAGAAAATATCTCCAAATATTTTGATTTTTAACACCTAACCATCAACGTCCACTCACCATACTCCGACTCTGACGCTGTTTCGTTTCTTTTACCCATTTTGTGAGCAGAGATGAGGAAGACAGGAGAGAGGAGCGGAGACTACAGCAGCACTCCTGTTTCCTTTTAAAATACGGTAACTAAGTTGGCAAATCTTTCCTTACGGTTGGTTGTAACTAAGCAGCGACGACACGGACGCACCTGCGGAGGGATGCACACCTGCGTTCTGCCAAAGATCGTCTATGAAGAAGAGGAAGGACTTCAACTTTGTGACAACCAGCTGGTCCTCGAGTATTGCTGCACTGTTTGTTTTCCATCTCTGCCTGCTCCCACACCTGATTATAAATCACCTGATGAGCTAAATCAGGTGTGAGGCTCCCAGATATTGATTGGCGAAACACACCTGATTTAGTGTAATACCCGAGACAATCCTCGAGCATTTACTCTTCGGGTCGTGTGTAAAAGTAAGATTTCTCCAGTTGTAACGGAACTTTATTTTCTTTCACCCCATTATTTCCACATACTTGCGCCCTTACTCCCCTCAAAATCACTCCGCCATACCTATCACTCCCAATCAACGGTCCTCATGGGCAATTACCTAGTCCCTTCATAAAATGCAACATTACATGGCATACATTCCTAAATTGGCCATATAAATTTACATAAAGCAAAATCAAATATGTGAAACTCAGATGTAGAAAATTAAATTTCAACTAACATTAGCTCATCAAATATGCTACAGGAAGCTAACAGGAATATAGGCAGTGTTGGACCAGGCCTGAGAACGACTAAGTTAAGAGGTCAAATATTATAAAACATGCAGGCAGCTTTAACTAATTAGAAAAGCAGTTGCTTATTATTTTTCAATTAGCCCTGGTGTGAAGATTTAATGCTTCATCTAATACAAAATTATAGTTCCAATCTGATAACTCCGAAGCAAACATTCAGAGCTGCAAAAAGTCAATTGTCAAGGATGGTTGTTCGGTAATGGGAAACTTGTGTCTAGTCTATATGGCCGAAAAAGGTCTAGTTGTTTGGTTTGGCTAGAATTTTGCGTTTTGTTATTCAAATGTTAAGATTATTACTACATTAGGTTGTCTCATTTTCCCCACTACTGTGTAAGAAATCATCTTCAAAGTGAGAACTTATCGTTTTATTGCTATCTTGATGTTGTGTTCGGAGTACCATCCCGCCCCATGATCTCTATTTGCGGCGTGTTACCGCCACCTACTGTTGCTACATGCGCGAAACAGCTGTTTCATCTCTGTGATGCGGACCTTCTGAGAACGCCAAGATGCTGTTTGTTCTCTGTGCTACGTTCACGTCTGTTGGAAAATTGGTAACATTTATTGTAGGAAATTAAATACTTAAGGTATATTAAAAACACAATTCATGAAAGAGCCTAAAGATCAAATAATGAGCCAATTTATTACACTAGATGCAATAAACAAAAACATACCATGTAGAAAAATAACAGGAAATAAAGCTATAAAACAAAGAATGTTACTCCTCGGGTCTTTACTGAGTCCACCTAGGCTAGAGTTTAACCACTTTACAGTCTAAATATATTGGTTATTGGCATAACAGAAAAAAATGTATGACTTTTATGGGAGCAGACTCCTGATTCACAGCTATCATCTCCCAAGGCAAGAGCACATAGTGATATACAGTAAGCAATAAACATACTCTATGTAGACACAGAGGAACACACAAGACCTCTCATTTTCTTAAAACATCCTCACAGTTTAAACACATAATAAGGCCCATATTAATATGGTAATGATGAACACTAAAGTGGTAAAATGGCTGACTGACCAAAAATATATGGAAATTTCAAGTAGAAAAACAGCACCATACATAAAAACAAATTATGTGATTAAAAGTCCATGGTGTATTTGCAATGCAGTGCTTGTGTGTATCATTAAGATATGCATAAAACTGACAAAGTTAATCCCAAAGGCCCCATGAAGTTGTGTGTTTTAACTACTTCCTAACATGGTCATTCCCAATTCAGGTCCTAATTCTGCACAGGCCTCCAGCCGAGCCAGCCTGCTCTGCTCCAAAGCGATGGCCTCAGCTGAGTGCTTGCATTTCTCTGATCCACACTGACAGGTGAAATACTTGCTCTTTATGTCCCAGAAGCGATCTCCATAATCAAACCTGAGACAGAAAATTGAGGTAAATTTAAGTTATAGCATGATTTTCACACATATATAATGATGAATTAAAAACACGTTACCACCCAACCTTAGACCTTGACCTTAACTGGGTCAAAAGAAGAATGGAAAGATGGAAGAAAAGAAGCTGAATAGAAGTCAGCAAGTTTTAAATGGCCTGTCATGAACTTCCCAACTCTAACCACTTCTCACCCAAGCTCTTGTCCACTGAGAATGTCTCTGGAGCTGAAGAAGGCAATGCGAGGGAATCTCAGGTCCTGATGCAGCATGAACACTCGCACTGGGATGAGGTTGGGGTCACACAGGTGGTTGATGAAGCGACTGATGTTGCCATAGTAGCGGGCATCAATACAATACACTTCTCCATCCTTTACAGAGAACACCAAAGATACTGTATATGGGTTCAGGGCTTGCAATTTACGTATTTATTTTAATATGTATTTCTTCTAGGTATAATTATGGCATGCCCTCTCTTTCCCTCCCTTTCTCTCAACATCACATATTTGATTTGTTGTCATTTCTGTAAAGCAGAAACGCTAAACACAGATTTTTGAAAGGATCACCTTGTTGTCCAGATCAAACAGATAGGAGTCGTCTTCTCTGACATCTGCCTCTGCATCAGAAATCAGCTCTCCCACATACCTGTGCAGAAAGAGAAGACAAATTTAAGACATTTAAGTCATGATTTTTTCAGTTGCTGCATGTGGCTCAATGAAGAGGTGACACTTACTCGCAGATGAAGCTTCCTTGGGGAATGTCCTGTAGAGCCCGAACTCCCCAGCCCATCTTCTCTGTCCTGTAGAGCTGAAGACGAACTCTGAGGGGGTGAGAGGATTAATTATTGTTTTACCAAATGTTGCTTTAGCATAATGTACTATATACACTGTTCTTAATTGTTCTTAATCTGATAGTATTTGCCATCAAGGCATCTAACATGCAAGTTTTATTTCCAGACAGTTTACCACATGATTTAATTGATTCAAGGCTTGCTAATCAGTTGCCATAGATTCTGTTTAAATGAAAATTGGCATTCTTGGAACAATTAATTGCATATGATTGAGAACTTACTTGATGCCCGCTTGTACCACCCTGTTCTTGCAAGTTCTGTAACAGGAACATGCCATGTTACATTCAAATATAAGAGGAGGTTCAATTTTATTGAATTCTTGAAGCAACCGTTGGTCCTGGTAAGAAAAAAAAGGCACAACAAAGTCTGATTAGTCTCACTCTGTTTCAGCCTAATTAATCTGCAACTAACAAATTCTAAATTCGATCTCACTGATTTTTTTAACCAAACTTCCTTGCTTGGCTCCAATAAAATTATTGCTAATAAGCATACACATTACATAGATATAGACAGATAGCTTATCAGTCCCACAGGAAACTTCTCTTTTTGTTGTCCCTCCAGGTGGAGAGACAATGTACAGGATACACATGAAACTGGTGGGAATTCAGTTTAATTGAAGGATCATCTTACTAATTATACCAATCAGTTGTCCAAAGCTCCAAAAGGCAATATATTGTGTAACTTAAAAAAAAAATCCCAGAACTCTGTTCACTGGATGTACTCCCACAATTTCATTTACCTTATCATACCAGCAGCGGATGCTAAGCTGTCCACAAAGGCAATTACTAGATGAGCAGTCGTCCGTGCAGCTACAGTGCTGAAGAAAAGTGAGATATTCATCATTAGAGATAAGATGTTGTAACAAAAAGCAAAGCAATATAGAGATAATAACTGTAAGAAAGACTGATTCACATTTTACCTGTAAGTGCGTTATGTTGCGGTCTATGTTCATTGCTGAAGTTTCGCAATTCTCTGAAACATATTTGTAGTCTGAAGGACAGCCCTCGTCATCCACTGCATTCACACAGGGAATGGGTACATTCTCATAACCCTGTGCAACGTCACTGTAACAAGGAAGTGAGGGCTCAAAATATAACCAGGAAGTCAAACATCAGAAAAAACTAGGAAGTACCAAAACGACAAAATGTCTTTCCAGAAGCAAAGATGCACTACATGAAAGCAAGACCATCTAAAAAGCCACAATACCTACCTGCAGATGATCCTCTCTGTCCTAAGCATGCGATTGGATATGCCCCTTCGCAGCTTCCTGTTGATCTGCAGTGCCACCCATACCGGTGTATCAGCCTGTGCAAGGCTGAGAGGAGTGTCTCCTTCCCTGTTCATGATGTCAATATCTGCACCTCTGGAGAGGAACAACCTGGAGATGAGAGCGACACAGAGAATAAAGTTCAAGCAAACCCAAACTGTACTTTAATCTGTCTTTCTCAATATCAGATTGAAAAGGACAGCCAAGTCTGGCTTTTCCAACATCACATGAAGGACACTGACTCACGTGACACATTCCAAGTAGCCCTCCCGGGCAGCGATATGTAGCGGAGTGTCTCCATGTATGTTAACGGAGGTAAGGGAACAGCCAGCGTTCAGCACCAATTCTGCTATATCCACGTTCCCCGCATACGCCGCCCAGTGGAGACACACATTAAGCTCCTGGAGGAAAATAAGTGGTCTGTAAAATAATAAACTGTGATTTTTCCGTAAAAGTATTTTACCTATATCTAATTGTACCATATATAGCATTGCCATTTACATAATTACCTAAACAGTCAATGTCTGGAAATGTGCTCTGGTACACAGGAAGTGCTGCAGTATCTCTTAACTAATCCTGGTACTTCTTAAAACCGGTACCCATCCCATTTCAAGCTGTTTCTACATAGTACCCTACCTTGTCATTGATCGTGACATCAGCCCCTCTGTTGAGCAACACTTTGATCACCGCTACATGTTTGTGCTCTGCAGCCCAAATGATGGGCGTCCAGCCACCGCTGTCCTGAGATGGACAATGAAGAAGAATCAGAATTAGGCAACAATGGCCATTAATTATAAAGCAAAACCCAGTAGTAGAAAGGTAACGTGAGGTAACAGTAATAACGTACTGCAAACTCATACAAAAAACATGGATATTTGGCTCTTCTCTTACCTGTGCGTTAACATCAGCCTGGCCTGTTTCTAGGAGCATGTTGACAATTTCCAGGTTTCCCAGCTTGGCTGCATGGTGGAGGCCTGTATATCCTTCCTCCTCCTGAGAAAAAAAAAAAAAAAAANAAAAAAAAAAAAAAAAAGACAGTAAAACAGCAAAAGGGGGAGAAAAATAGAGAATTGCCACTTTTCAATTTAAAACAACTTTTAATACCCCAAAAACATTGGGGATTACACTACGGAAACCAAATGTAAAGAGAGTGGCAAAAAAACTAACATTCATGAGTTTTTTTTTCTCTGAACACCACGGTTTAATTTGCTCAAAAAGAGGGAATGAATGGTATCATCAGTTTTTCAGGGTGAGACAAGTTGCCGTTTTTTTGTTTTTTTTTTTAATATATATAGACACTCACTACATGGTAGACACAGGCACCATTCTGGATCAGATAGTGAGCCACCTCCAAGTGGTTGTTGATGATGGCTTCCAACAGAGGAGTCCTCATGTCCTTGTCTTGGGCATCCACTTGAGCACCAGCCTGTCATTGCATAATCAAATACTGTATAATCTTTAATCTAATTCATAGGACCTAAATAGATTGTAAAAGTCAAAATTAATATATAGAAGGCAGACTGTAAGGACTGCCTTTCTTCTTTCTCCTCTCTTTTCCAATGGTCTTTTGCATTGTTTTAAAAGAAATCAGTAAATTATGGATTAGTTTACTAATCCTGGTAAACTACAATAACATGACCCATAATGATAATGTACTTAATCTCTCACCTGTACCAGTATGTAGCAGACTTCCAACAGACCTCTTTGAGCTGCAGCATGTAGAGCAGAGCGCTTGTTCTGAGAGTCAGGCTGGTACGTGGGATCGATGCCCTCCACTGTTGTACACAAACACACATGGTTTGGAGTTTTAGTACACGAATCCCGATTAAATTTACTATGTTCTAGTGCTGTGATGACAGCTAAGAGAAGAGTTCAAAATTTCTCATCAAAGATGAAAAAAGATTAAATAAATAAATCCTTGAATATCTTCAGACAAAGACACAAATGGCAGAAGAAGTTTGTCATGAGGTGCATTTATTTTAAAACAAAAAAAAAAGAACATTGTCTGTTTGGCCAAAGTTAATAGGCAATATGTTTCACCACTCACTCAGCATCAGCAGAACTCTCTGCACCTCGCCTTGCTTGGCAGCGGGGTAGAGCTGACGGGGATGGAACCTCAGTTTCTTCCTCCTGGCCAATCAGAAACAATGAAAAATGTTTGCTGCAACAGTCTGAAGTACTCTCTTCCAGTGAAACCTATGTAGATGTCTTTGAAATTCTTTGAAATGAAAAAGAGAGCAAAAACTCTCATGTCCAACCTCTCTGTGTCCTGCATAAGAATGGCTTTCTGTAGCGCCGCCCTGCTGGGCCCGGACGGAAGTGCACTGGGGCTGATGGGTTTCCCATTTGGCATACAGAGGGATGGCCCCACACTATCCACTCCCTCCTCTGCTGGGGAAACAGTGGCTATGGGTGCCGCTGAGGCTACAGGCTGGGGGGGCTGTTGTTGTTCCACTTCTCGTGTTACTAACCCATGACTATGCATACGTGCGCTATAAGAGGTGAACCAAAGGCGTAGGTAAGAGGGAGTGACATTTTACATTGATCCATTGAGGCAAACCGTCATCCATTCTTACCTGACAGGTCTCTCAGGCATCTTCCCATCCTTCATCCCTGCCGTGGAGGCTGTGAGGGAGGGTGCCATCGGGACAGGTGGAGGGAGAGACGGGGTGGTGGTGGAGGAGGCTGACATGGTGACAACGGTGGTTGCTGAGGCTGTCGCTGAGTTGAAAGAAGGGATGGTGACTTCCTGAGCCTCAGAGGCATCTTCACCACAGTGGGGGCAGAACAGCATACCACCACCGTTTCCCCTGCTGCGGCCACCCCCCAGCACCGTCACACAACCCCGGTGGAAACGGTGAGCAATGCGTTGGTCCGGACAGCATTCCAGAAATGTTCCCTGAAAGAGAAGAAGGGGAAAAAAGAAGGGACCAAAGAATTAGCGTCAAAGTTAACTAATCTATTCCATAGCAAAAATACAACAGCTTGAGCCCTTACCGCTATGCAGAAGTATCCACACCCAGGACAACAGTGGTGTTTGACCATATGTGAGCGATGGATGTCGCAAAGCACCATGAGGGGCACGCGACTCGATGGACGCATAGTCTCCCCTTTCATGGTCCTACTGGTACAAGCCCTCAACTGGAAAACACAGCAGAAGAGAAAAACATAACATTTATCTTAGACCTTATGTTAAGAGCATCGATGACTATGCATCAAATGACGATATGTACTGTGAATACACATGTGTTTGCATTGAGCAAACACACCACAGCAAAGGCAGGGACAAACCTCTCCATTGATGCTCTCAGTGGCCATGCACTGTCTGCTGTCGTGGTGGCTGGTGCTGTCGACGCGGGGAGCCTCCATCCTGCAGCTGCACAGAGGAAGCTCCTCCAGCCGCTCTGTGTCCCCCGCGTCACTTTCTTCTGCAGATGCATGGGGGGGTAATTTGATTGTACATGAATGTGCATCATTTTCTCATTGTAAGGCAAACATCCATTTTAAACAAAAAATAAAAACTTTAAAGTATGCACTGTGCACAGATTGGTGCAAAATCAAGACATTTACCAACGTAGTTTTATGAGGGAATATAGAAGAAATGCTGCAGGCAACACGTTGATATGACTGCGCAAACAATTCAGGCTATTGTCCCACATATCCATCATGAACCTACCATGATGAGGGGAGAGAGTAAGACTGTCTGCAGCAGCAATGTCCAGAGCATCCAAGGGAACCTCTGTGTACTCAGTGGACCTTCCTGCTTAGGACAGAACAGATGATAAATGACTCACTATAGCCCATAAAAAATGAATGACCATAAAGTATTGATGTAAGGATTACATAAATGGAATATTACTTTGAGAATAATTTTACATAAATAAAAATAAGTTTATCTGAATGCAGGCGTGCTTATAGAAAATATTATAGATCACTTTGATGTTTCTCACCTCCCAGCACATCCACCCCATCAGCAGTGTGTTTCTCTTTGACCCGGTCTGATTGTGGCCATGGAAACTCCTCATTTTCATTTCTACTCTCAACACCCCTCTGAATTTCAGACTCTGAACTCTGGAAGCAAGAAATTATGTCTGAAAATCATTGCTGCAACTAAAGGCTGAAGGATGAAAATCCTAGCCACTTAAAATATTGTTTTTTGATGAATTTACAAATGCTTCATAACTTCACAAGCGGAAAAGACATTGACTGCCGTGTTTCCCGCAGATTAAGGATCTATTTGTGATGCTTGGAGGCAGAGAGCTCCAACTACCACCATATGAGCACTGACAGTAAAATAAAATTGCATTTAAATACTGGCTTCTGATTAATGATTAATGTAGTATTTATGCAACTTTTACAACTACTGCACATAATGCCCCATTCAGGTAGAATTTTCAATCTGTTTGTACTTTCAACTGCCTTTCCACACAGACTTCTTAAAGACAAAAAAAAAATTGGGTGGGGGTAAATTGTCTGACAATGGGTGAACCAACCCAAATATCAAAGTATGAAATACCAACTATCTGTATTTTTACAAACTGTCTTAAGTGATTTTGAAGGATAGTTGAGTAGAAATTTGACAATGTTCCAGAACAGAATTTTCCAGTTTGAAAATTTTGTGCTATACCCTTTGAATCATTCACAATATTGGAGATATTCATATTGATATCTGACAGTTTACTTGAAATGGTGTCTATCCAAAGTAAACCTATAAGGAGTCTTGCCAAACCACAATAAATGTTGATGTTGCCAGGCTGGTTTTTCACCATAACAATTACAGAGCCAAGCAATGTTTAAAGAATCATAGACAAAATAAAGTGGGTGGAGCCTAAAGGCAACAGATAAAGTAATTTGAAAGGTAATAAGACTGAAAAAAATGACTCACATGATCTGACGTGTTCCCTGACCCCTCTATATCTTTAGTGTGCAGCCTTTCTTCTGCCCCAACATTGTCAGACTACAAGAAGTACAAAAGAGTACAAATCAAACAACATAACACATAAACATGTTACAGTGTTCAGTGGTGTGCAGTGGCAGTCATTCCTCACATGAACCAAAGCTGCACATCTTGTCTGAATCTTGAGTGGATGGACTAGAAATCTGAATTTGCTCTACTTCCTCACAGAGCTGTCACTTTTCACAAGTGCAGGTTTAGTAACAGGATCTACCTTTTTATGGAGCAAAGTTTCTTCCTGAGTTTTAAAAGAAACTGGAAATTTGAGTAGAAAAACTAATACTTGCAAAAGCTGCAACCTAGAACTGTAATTACATGTATCACTGAGTTGTATACCCCAAAGATGACACACATTATTTTACAGTACTCTTCATTTTACTATGGTATATATTACCTTTTGAGCATTGTTTGAAACTTTCTCAGACTGCTCAGGTGTGCTGTCAGATGACAGAGTCAACTTTCTCCTTTTTGCATCTGTTAGAAAAAAGAAATTTGAACAGTGAAGAAGTAACATAAACTATCAAACAATAGATGAAATTTTTTTTCCAAAACTTTGTGACTATTTTATATCGTAAACATTAGTATTAAAAAATTATGCAGCCACTAACCAGTTTCACTCTCAGAGGAAAGGCAAGCAGAGCGTCCTGAAGGAGTCACTGGTTTAACTGGTGTATCAACTCGGTTCATCTGTAAAACAATAATACTTAATGATTCAAATAGTCATTAAAAGATGTTAACAACTCAAAGAGGAATGCTAATTCCTTACCGAGTGTGATATAGTATCTGCTCACCTGCATTGGTGGAGGCCTGTTCATGGTTTTGCGAGCCCGGTGGATTTTTGGCGGGGCAGTAAGGAAGGAAGCTGTGCCAGAGGCGGAAGACGAGGAGGGAGGAGTAGGTGGCATGATAGACTTACTGCTGCCAGGCCCAGAAACGCTCATCTTTGCTCGGCCAGGCGACGATGTCGAAGATGTAGAGGGAGAGGAGGAGAACGGAGAGGAGGACATTGATGAAAGGGTCTTTGCTGCGTGACCTGTAACATAGGGGGATATAAGCAAATACTGAGGAATGCTTTTATAAAAAGGTTATATATTTTCATACTCTGATAACAACTGTTTCATTGTTTGTATTTATTGACATACTTTAATGTCTTAAAGTTCAAATGACTCATTTTACCCTTCACGGTTAATAAAGTCAATCCTCTTTTACATTTAAGACAGATGAAATAAGTAAATTCAACCACCAGTAAATCACTGAACGCTGGACCACATCTCACCTGCAGCAGCTTTGCTTGGTGGGGATGATGCTGACGACCGTTTCTCACTCTCTTCTCCAGCTCTGCTACTGTCCTTTTCAGCCTGCTGAGACGACAATGTTGATGGCCCGCCCATGGGCTCTGCCTCCTTAGCAACCACAGAGGTGGTGGAGGTTGCATTATCTGGGAAACAAGAGTTCTCCATGAACACTAATAAGTAGTACTGACTGGGAGTAAAAATCTGTTAAAAATTAAAACCAAATAAAAAAAAGTCTGTGATGTTATGTGCAGATTTCAAATAGTGGTGTACCTCACCACCTCTCTTTTCAAATGCTGTACAGATGTGCTAATGAACAACCAACTGAATACATACTGATCATGCGTGTTCAATGCTCTGATTTAATGAATTAAAGACATACCTTCCTTTTCTTGACTTGGCCCAGCTAACAACTCTGTCTCTTTTTCTGGGCCATTTCCTTTAGGCAGCTGCTGAAAGGAAAACAAACAACAAATAGCTGTAAATTTTTATGTTGTGAAATATTTTTCATCTCTTACCAAAACAAATTGATATTCAGAGTTACTGACTACTGGAGAGAATTACTGATTCATTGCAATTCACGTTATTTGAAGAACACGATTAAAAAAAAAAAGAAAATCAAACAAATAGTTCAACCAGACTCAAGAACATGTAATTTTTCATTTTTCAGTTGTGTGGTGATACACACAAGCTTCTTATACAAACTCCATACATGCAATTGGACATCACACTGTACCTGCAGCTCTAGTAATCAGTCTTTTTCTTTAAAGTACATCAACAGAAATGCAGAGATGTAACTGAAATCACTTGAGTTATGCTCAGTATCCCTTTTTTTTATCCAATCAGCTTAGCAGAGTCGTCTTGGCTGATTATGTTTATATACAGTGCTGTGAAAAAGTATTCCACTCCATCCTGATTTCTTCTATTTGTGTGTGTATCTGTCTAATCATTTTATATTGTAGGTAGCCATCTTATCATATTGGCATGGGACTACATCTAAATCTGGCATATTTACATCTGATTTTATATTAATGTGCATTGTCCCAATTAAATAAAAATTACAAATTACTAACTGTATTAGGATACAACGCAAGGAAATACTGATCCATTACCTCTAGATTTTACTTTTGGGTGTCATTACAGTTAGATGCAAAATTGTCGCTAAAATAAATATAATTTGCAATTTGTTTTCCTCTATTTAAAAAAAAAGTCAACAACTGACAGTGGAATCGCCACATGCTGAAAAAGTGCGAGAAGGCTGTTTTGTCTTCTGATCTGAATGCTCTCACCTAAACTATCCATACACGAATCTTATTCTTTTCAACCGTTAAATTTGTGATACATAAAACAATCCAACGTCTGTTCGTTTGTTTTTACTGCCAAGTGTTAGTTGGACGTTCACTCCATGTCGGATTTCCGCCTTTCACTCTCCAAAATAAAGCGTTCAACCAATGGCTGAGATTCTTTGCGCTTACGTCAAGTGCCGCCTTCAGTCAATCAGCCCATTCATGCCATCAGACACAAGCCAAAGCCAAACCCTTCCGCCTACAATAGTATGTAAAATAGCACAATTACTGCCTAAACCCCGCTATCTTTCTATTCACAGAGCCTTACTGATAGAAAATACTCGTGCTGTAGTTAAAGGCAGTTTTAGTCTCAAAATATTTACTTTGAAACATCACAAAGAGACTGACAAAGAATAAAGCAAATATAATAAGATAAACGCATTGAATGGCGCAATAGAAGCATTGAAAGACGGTAGACAACACATGCAATGATGTAAAACTGCCAGGAAACACTGAACTTCAGTAAAAACGCAAATAATGTTGCAACTGTCCTTCAGCTAACACAAAACTGTTATTAATTGCTAACAGTGTAGCATAGCTTGCAAGCTAGCAGCTTCTGTAACCAAAAAGGCAAAAGAAAATAATTAGCAGCATGGCAGACAGTAGTTTTCCTGTGATTTTCTTGCCGTGCAAACGCATTTTCAGGTGGTTAGAGTCACATAAGTTCCGTTATAGTGCCATTATATGTTGGAGTGGGGTTGCTACCTTTGTCGTCGCCTCAGATACCGACATGTTTCTCTTTGACCGTCGGCGTAAATTTACGTGAGTGCGTCACAGTGAGCCCCGCCCCCTAGCTCTTGCTTTGCAAATGGCTGATCAGAAGTCAGTATTCTATTTCAATTGTAGAACGATAGGCGAGTAAAAACCGCCCACGAAAACCGATTCAAAGTCAGTTGGTTTACGTTTGTTGTCACGGGATGCGCTTCCTCCAAAGAGGCCAAAAAGTAAACACAGAGCAGCAAAAGGCAGCTAGTGGCAGTGGGATGAGAACACGCTGGCAGACAATTACCTTCACGTGATTTAATTGAACCCTATTTTTAGTTCATTTCATAAAAAATTGAAGACGTTATCTTCGACGGAAGGAAGGTGAAGGTGAGCAATGCCAAAGTTTATCGATTCCTCAGGGGTCTTGTGGGTGTTTGTGCGGCAGCAGATTATCAGCAAGCTAGTAGCTAACAAAGCTAATGATCAGAAAAGTGGGTGAACTAGGCCAGAAGCACGGGAGGAAGCTGTTGTGTTATTATGATCGATTTACACCATCTTAAGATTTGCAGATCATCAGTTAATAGTTGCATTCATGTTTATCTAATTTTTCGAGAGTCAACCCAAACACATACAACCTTACTATCTCTCTTACTATCTCTCAACCTTACTATCTGTAGGGTCTTCCAGTCTATCTTTACAGATAGAAGCCAGTCGAGGTGTAGTTGTAAAATATTGATCCCTTGATATCAAGCCTGATGTTCTCTAGTGTGCTGGTTACTTCACATACTACCGACGTTTTCCCTCGTTTTCCGTAGTAAAGTATCATAATTCATACGCAAAATATGTTTTATGAATACCTAGATATCCAGATTAACATTATGGTATTTGATTTTTGTTGTTATAACACAAAATTCTACTTCAATCCTAAAATTGTGTTACTAAAATTAGCTAGGTATCTTATATGACATTATGGGGATGTTTTAATGTCTTTGGTTTTAGGCCCAGTACTAGCCATTTGAATTGGCCAGTCAGATATCAATCACCAACTGATTCCTGTACTTAAAGATTTTTGCAGAATTCCTATGTAAAGCCCACTACTGTTGCCTCATGCCAGCGTGATACTCAGTGCTACTCATATTTACTCAGCTGGACTCATAACTGTACATGTTCATAATTTCATATATAATTAACTATGCCATTTGCAGCAGTGATTGCATCTTATTATGTTTCATTACAGCCTCCAAAATTGACAGTTGCATTGTTGTTGACTTCAGAATCCTAGATAAGTCTCCTTCTCCTGCATGCATGTCTGATATGCAGTCATTTTTCATCTACAGTATTTTCCACACATGCTAAAACAGTAGATGTAGCTGCCAGTTTGGCTTGAGGACTTTAACAGCATATTAGAGCTCATCACAATCTGTTTTGCAATTGCAAACCTGGCTGATATATGGCAAGAACTGGCACTCACAAACATAGGCTTAGTCAGTAGAAATACAGTAAAAGTCTCTTTTTGTTCTCTTGCCCCCAGTCCAAATGCACTAGCTGTTCCCACAGCAGTCAATAATGCTATTTTGAGTCTCTGTGAGGCTAAGCATGAGTGTAAACTGCGATCTTTCTTTCTCTTTTTTTTTAATTAAAAAACAAAAAAAATTAAAGTCCACTTCAGTTATTGTGTATATGAGTTATTAGTAATGAGTTATTGGTATTTTCCAATTCCAATCAGTTCCTTTACAAACAGAACATCCATACAATTAAGTATCTCCTAGTATTTGTATTTGAAAAGGATTACATGGAACAACAGACTAAGACTTAAGTTATTTGACATATCCCCCCCAGTAAAAAAAATTGTGTCCGGTTATTTTATCCTCATGCACTACACAGGTTTTATCAGGTGGCTACCATTTCCTTGTTGAGGTCCTGTCTGTTTCATAACTGCTTTATGTATTTATGTATAACTTCTTTATGTATTGTTCTTTTATCCTAAATATTTTATATTCAGGTATGTGTTTGTTACAAAATTAGGTCAATTATCCTCTTCTATTTTGTTATAAATACTGTACTTCCATATAAATTCTATTATTGTCTTATGCTCGATGCTTGACAGAATCTAGTCAGACAACATGGAGATGCTGTGTTTCCGATTGCCGGGCCATGGGGACACAACCCTGAAGCACATGAATTCATTGAGGTCCCGCCAACACTTTTGCGACATCACCATTGTGGCCAGTGACAACCAGACATTCAAGGGGCATAAGGTGGTGCTGGCTGCCTGCTCACCTTTCCTCAGGGACCAGTTCCTCCTCAACCCATCCCCAAAGCTTCAGGTGGGCAGAAAGCAACATACACATGTGTACATATTGTACAAGTGCAAACTACTGTATGTCCCTTCATATTTGTATACTTAATCTCTCCCATTCTTGCCTATAATATTACGATTATGTCTCTCACTCTCCAGCTGAGGAAAACAGTGCTTATGCTTGTTTTTCTTCAATTTTTTTTTTAATCCAGGTGTCAATGCTGTATAGTTCCACAGTGGTATGTGATCTGCTTCTGTCCTGTTACACTGGCATGCTGCAGTTCAACCCAGAGGAGATAGTCAACTATCTGACCGCTGCCAGCTACCTGCAGATGGAACATATTGTAGAGCGCTGCCGGGGAGCATTGAAGAAATACATGCAGCTAAAGAGCCCAAGTCCACCAAAGGCAAGTCTATGAAAAAAAATAATTATGAATGGTGTTTATGCATTTGGCGTACAGTGCAGTGCTGCTCAGCTGTTGACTATCTGCAGGATGCTCTTTCTTCACATTGGTTTTGGTCAAACTTGTTTGTGGTTGTAATTGATAGTGGAGGATCTGAAAGTGAAAAAAATAAGTCTGGTGAATCTTTTATCCCTCATTTGTCCATGAAGTAATTAAACACTAACTCTTAAATGTGAACAATTTAACATACCTGAGTGGATTTAGTCTAGTTTCATGAAATTAGACAATCGAATCTCTTTTTTGATACAGTGATAGGAGTCATTTTCCCTCAAAAATCAAAGAAACTGCATCAAATGTCACAGGTATTGCACATTGTACATAATTTAAGCTTATGAATATGTTTTCCACATGCTATATACAGTATTTTATATAACCTGTCCCAGGTTTTGAGCAGTGTCATCATCTATTTTTTTCCTCTTCCTGTAGATGAGGACAGAGGAGAGCCAGTCGACTCCAGTGATTGTCAGCGGCAGCACTCACTCTGTCGCATCCATATCACCTCCAGCCAGCCGGCTGTCACCTGTGTGTCATCATAGCCCTGCAGTATGCTCAGTGGATGAGAAGAATGGCGATATGTCCACTCAAAGCAGCAACCAACACCACAACGAAAGTCCTTTGCTGGATGAAGCATGTATTAAGGTATGTGTTTGTGTGAGAAAATGTGACCAAGTTGCTGACAAAGAGAATCAGGCAAGTTTGGCGTGAGTTTTTAGGTAAAATATTAAAAGATTAAAATCCTATCCTAATCCTAACTCCAAATTATGCTTATTTATCTTGATTACCTGCCAGACTAAAGCCCTATCTCACAGAACTAGCATTACCTGGGTAGCTCATGTTAAAATTTGCAGAGGTCTTCAGTGATCTTAATCCAGTGTGAATCTGCCATTTCTGTAATTTGTAAAATAAAAATTCCACTAAGAATTACCTACTATATTTCAGGAAACATGGAGGTCATTTGATCATATCCAGTGGCCATCATTGGGAAATGATCTGTAAACTCAGTGAAGTACAGACTTTGTTTATCTTGTGTAAGTACGGCTGCACGAAACACAGACGTTGGGATAATTCTGAAATCACATCAGGTCCCTGGGTAATTCTAATCCAGTGTGAATAGTACCTCACTGCTATAATAGAGAAGCTGGCCAGTTACAACTAAAATTAATAACCAGCTTTTGGCTGGTGACTGTTTTTCAAAATGTGTCCATTGCTATTGCCTATCTTTAAAAGCTAATGACACATACGAGCGCCAGTAGGAACGTAATATGTGCCAGCTCATCAACTGACAACTGGCTCTTCATCTCTGTTCCACTTTGCAGGTTAATGGATCAGATGAGGAGGAAGAGGCCAAACAGGAGGACTATGATGTCTTCAGAGTGTATGTCTCTGAAGAAGCACCAGGAGAAGTGGCTCACAGAGGAGGAGAGGAGGAAAGAGGAGCTCCGTCTGATGAGCCTCAAGAAACATGCTACTCAGAAACAGAAGGTGTCATGGTAGGAGAAGGCAGTGGATATGGTTTCAGCGCAACACAGGAAGATCTTAGCACTGGCAGCTTCTCGGGGGAGGAACTTTCTGCCGAGGGGCTCCATACTTTCAAACACAGGGTGCCTGAGCCCAAATTTGTCCGGGGCAGAGGACGGGGAAGGGGGAGGGGGTTCAAGAGGAAAAGATGGGCCTCATCGCAGGAGAAAAGGCCTTCAAGTATGGCTCATAACCCTGATCTATGGTATCTAGCCACGGCAGGGATAGGAGGGGGCTTCGGACTGGACTACAATCAAGAAGTGCTGAAGACAGGAAGATATATCTCAGTCGACCTCGCGCGGATGGACTTGGGTATGGGAGACACCCCAGGAGAAAAAGATTCCTCCATGGCTGCCAACAGTATGGCTCAGTATTCCCTGGAGGAGTCTAGTGTTGGTGCTGGTGAGGGGAGCTCTGGGTTGTCAACTGTTCCAACAACTGAGGGGGGTGATGAGTCTGTGGCAGTAGTGGGGTCCACTTCCAGTGTAGTTGGGCCGGTAATCTGTGAGCACTGTGGTATGACGTTCCCCTCAGCCCACTCGCTGGCTATCCATTCCCGTTCCACTCACCTGCTGTACTCTTGTCCCTGCTGCGGCAAGCATTTCCACCACTCTGGCAACCTCACCCGACACATGGCTGTGCACAGAGGGGCCGGCAAATCCCACCAGTGCCCCCTGTGCTATAAGACATTCACCCAGAAATCCACACTAATAGATCACATGAATCTCCACAGCGGCGAGCGCCCACACCGCTGTGCGTACTGCCATGCCCGCTTTGCCCACAAACCAGCCCTGAGACGCCACCTCAAGGAACAACACGGAAAAACCACAGGGCAGAATTCCCTACATGAGCAGGAGGAGAGGGAGCGGGAGAGGGAGCGGAGTGGAGGGGAAGTTGGAAGAATACGAGAGGAAGAGCAAGAATGTCTAGTCACTACATAAGTGTCATTGACCAAAGCATTAGAGACAAACTAAACATCTTGGCACCCATACCTGAAGGTGATCCTGTGTGGGGAGATTGTTTTTTGTGGGGTTATTGTGCCCACCAACATTCAGCAAGTCATTTTTGAACTTGAGTTGTGCTGGGATCTGACTGAGGATTTTATTGTCAATAGACACTGAATGAAGTCTTAAACAGCAAATATATTTTTAAAATTTCCTGTCACTGAGTTGGTAAAGTGTGCATGGTCAGAGGTGATGTGGGCAAAAGTAGGGATAGCTCATATCTTAGAAATACTTTTTTTAATGCATTTTATGAACACCCACTTTAAAAGAAGTCAATCCACCTATCAGGAACGTTAGTTTTATTGCTTTGGGTTGTAAAAGTCACCCCTTCCTTCCTCGCCTCTACCAGTCCAGACTTTCCCACAATAGTTTTAGTTTTTCCTTGTAGTTTGGGCTGGGTTGGGAATTGCTCATGTGTGGGCCTGTAAAGCCCTTTGAGATATTGTATGTGATGTTTGGCTATAAACATGACTTGACTTGAATCAATCATACTTGTAGTAGGACAGTTCAATAGGACAGCCGACTATTCCCAGAAAAGATGATATACTGGAAAGTGTGTATAAGTAATATGGCTGTTTAAATTAAAAAAAAAAATTGCAAAGTGCCTTCTCCATTTCATTATTCACTTGTATAAAATAATCCATTCTCTCAAAGGAAATTAATTCTCTTTTCAATTAACAGATGTTTTCCATTTATATGCACAAATAATTGGCTCTATCAAAGTTTATTATTAAATCTATATAACCCCCCTAGTAGTTGCTGAGTTCTGCAAAGCTTAATATGCTGATAGTCAGCTTCATCTCAGATGGAAAAATGTTAACTGGATATTTTAGCTAAAATGTAAAATTATATGCATCCTAAAGCACAATTACAAGAAAGAACAACCAGTGGATGCATTTATTGCTGATACTGATGACATCATTGAAACTTTGTGCTTATTACTACGTAGCTACTTTTGCATATTGGATTCTGATAAATCCCATTCTAATTGGGCCTGGCTGGTTTAAGATTAATGAAAAGTGTCAGTGAAGCAATGTATCCATGCTATTTATTGAGCTCCATAAAACAAAATATTTCCAAGAGAACAGCATCAATGTGCACAAATGTAATCTGAAGAACAGAGGAATTTGAATTTATCTGGCAACACGGACAAGCAGTTATCTAACAGGTCATTAAAAGCAAAACATGAATAGCAATGTGGCAAAACGCAAAAGAAAAGCAGGTTTGAACTTTGTCCATTTTGTTTTCCTCACAGGAAATCTTCAGTGTACACAACTTGGTTCCTCTTGTCCCTGTAGGAGCCTTTAATGCTGTTCTGCACAGCTGTGAAAGACAAGAGATTTCAATGAAGATGAATGTACGCTGTGCACAGATTAAGAGAGTCTGATTTATGTCTGCACAAACCCACAGACAAACCCATATTTACCCAAAGAGGCCCAGACAGATTTGCCAGTGGCTGCATCTAACATGGGCTGTTTTCTGGCGATGCTGACTTTGATGTGAATGTCTCCGACGGTGCTTCCATTCAACTAAAATGGGGGGGNGGGGGGTAGAAGCAAGGTGAGGATGGGCTGCACTTTCTGTACCGACTAAATTAGCACTTCCAATGCTAGAACACTTGACAAAACTCCATGGGATTTCTAAGTAAACTAAGCAATATGTAGATTTTATGATTTAATTTATCAGAAATTAACGCAACAGTAGAATAACTAAAGTACATACATACATATATTTGTCACTCTTTTAATTCTACAACAGCAATAAAAATTCATTCAGACTGGATCTGTTGGACAAAATCTGATGACAATACTAAGATATTTAGGCTTTCCTAACAAGCACATTCATATTTAATGTAAGCTTTAGTTATTATTAGCTACTGTATAATTATTTAATTAGGACCTGCATAGCTATATGACACACCACATATAAAAGGGGGACAGAGTTTAACCATGCGTACCTCAGCTACAGCCTGGTCTGCAGACTCCATCTTCTCAAATGTGATGAATGCACAGCTACAAAGACAAACAGAAAACACAAATCAGAACTGTATCATACTGTATAATGACACAAGCAGGAGAAACAATCACACAGTGGGGTTTCAGGTACAGATGACCAATATGTGAACAGCCTTATTTTGATGGTTCTGTACTTGCGTGGGTTGTCCATAGAGAGGTCAATGATGTTTCCATGTTGGGAGAAGGCAGAGCGCAGGCTGTCCTCAACGAGCCCAGAGCCATACACATACACCGTGTTCCCCTTACGCACCCCTCTCCGCTCCGGGTNACGAGCCCAGAGCCATACACATACACCGTGTTCCCCTTACGCACCCCTCTCCGCTCCGGGTATGAGTCTGAACCTGAGAGAAGAAGACGGTTTACATTTCCCAGCATGCCCTTTGAGAACAACCAGAAAACAGTCATGAACTTTTACATTCAGATGTAGGATTATCCATTAAAGACAGGGACAGCAATGAGTGTTAGTCTAGTGAAAGTCAGAAGTTCTTTTCTGCTGAGAAGCAGGAACTTATATAGCCCTTATGCAAAATTCAGCATAGCTTGTTTGTGCTGTACATTATACATTTGTCAAATCTGTCCAGTGAGGAGAAAACTAAACACAGTAATCAACAGAGAATCACCACTCACGTCTGAAATGTCCATCTCTGTCTCGATCCCGGTCCCTGTCACAGTCTCGATCCCTGTCTCGGCTTCGGTCTCTATCTTCTCTATCTCTGTCGCGGTCCCGCTCTCTGTCTCTGTCTCTGTCCCTTTCCCTGCCTCTGCCTCTTTCTCTGTCTCTATCTCGATCTCGGTCTCGGTCCCGTTCTCTGTCTCTCTCTCTCTCTCTGTCTCGTTCTCTATCTCTGTCTCTCTCTCTGTCTCGTTCTCTATCAAGGTCTCTGTCCAAGTCACGGCTGGACATGCCACCTCCTCCATCATCATCATCCCTGTATCGGTCACTTGAGCTCACAAAGCTGCAGAAGTAACAAAGGGAAAATATGTTAGACCCATAGATGCACAGTTAATGAATTAAACAGAGCGTTCCTATTATTCATCAGGACTCAGTCGTTACCTCTCATACAGAGACTTTCTGTGGGCTCTCTTGCCAGACTAGAGGAAGCACAAAAGATGACAGCATCAGAATTTTTTGCATTGCATTTTCTATTTCCTGCTCATAGATCATGATCATCATAGATCATAAATGGAGACGTTCATTGTTTCTACTTCTGAAGTCAGTTTAGAAACTTGAATTTCTTGTCTGTCTGCATGTATTCATTTAATATGTCTACTGTGTTATTTGGTGTATGTACTGTATACAGTATGTCTTTCCACAACCAAACTAACAGAACAAATTAAGTACTGAATTTGAAAATTCCGAAGAGACAATTATTCTCAGTGTATTTTGTAATGGGAAATTTGGTGGTACCCAAGTTTTGGTCAGAACACTATACACATATTAATATGTTGCCTACTTATATACTGTCCAATGACCGTAATTACTATACCTCAGGTTGCTCTTCATCTGTAGAGACGCTCCTTTGGAATGGTAAAAAAGCAGGAACTGGCCCTTTTTCAGGGTCCTGTGACAGATAGGAGAAAAAAAATAATAATAAACAAAGCAAGAAAAATGTTAAATGCTCATACAGGATAATACAAGCAGTTTCCTGATGCTGTGGATGAAGGCTTTTCAGCCTTCTCCCCACTGGTTTACAATTACAGATTCGGTGCTGGCTGTGTTTCCCGTACATACATTTTGGAACTGCCATCCAGATAAATTTCCCAACATGACAGTAGAACATATTTACATGGCAAAATGCACATACCTTGAGTTTAATCTCCAGCGTTCGTGAGCGTTTAAAGCCTGAGTTCTTGTTCTCAGATTTGATGGCACTGATGGCGCCGGACTTAATCAGCATCTTCGCCTGTTCTGTTGCTGTTGCCGTGTCAACGACAGGCTGGTCTGACAAGGCTGTGGAAAAAAGAAAGGCGTGAAGGAAATGAGTGAGCTCATATTAATATACTAATATCATATTAGTAAAGCATATCTGGTGTCTTGGTGTTTCTGGTGTTTTCCTACTTGCACCAGGATTTATTACTGTGATTTCTTTAGAAAATCTGCTAACATTTTTACTAATACAGTATATCTGTGATAAGCAAATAATGGTTGATAATATCAGTTTGCCCACATGCACATCAGTTTCCAGTGGTGGGTTAGGTGCATTTTAATCTGCTGAGTAAAACTACATGTTAAATAAAAAATAACTTCTAATGGAGTCAAATATCCTTACTTCGTTTTAATCCACTCTGGTTAGTCTGATTGGTTGAACTCTGCTTCTTAAGGGCAAGCAGGGCCTTTTTCTGAGGAAAGAGAGAGTGGATGAAATAAAAGGTTGTGAGCTGGTGGTAGCTTGATTAGCTTGTACTGAAAGAATTAAGATAACACAAATGAGTATTAAAAGTACTCTTTTTTTTTTCAAAATGGCACTATAAGTTACACTCATTAGGATTTAAAGACACAAATTCATGCTAAACATTGAATATAAGTAACATTTTTACGTATCCATTGCTTTGATTGGTGATGTGACAGCAGCTTGCAGTTACCTTTTTCTTGAGTTTGGCATATTTCTTCTGCAGGGCCTCCTCTTCCTCCGTTAGTGAATTGGGGAAAACCGCCATGATGCAACCCCAATTCTAACAGCATAGACAATTATATGAGCAAGCTCGGTACTACTGAAAAGTACTGAGAAATTCACATCTTCACTTAAAAACATATCAACACTGGCTCACCTTTGCTATACTGGGAAAGCTAAATTAGCCCCTAGCTAGTCAAATACCAAAACTCGACATTCAGCTGAGAATTACGCATATGTAGCTAATTCACACCAGATTAATGCAAACTATCTCACAGTTTAACACAACAATGCTAGAATTGTCTTGCAATCACTATATAGGGCATTATCTTATTATTTACTTACCAACTTCACACAGTGGACTCCGAGTTCAACGAAAACACTGGCGCCTTAATGTGACGTCACGTATACTGCGTGGTGTTTTGTAGTTTGCAACAAAATAGGGCAATTTACCCTTGGTGTATAATTATAAATTTTATATTTATATATATATTATGTAGGCTGCTGGCTGAAATGAGTGAAGCATTTACATTTTGGCAATACTGTTGTTATTTTTGTTAAGCTTTCGCTACCCACTTCCGCTAGTCAAACTTGGCAATTTCCGGGGCGACAGTAGATGTCAGTAGCAAGTTTTAGTTTTGCTTTTACTTACGAGTGGGGACATGGACAGAATAGGTAAGTAACTTTAATAATTGTAAAGTAAGCTCTTAAACTCACACGTTTTATTTTGGCATACATAACCGATGCATTGTTTAATGTTCAATGTGGGTGATGATGTGGCTAACTGACAGACTAGCCATCTTGCCAGCTTGCTGCCAATCACTGCTCCTACTTTTATGAACTATATATTTAATATTTGACTAATTACTAATCCGTCACTTACTGTAGTGACTGTTTGTTTTTCTTGACAAATCCTGAACTTTAACTCAGCAGAAACTCAAAATCTACTCTTTTGCCTGGCTGCACCCTGCATGGTTGCGGACGATCTCTCTCTTTCTTCCNGTGTGTGTGTGTGTGTGTGTGTGTGTGTGTGTGTGTGTGTGTGTGTGTGTGTGTGTGTGTATGCTTAGTCTATTCATGCCCTCTGTACTGTTTCTGGTTCCTTCCTGCAGATGTCCCCCCCGTGGGCCCCATGGATCTGCCTCTGTCCCTGCTGGAGATGGGGTGCTCTGGCAGGTTTGAGCTGATCACCCATCCAATGCCTGGCCAGCCTTTACCTCCACAGAGCACGGTCAGTACTCAAAGTACAGGTAGCCATACAATATTGTAAAATTCCCCAGTTAAAGTATTAGCAGTAAAAATACTTGAATGAATCTTCACATGATGAATAACTAATCATCAGAAATATCAGATTTTCTGAATTGGAAATTACAGATTATGGGATGTTTAAAGCAAACAATGTCTGTTTGTGGATGTAAATAAGTGTATTTAGAAAAGCAATACTGATTTGCATAACGCATCTGTCCTATCAAAAAGATGGTAATGTAGAAAGTTTTCAAATATACATTATACAAGGCGACATGGTGACTCAGTGAAAACCAGAGTCACCATGTTGCCTTTGCATAATGTATATATTTTGACCAAAAATATTCACAAGATATGCTGCCTGAAGCTTCCCTGGTCAGTTATGTGTTTCACTGTGTGTGTGTGTGTGTGTGTGTGTGTGTGTGTGTGTGTCTCCACAGCTCCCCCATGGCCTTCCTCCCACTAGCCTGAGCCTGGAGACTGAAGTAGAGAAACAGTTCCTATGTGACCCAGCTTGGCTTCCCATACACGACACAGACTTTGCATTCCAGAAGTTTCTCAAGTACATAAGACTGTAGATTTTACAATAAAACAGTTATTGTTTTGATATCTTACATAGCTTTTTTGACAACTCACACAGTGTCTCAGATCAGAGGCAGGTAGCTCATTCATGGTGTTATTTGTTATGCAATACACATATAACGTAAACTTTGTTATGGATTTTTGAATCCACCCGACAAAATAATGCAGAAACAGTCAGATGGCTATACTTATCTATTTGAAGATTTTAACATTAAAAAAGCAAATAAATAGAGTACATAAATCCTTTTATAGCTTTTATTGAGTCAAATTGGAATCTATTTCTAATCTCCCTATTGTTTGCAAAAAATAATAAAAACTAAAAAAAAAAATGTGTCTTAGAGGGGAATTAATCTAAATAGAACACAGAGTAAATTAATATGAATCACTTTTAAATCAAATTTATCTGTACAATGCTTCTTATCTAATCAAACTGATTTGAAAATTGTTATTGTGATAAGTCTTGCTCAATGTTATTTACAATGAAAATTAAATACAATGATATATAAAATAAAATTCAGTAAATTAAACTATGTTATGTTTAAACTCAGTTAGTAGCCACAAGACTAAAAGAAAAGTGGATTCTGAACAGATGAATTTCATCCATTAAAGTTCAATATTTAGGAGGTTTTAATGTATTTGTTGTCTTGTTGAACAGGGTGACTCAGAGGGATGTTTGTGTGGACTCACTGCTCAGCTGCTCCTCTTCTCCTCTTCACTCTGGTCTCTCTGTCGTCAGAGATCCAACCACAGGAATGCTGCTGGACTTCACTGAGGTAGCTACAAAGATGCCACACACTCCATTCCACTGTTCTTTCATTACTTTCATAATGGCAAAGAACAGTGTCATTCAGAACAGTTTAAAATGAAAATAATTCTTACTGTAATGAAGATACTGTGGTGTACTGTAACTATACTCCCTCTCCACATACTGAAGAATCCATAGCGGATGAATAAAGTAGAGCTTGATTCAGCTGTGTGTGGGTCTGTTCTTTATTTTTTTCACTTCCTCAGGTGTTACTGGAGAACACTGGTCTATCAGCAAAGAACTCTTTGTCTTTACAACGTCAACCTGGGCCTCCTTCAGAGAGTCTACGAGGAAGCAACACCAACTACCCCTTCCGGCCTGGTGAGACAGAGTCATCCAGAAGGGAAGACATTGTTACCTCCGCCATGGAGGTTATGGGATCACTTGAGTTTTTTTTTTTGTTTGTTTGTTTTTTTGTCCATTTTTTAGCAGGATATCTCAAAAAGTTGTGGATGGATTTTGATGAAATTTGGGGGTTAGATAGATAATGTCAGGAGGAAGAAGTGCATACATTTTGGAGGTGAGGCCAGATCATATTCTGGATCCTGGATCCAGAAAAAAGTTTTATTCTATAAAATCAATGCTATAATGGGATGATTTCAATCAAATTTAGCACAGCGGCTCATTTTTTAACAAAAAGATCTGCTTATTTTGGTGGTTTATTAGCCTTGGTGGAGGTATGCATTCTTGTAGTGACTTCTTGTTTATTACTCATTAATAATCTGATACTGTTGCTGATGGTATTATTATAAGGAATTACTTATATCTTGTTCCTTTAGTTGAGATGTGTAGAAGTGAGAAGTTTTCACTGTGCTATTCTCTTCCAAACAAACCTAGTTATTTTTTGTGATGATGATCTTCTTTTCCTCTCACAGGTGGCATGGACGAACTTACACTGGACCAAATCAAGACAAAATCAGAGCTGGAGGAGGATATAGACTTTGAGAATGGTGATTTTTGAAAAATAAGTTTGCTGTGTTATTACCCTGCTTTGGTTATTTCATATCTGTATGATTATATTTGTAATTTTTTCTTCAGATTTACTCAGAATCCCACCTGGACTTAAAGCTGGGATGGACTTCACTGACAAAGGTTTGTCTGGAGAACGAGGTCCTATTCAGTCTTACCGGGATTAATGAGAATTAAATCTTGGATTTCCCTTCTGTTTTCAATGTTTTTTAAAGATGCCAAAACAGAAAAGGTGGAGGTTAACCTCATGTCCCTGCTATCCACGTTTGATGACATCACTGACTTGCAGCTTGATGAAGAAGAGAAGGAGAAAAGCCAAGAACGTGAAGAAGCTCCTAAACTCCCCAGAACAAACAGCTTGGAAGACCTGGGCGTTATGGTAATGCAGGTCATTCTTTTTTTTTTTTCATAAAGTTGGATACACACATTAGTGATTCTAATAATGCAGTTCCTACCATTTTCACATTTCTACACAGATGAAACCTAAATTTCAAGGCTCCTGTCGCTTCTGGCCAACCATGAGCTAGACTAAAATCTAGTTTTTTTCTTTCATCTTCAGGATGCTGTGTCATCCTCCAGTACATCAGATAAGGTAAAAGCTGAGAAACCTAAGATGAATGAGGACCCGGAAGACAAGAAATGGGCCATTCCTGTGGACATAACCTCACCCTGCGAGGATTTCTATAAACGCATCCCCAACCCAGCTTTCAAAGTGGGTACTTCATGAATAAAGCAATTCAGGATAGAAATCATCTAACTAGACTAAAATATGCTTTTCTTAATTTGACGGTGTCTGTTTATGCCTGTGTTTGGTTTGTCCTCACTCTTCCTATTTCTGTCTTTTCTGTCTGTTTTGTGTTCACGTGATCTATTATTATAATCTATTATTATCATGAAAATCCCTTTGTGTAGTGGCTGAGCATCTGGTAACACTGACCTGTTTCTCTGCTCTCCTCTGCCTTAGTGGCTGTTTGAATTGGACCTTTTCCAGAAACAGGCTGTGCTGAGGCTGGAGACTCACGACTCCGTGTTTGTTGCCGCACACACATCAGCTGGTAAAACAGTGGTGGCTGAATACGCTATCGCTCTCTCACAGAAACACATGACAAGGTGTGTTTGCCGCTACAATTAAAGTTACCAGTCAGCACATGGTTTAATTGATTTAAACTGATTGATTGATTGATTGATTGATTGATTGATTAAAGTAACGTTGGCTTTGAAAATATATTGATATCTCAGTTTAAGTAGTATATCACTGATGTTGGATGAAAGATAGATCTAGCTTCTCAAAAGTGTCAGCTTCTCAGGAATGAAGAAAACAGCCAGATGACAAATAATGCATTCTGATATTATCCAGTCAGTTTGAAAGGGCAGGTTGTGGAATTGTTTTATTTAACATGAAAATCCAGAAATGACAGATTACAGGATGTTGAGTGACAGATGTAGAATTTGTGAATTAAGTGTCAAATAAATCACAACTTTGGTAACAGTTCTATGCATTTTATGTAACTGACAATCATATTCTGACTCTCTTTCTGTTTGGCTGGTCTGACAGGACCATCTATACCTCCCCTATCAAGGCCTTGTCCAATCAGAAGTTCAGAGATTTCAAGAACACCTTTGGGGATGTTGGACTCCTGACGGGTGACGTCCAGCTGAGTCCCGAGTCTTCATGTCTCATTATGACCACAGAGATCCTCAGGTACTGCAGCTACTTGTTATACATATTGGAACAATGTTTTTAAAGGACCATACCAGCCAAGTTCGAGTCTAATATATTAAATTTTCATACATATAACATTACTGACAGTCATTTCCCAAAGCATACTACTGGAATGGTGAATTAAANTTCATACATATAACATTACTGACAGTCATTTCCCAAAGCATACTACTGGAATGGTGAATTAAAAATTATTTTCCTACCTTCCAGACCGCCATTAATTTCAGTTCATTCTGGTACGCTATTAAAATCAACTTGTTGATGCTTGAAATGTTCTTGGGATAGGTAATCCATCATCGCAAACAAGATGTGTATTAAGGTTTTTTTCAAAGTTAGGTAATTTTAGCATTTAAGCATAATATAAAGCATGGAATGAATGTGTGTCTCCACTGATGAATATAGTCCCAAAAGAAGACCTGCGTTTATCGAAAAATTTAAATGACTGTGACTTCATAAGGCTGCGTAACTATTAGCAGGTGAAACATTGATTTTTAAGGTGGGTGTATTCTTGAATGTTTGATTTTGAAAGATTAAGAGATTTTGCAAAATATCAGGAAAGCTGAAATACGGTTTCATTCTTTAGAAAATGGTTATCAGTAACGTAACATGTATGAAACTTGAATATATTAGGCTCAAACATGCAAAGTGGTTGGCATGGTCCTTTAACAAACTTGGATGAACTTCTAGACTCTGTCATCGCTCTGTTCTCTCTCTCAGATCAATGCTTTACAATGGCTCAGAGGTCATCAGAGACTTGGAGTGGGTGATCTTCGACGAGGTTCACTACATCAATGATGCCGAGGTCAGGGAATCGCTTTCTGAATTCTTCATTTAACTGACTTACTGCAGAAAAAAAAATCATCAATAGATAACCATTTTCTTTTCCTCAGAGAGGGGTTGTGTGGGAGGAGGTTTTGATTATGCTCCCTGATCATGTCAGTATCATTCTGCTCAGTGCTACTGTACCAAATGCTCTGGAGTTCAGCGAGTGGATTGGGTAGGTGCGCCACGCTGCTGCATTTCTGAATATCACAGAGCCCCATGTGGTAACACTAGAGATTTAATGTTTTATTATGAAATTCCTCTTAAACTATAATGAAAGCAATCCTCAGTTGCAGCCCTAATGGTTCTTAAGCAAAGATGTGTTCACTAGTGAGTGGCTAGTGGCTTCTTTGAAAGTTTCCTACTCTCTCTCCCCTTAAATCTTTTTCCTAGTCGTATTAAGAAGAGGCATATTTATGTGATCAGCACAGTAAAGAGACCTGTGCCTTTAGAGCACCATCTGTATACTGGAAACAGCACCAAGACCCAGAAAGAGATGTTTCTGCTACTGGATGCTACAGGCAACTTCCTCTCAAAGGGGTACAGTATTCTTCTCGTCTCTAAGTCACTGTCAAAGCAACTGCTTGGTGATTTGGGTAAGTTTTTTTCCAATAACAGAGGAAAAGAATTGCTGTTTGTCATCCAGGTACTATGCAGCTGTTGAGGCCAAGAAGGAGCGTGCCAGCAAATATGCCCAATCATTCGGTGCAAAAAACACTTCCCAGAACACCTCATCCAGTCAGGTATTTCCTTCCTTTTCCCCTGCTGTTGCATGTTTGTCAAAGCATCTTTTCCCCACCCCGTTTCTCTTGATGCCAGTATTGTTCTTTGTCCTTTATCCTCCATCCATCATCCTCCTCCAGGACAGAGCAGTGTGGCTTTCTCTCCTGCACTTCCTGTCCCAGCAGCAGCAAACACCCGTCGTTGCATTCACCTTCTCTCGGACACGTTGCGACGAGAACGCCCGCTCGCTGGAATCCATGGACCTGACCACCTCCGTGGAGAAGGCGGAGATTCACTCTTTCTTCCAGAAGAGCTTGAGTCGCCTGAGAGGAGGAGACCGACAGCTGCCTCAGGTGAGAAGAATACCTCTGTTTGGGGTTCTTTGTTTGATTTCTGGCCCAAACGTGCAATGCATCAGGCAGATTCATGTCATCGGTTGCATATGGTATGTAAAATACTGTAAGAACTTCAGTACCCAGAAATTGAATGAGACTTCCACAAACTGTGCAGGAGCACACTCATATTAACCAGTCTGTCTTATACTAAGGACAAGAGAGTGAAAAGATTTAGGTTTTGCAAGTCCAGATTTGACTTGTCAGAGAGCTTACCCTTTGTGTTTTATGGTACAGTTTTTGTTTTGGTCTTTATTTATGATTATGGGGAAATGTTTATACCTCAAGCCATAAATTAATTTGGGACAGACATAGTAAAATGTCCAACATTTTAAAGGACTACTGGCCATTTTGCATGTTTGAGCCTAATATATTCAGTTTTCATACATGTAACGTTACTGACAGTCATTTCCCAAAGCATACTACTGGAACGGTGATTTAAAAAATGTTTTCCTACCTTCCAGACCACCATTGGTTTCAGTTCATTCTGGTATGCTATTAAAATTAACTTGTTGATACTTGAAACATTCCTGGGATAGTAATCCATCATCGTGAACAAGACGTATATTCAGATATTCAGATTTTTTTTTCGAAGTTACATAATTTTAGCATTTAAGCACAATAAAAAGCACATTCACGGAGTGAATGTCTCCACTGGGGAATATAGTCCCAAAAGGAGACCTGCATTTATTGAAAAATTTAAACGACCGTGACTTCATAAGGCTGTATAACTATTAGCAGGTGAAACATTGATTTTAAGGTGGATGTATCACTTGAATATTTGATTTTGAAAGATTAAGAGATTTTGCAAAATATCAGAAAAACTGAAATACGGTTTTATCCTTTGGGAAATGGTTGTCAGTAATATAACATGTATGAAAATTTAATATATTAGGCTCAAACATGCAAAATGCTGGTACGGTCCTTTAATAAAGATGCTTTTCTGTCCTGCAGGGGTATTTTTGCATTTAAATCCTGCCTAATGCAGTTTACTGAGAAATAGTTTGGGTTTATTGTATTATATTTACTTGTTTTATGTGTGTCGTGCTTAATTACTTGTTGGTTCTGTCTCTTAGATCCTGCTCATGAGGTCCCTGTTAAAGAGGGGAATAGCAGTCCATCACAGTGGAATCCTGCCAATACTGAAGGAGGTCATTGAGATGCTTTTCTCTCGAGGACTTGTAAAAGTGAGTCACACAATTCATTAAAACAACACTGTGGAGAGAAAGTGGCAAAACTCTTCACACCTAAATGTTGGCACTTTTAGTATCTGGATATATTGTAGTGTTTTTTATCAGTATCAAAGGGGCGGGGCATTAACTCAGATAGTGTCAGGTAAGTTGTCAGTCAAAAATCCTCTCACCTTCTGCATCTTCTTTTCACACCACAGGTGCTGTTTGCCACTGAGACATTTGCAATGGGAGTGAACATGCCCGCCAGAACCGTTGTGTTCGACAGCATCAGAAAACATGACGGGACTTGCTTCAGAAATCTGCTACCTGGTATAATTCTTTCAATCACTCCCCACACTCACCTCTTTTTTTATGTGAAGCTCTCTTCTTTATCATCTTGTACTTTCCTCTTCTTCTCACCATCTTATCCAAACTCTTCCTGTTGCCTTTGCATTTTAAGGTGAATATATTCAGATGGCAGGTAGGGCAGGAAGGAGAGGTCTGGATGCTACAGGCACAGTCATCATTCTCTGCAAAGCCGGAGTTCACGAGATGGCAGACCTGCATGCCATGATGTTGGTGAGGCACTTCACATTTTAAAGGACCATACTGGCCATTTTGCATGTTTGATCCTAATATAGTCAATTTTCATACACGTAACGTTACTGACAATCATTTCCCAAAGCATACTACTGGAATGGTGAATTTAAAAAAAAATTTCCTACCTTCCAGATCGCCATTGGTTCCAGTTCATTCTGGTACGCTATTAAAATCAACTTGTTGATACTTGAAATGTTCCTGGGATAGGTAATCCATCATTGCAAATAAGATGAATATTCAGGTTTTTTCGAAGTTACTTCATTTTAGTTAGGTTTAGTTGGGAAGTTAGGTCATTTTAGCGTTTAAGCGCAATAAAAAGTGCGGAGTGATCTGAAAATGCTTCTTAGTGGTGCATTTAAGTGCTGTAGTGAAGAACCGACAAGCTAAAATTACATAACTTCAAAAAAAACCTGAATACATCTTGTTCGCGATGATGGATTACCTATCCCAAGGAAGTTTCAAGTATCAACAAGTTGATTTTAATAGCGTACCAGAATGAACTAAAATAAATGCCATTGCTTTGGGAAATGATTGTCATTAACATTACGTGCATGAAAATTGAATATATTAGGCTCAAACATGCAAAATGGCCAGTATGGTCCTTTAACATTGACCTGCCATATGGGTTTATATATCATTCAATATGGTATCTGCCAATTTCTGGAGATAACTTTCAAATCTTTGTCACTCTGAGGCAGAATGTGGCCTCTTGTTTGTCTTGGCTGTGTTGCAAAGACGTTTCTTCAAGCTGGGTTTATCTCATTTAGCCTTTCATTACACAGCTGAGTGGGCTATGTTAGCTCATTTTCCCTTTGAGGTAGTTTAGCGACAACTGCTTTCAATTTCAGTGGACCCCTCAACAGAAATAAATAACCTTTATTTCTGGTCAGAGCTTTATTACATCTTCATGACTAAATGTAAAAGAACCACAGCCTCCTCTGTTTCCTCTGAGATTTGATGTGTTTGCTGTAATAGATAGTGCTCTTTCTTTCCTATCCAGTTTCAAATATTGCATTACATCAGCAAACTTCACAGTGAATTTGGATGCTTCGACTTTAGTCACAGGGAAAGTAAATCAAATAAAACACCCTTTTTTTCTGCACTTGACAGGTGCCTCAGAGCAAGGCATTAATGGTCCATTGCTTAAGTAGGGCTGGTCAACTGCAACAGTAATGAATATTCTCAATCTACCCCACTTCCTGTTCACCTTTACTGAATTTCTTTAAAGTTATTTTATTGATTTTTAATCTTCCTTAAATACATCATTATATTAAAAAAAGAGACAGACAAAAGAAAAGCAAAACAAATATAAACAACCCGTTCATATAAATAAAGCAAACACATGGTTGCCAGGAAGAGGCTGCAGACATATTCAGTAGGCATAAGAGGAAATTTTTCTGCTTAAATTTAGTTTTGTACGTAATAAAATCCCCTTTGTGTTTTTTCAGGGAAGGCCTACTGTCCTCCACTCCCAGTTCAGACTGACCTACACTATGATTCTCAATCTGTTGCGAGTGGAGGCCCTTCATGTGACTGAGATGATGAGGAGGAGCTTCTCTGAAAGCCACAGAGACACACAGGTAAACAGCTGCACACCAGCAGAAAAACTGAAGAAGATGTTTCTAAATCCAATACATGTAGAATTTAATATAGAATAATGAATGAAACAAGTCAGTCACCGAAGTGACTGATGGGAAGTAGATCAGATCATCAATAAAAAGGGAATCTGATGTTTCCTACAGCCTCATTTGATTCTTGCTGGTTTTCTTATTTCTCCTCCTTCTCCTCCTCCTCTCTTCCTCCCACTCTAGGCCCACGAGAAAAGGATCAGGCAGCTGAAGCAGACGCTCTCCACTCTGCCTCCTCTGGACACAGAGGGCCAGCTGGCCGATCTGTTGCCTTACTACCACACTGTGACAGAGCTGCACACCACAGCCGAGGCCCTCCAGGTTCACACACGACCTGACACGAAGAAAGTTTTAAGCTGCTGCTCAACCGCCTCTTAATTTCCATTTCTGCTTTCAGCACGGCATTCTGGAGTCTGTCAGTGGGCTGAAAGCTGTGTCTGTGGGCCGAGTTGTAGTCGTTAACAACAAACAGCATCTCAATGCCCTGGGAGTTATTCTGCAGGTAGGCGTGTGTGTGTGGGGTGTTGAAAAACAACTTTGTGGAATCCAAGCCTACATTTCCATATGTTTTTGAATGCAACAATAATAACATGATTATTATATGTAAATAAACTCACTTTAATTTTGAGATGTGGGTTTGGGATATCTGTGGTCACATATGCAACAGAAATTGCATGCCTTGTGTACATGCTGATGAACATCAAACATCTAGTTGGGTGTGAATTGCGAAATCCTAAAAATTAAGCAAGAAATTGATCTTGTTAATCTCTGCATCTCTGTCTTTTAACATGGACTCATCTATCCCATCCTCTCTGCCCCGATCTCTCTCCCTGCCAGGTCTCCAATGACTCTGTGAATCGCACATTTACCGCTCTCATTATTTGTGAGAAGGGCAACGAGGAAGGGAAAGGAAACGGCCCCGACGCCACTGCTTTACCACACCTCTACAACACGGCTCTCTTCATACCTGAAGGTTAGCTGAAATTAAAATTGAATTGATTTGTGTAAATATACTGTAATTAGACAGATACACAGAAACACACACTCTGATTTCCTCCCAGCTGTGTTAAGAAACAGCAGAATGAGCCAAACGCACACACAATTATGCTGTGTCCTGCTATTTTCCTCAGGGCCATGCAGCCACACAGTGCAGAAGTTGAAGCTGCAGGACATTTCAGCCATAACAGTGAAAACGCTCAAAGTGATTCCTGACAGGATCATTGATAACTACAACAAAAGGCAACAGCCACGATTCAGGTGTGTGTCTTTTCTTGTCTGTTTTTAGGGAGAATATGGGGTCTTAATGTCCTAGAAATATGGTACCTTGTCAGGACCATTTTCTAGGCTAAAATGAGAAGAATATGTTTCTTGTAATAGTACAAGTTTGACAGCAAAAGGTTATATGTGCAGAGATAAAGACAACAATTTATGTGACTCTTTCGCTCGCCCTTCAGACATGACCCTCCTGGCCAGGCTATATCCACAGCGACCCAGGAGCTCTTGCGATTGGCCGAGGCTAACCCTGGTGGGATAGCGACCCTTGACCCAGTAAACGATCTGCAGTTGAAGACTGTGGATGTGGTGGAGGGCTGCATGAGGCGCCGCAGGCTGGAGGACAGCCTTAGAAATTTCAACTGCGTCCACTCTCCTACTTTCTCAGAGCAGGTTGAGTAAGCACGTGTGTGTCTTGAGTATCAATATGAACAATTCAAAAAGAGTATGAAGTGCGCCCTTTCTCATGTCTTCAGTGGAAGGTAAATTTCACACGAAGAAGGCGATTTCAGACAATCCATTTTTTATTTTCAGCTTTTCTTGCATTTTTTCATTTCTCTCTTTTTTACTCCTGCCTCAGTTTTCTTTAATCCTCCATCATTTTTTCTTTATAGGCTGATTCTGATTCACACACACTGACAGTTAATGTGATACGCGATACAAAGCAGGCCATCAGTTTACAATAATTGGCTTCAGTGTGTTTATTCACAATTTACATAGTGTGAACACAATTCAGTGTGTTTATTTACATTTAACCTAGATATCCCTCTCTGCTGACAATGATAATATAAAAAGCAACATTTTCCTCCATGCTACAGTGTGTCATTGCTTTTTTTGGTGCCTTGAAATCAGGTCACTGGTGTTGTACCCAAGTTAAGTAACCAGTGTGTGTGTTTGTTTGTGTGCCTCAGTTTGCACAGGTTAAGGAGAGGATGAGTGTGCAGGAAGAGATGGACAAGCTGCTCTTTCTGGTGTCTGACCAGTCTCTGTCTCTGCTGCCTGAATACCACCAGAGGATCAAGGTTTGCGTCAGACATTTAACAATGTGAAAATTGAATATATTACGCTCAAACATGCAAAATAGCCGGTATGGTCCTTTAAGGACTTGAGAATGGATCCAATGACTACAAAAGACCTGGAACCCCCATTCTAAATGACCAATATTACTAGAAATCAATAATATAGTACGACTCCAGAGGTAAGAGCTAGTGTCCAGAGCAAATTCTTATGATAGTGGCCATGATTTTTGTCAGTATGAGTAAATTATAAGACATGGAAAATATGGGAAAAGGAATATGATTCAACCTAAACTTGTTGATTTTGAAAGGTTTTTTTTTTTCCTGTAGTATATTACATTTGGAGAAAGAGAGCTGGACAAAAGTCAGAAATTATGTTTTTGAGTTCAGAATCATGAAAGTTTGCATGGTGATGAATTCAGTTAGCAACACAAAAAATGACATGAAGGAGTACTTTTCTGTTGCTCATAGATTTATAATTAATGAAACATTTCCAGCCCTTGTGGGGAACTAGTATGAACCAGGGTCTATACCTAAAAAAAACAAAAAAAAAAACACTTCAGCAGCAAGCATTGTACTTCAAAAGGTATGATTCTGCTCTCTTTTTAAGTATAGTCTCTAAATAGCTTAAATATGAGGATAAATTGAACTCTGGATGTACAGACAGCCACGTCCTAAACACCACTCACTTTCTCAAACTGTTTTGTTTTTTTTTCCACGGTGGTCTGTCCAGGTTCTGCAATCCCTTCAGTATGTGGACAGCAGTGGGGCGGTGCAGCTGAAAGGTCGAGTGGCTTGTCAGATCAGCAGCCATGAGCTGCTGCTGACGGAGCTGCTGTTTGAGAATGCCCTGAGCCCGCTGGCACCTGAGGAGAGCGCCGCCCTGCTGTCCTGTCTAGTTTTCACACAGAACACACAGGTGGAGCCACACATCACCAACACCCTGAAGGAGGTAAGGAAGGCAGAGGAAAGAGTTGTGTGTCTGGTGTGTGAATTGTTGTCGCCTCATACATCCTTTGAATCTGCTCGTGTCTCACAGAGAAAAAGAAATGTTCGGCATGTCTAATTAAACAATAATTCAAATTGTCTTCAATCAATTTTACCAATTAAAAATCTAAATTTTGAAGAAGCCAAATTTTTGGGGGGGTGTATTTTTTTTAGCCAATTAAGAAACAGCTTAAATATGTGATTATAAAATCCACAGCTTTCTTAAATTTCAAGGTCCACTTCGAAATTCAAACCTTAACCAATGAGTAGCCCTGCACCAAAACATGTAATTTGTGTACTTTAAAAGGTGAGGTAAAAGTATTTGAGTAAAATTACAACAAATACCATCAAATAACATTACTTTTACTACATTGTTTAGTCATGAGCCTATTTTAGATTTTCCCTCCCTTAACTCCAGGAATTTAGATATTAAAATAACCGCCCAGACTGTCTCTTTTGGTGATTCACTCACAAAAACACAGACGCTGTTTGTATTCACACCTTTCTTGTGCGGATTCAATTCGTTACTGCTTCACCCTGCAGAGGAGACAGCAAAGACGCTTCACCTGACTTGCCAAGTCCCTGACTTATTTATTAATTCTGTGGGTGCCTCACTTGAACAGACACATCCTCACATGCTGTATCCATGTGCGCATACTGTCCACCACCTCTGATACATGGAAGTGCTTTATGAAGGCCTAAATTAGTGATGATTGCTCTATCTGCAGCAATTCCTACATTCGGCCATCCTCAGAGAGCAGCCACAGCACAATTTGTGAACAGATTTCCTGAACGCTGATGACAAGGTCTCCGTGACAGCGCAGTGCGGAGAGAGAGATTGTTGAGAGGATGGAAGTGATAAGGGATGCATTCGAGGGTGGCTTGTAAAATTTAAAAAATCTCTCTCTCTCTCTCTCACTCTCTCTCTCTCTGTTTTAGGGCATCGATTGGGTGCTGTCAGTGGCCCAGCGTATCGGACAGCTGCAGAGGGATTGTGGGATAGGACAGACAGCAGAAGAGTTTGTAGGCCAGTTCAAGTTTGGCCTGACAGAGGTGGTGTACTGTTGGGCCAGAGGCATGGTGAGACTTAACATTTTTGTTGCACTGATGAGATTTTGTGAAAGTGTTTTGTCATTTTGTTGCTAGTCATTCAATTTGTCACTACACAATCAAAGTGACAAATTCAGGATTTTCTGGTGTACTATGCACCAAGTACGCATAATCTTCTTTTCTGCAATCCTTGTCAAATTTTGTCTATTTAAACGCAAATCGCTCAGAATATCCTGAAAAGGTACATTTCCAGTTCTAATGAGACCAGATCATCTTTTGAGAGATAAAAGGGAGTTATTTTGTACTTTTTTGAGATATTCTGTCCTAAACTGACCTGCACAACATTTTTTTTTTTGCTTTTGTCACATCATTTACCACCTCATCAACATCACACCTCTCATCCTGCTGTCATGTTTTGCCACCTCCTGCCCAATCGCAGCCGTTTGCGGAGATCGCCCAGCTGACTGACGTCCAGGAAGGCACGGTGGTCCGCTGCATCCAGCGTCTGGACGAGGTGCTGAAGGAGGTNGACGTCCAGGAAGGCACGGTGGTCCGCTGCATCCAGCGTCTGGACGAGGTGCTGAAGGAGGTGCGTCAGGCTGCCTGCATCGTTGGCGACGCCGTCCTGGGGAGTAAGATGGAGAGGGCCTCCCTAGCTATCCGCAGGGACATCGTCTTCACCGCCTCCCTCTACACACACTAAAACACAGCAAGAGAGAGAAAGGGGAGGGAGTGGGGANTCTTCACCGCCTCCCTCTACACACACTAAAACACAGCAAGAGAGAGAAAGGGGAGGGAGTGGGGAGGGTGAGGATGCTTGTGAATGTGAGCCTGCAGCAAAGTGGTTGCATGAAAGGTGAGAGTGTGTTTTTATGTGTGTGCCAGAGAGGTAGTGCCTGTTGTCATGTGAATGCTAATTAGAATAATTATATGTGCCTATGAAGCACGCCGCTGTTTACATTAACTGGATCCTATGAAATTTCCTGACAATGAAGAAGGGAAGTCTTTTATCCAACAGACCTGCTGCAGGATGATGTGGGTTTGTAATGCACTGTACAGTAATAATGCATACTGAAATCCAAAATCAGGATGAGGTATCCTCATGTTTTTAAGAAAAAAATAATAAAGAAAGTACAACACAACATTCAAACTCTGCTGTATGACATTCTGTAAATGGCTTTTCCAGGATTAAAATCCCCCTCACCAAAAAATATTCTAGGACAGCATGCATGAGGCAAATGTTGAGTGTAAGGACAGCCAGGGTTTGACTGTAATGGGATGTTCCAGTCCAGCGGCTGAGCTGTCCCTTTAAGACAACGATATCTCTGTCTGATGAATTCAGCGTTAGTGGAGAAACCTTATTAGACCAGCAGCAGCTACACGCACAAACATCCTGAGCAGATCCGTGCGTGTACGCGCTCTGTTGGCTATTTAATAACCTGCTACGAGGTATTTAGTGGCTTGAAGCCGTGGGTGTTGAGATGAAGACCTCGTAAGGATGGGCTGCTCCTGTTTGGAATAAAACTCTCCATCAACGCGCAAGAGGGATACATTTCACCCCTCCATCACTTAGCCCATCCAGAGGAGGAGAGAAGAAGAAGAACCAGAATGACGTCTGAAAAACACGGTGAGATGTTTTATTAACTCGGGATTATGTGGCGTGTTTTTGTCTGATTGAGCCACTCGGGGTTTCCACATTCCACTGAGCTGTGAAACACGGGCACAGTCATGCTAAAACGATTTTTCTTTTTTTTTCTGTCATTCGTTATTTCTCTGCAAAACGCTGTTTGTGTTGCGCTGCTGCGTGGGTAGAAAACACAGAACTACTGTACAGACCTTTAAATGTGTCCATTTTAGCAAAAAAAAAAAAAAAAAAAAAAAGAGTTTATTATACTTCATTTGTCATATTTTCATTCTGTGTCATATTTAATCCGGATAACACATTAAATTATATAAAATTATATGATACTTACATAGGAGGATTTTATTACATTTTCTTCAGAATTAATCGTTTTCTCTATTTGTCTCATCATTACGCACAGGCCCACATCTGTGCGTGGGTGTCTCGTGTCCGCGCGCGCGTCTATCGGGCTGTATGCTTTCACGCGCGCGCGTTTGACGGCCTTAAATTAGCTTTGACGTAATATTGCTCCGTCTGGTACATAATAATTGTTTTACCTCGTCTCCTTTTTTTCCTGCCTGTGGGTTCAAGCATCCAGGATGATGGAGTTTACACAGCTGTGAAATAAAACAAATAAAATGAAATGGAAAATTATGGAGCTCAAATAGCTGTCCAGTATTTAAAAAAAATAAAATAAAAGCAACAAAATAAATAAATAGTAATAATAAAAAAATAAAATACAAATTTTCACAGACACCGTAAAGAACATATAGGCTGCAGCTTGGATATAACGTGACTGTATATTGTTTTGTCTTGTGTTATGCAGCTCTAGTAAATATTAGGCCAATTAGTTTGTCCCTGAACAACAATATTCCCTGAAGATAACTACATCAATCCTTAATAGATTTTATAATGATGCAACAGCCACAGTAAAACAGCCCTTTCCTGTTGCAATAGCAGAGATATGAGTGATCAACTTACACTGCAGGACTGATTTTGGCTCATAAATCAGTATAAATGATTTAAAAACAATCTTTCAATTCTCAGAATGAAGCTGGACAATATTTCCACCTAACCAGGGATTCATTTACACCTACAGCACCAACCACAGAGGCATTTAACCAGCTGGAGGATTTGTTCTATCCCTTTAGTCATTTATTATTAACCCTCTAAGATGATTTAGATATCAACAGCAGATTATTAATGCGTTGATTACAAGTAGGACAATTACTGGTATGTTGAGGCTTAACTCTTTGTTGTGCTGACATTATGACAGTTTCATCAGAAGAGGCTGTATGTGATATGTTTGTTTTGCCACTAGTGATTTTCTTATGTAATATATGCACCGGCGTTGTATCATTAATTCTTATAATCTGATATCACAGCCATTGTTTCCACAGTCATTCTGTAACTGTGGAATCTCGAACATCACTAAAATACTGAATCTCATTCATACACAGACTATTTGCAACCATGAGTACATTGCTCACAAATGAAACATTACAGGCCCATGTTCAGCCTTCTTGAGGTATTTTTAAGAAACTATGCTTTTATAAGTACAAATTTACAGCAAAAGCCACTATATATACCTGGGTCTGTACTTGAAAGGTGCATTCATAGTGGTAAACACTGCAATTCTGCTCACCCCTTTTTAAAGGTGGCCCTCTTCAGCTTAAAATAGTCAAGATACTAATAATATGACAGGTCTTGATGACTCTAGCTGTCAGACCGGGGAAAAAATTGCATTTATTGCTTATGTATTGCATTAATCATTGATCATGCTTATATAACCAGTTAAATTAGATTTAGCATTTCTGGGATTAATAAGATAAGCCCTGAATGTGAACTTGTTGACAATGTTCTTTCTTGCTGTGTGTGTTTTGATGGGAATGTTCCAGAGATATGACCTGGGTGAAGGTTATCCTGTCTTGGGAAAGTCACTCATAAATGTGAAGAAGTTTCAGTTGGCAGAACAAAATGCACCTGTTCCATATCAAGAGCCAATGTGTGTGTGCTGATGTTTGTGTGTGGCTATGTTAGATGCTTGTAACTTAGTCTCACTGCATTTACAGAGCTTAGCAGAGCTCTCTCTCTCCTGCTTGAAAGTATTAGGAAAAAAACTTTAAGGTAAGAAGTAGTCTGAGTTGTACTCATGTCTCACATTTATTTAAAGGATATTTCTACCACACGGTGGATGAGAAATTTCCACAACAGATGCAAAAAACACAATGTAGTGCCATGATTGTGTTCCTAAGCATCTTTTCATTAATAATTAAGAATCAATGTCTTGAAAAACAGGATTTAATATGTTAATATTAGCTCTTCATCCTACTCAGCAGTTCAGTATTTATAGTTTGCACATATCATTAGCGCTGAAGATCTCAAAACGTGAAATTTCAGCAGTAATTTATAAAGTCAGCAGTGTCCAGTACACTGCTGAAATGGTTTAAATTAAAATACTTCCACTTACATACCGACTATTTTAATTATTTAATGAGAAGACACACTGAAATGTAATTGAAGTTGCCATTTCCTATTTTAACTGCATAATTTTCCACTGATAGTTGCTCCTGAATAAGAACCAAAAAAGTGATTTCATTTCCTTTGATACTACTAAAGATTCAAAATGGAGAAACAGAGCTTGCTCCATTTTTTTTTCTTTACTCTTGTGTTCTCCAAGCTATCGACGCTGCCTTTAAAAGGCATCTCTTCAACCACACTCGCTCCTTCCACCTCTATCTGTTTCTCGACCACTTCTTGGTATGACAGAGTAAAGGGCAGTTACGTAAAGCTGGTCCCTGAGCACAAGTTGTCATTCCTCATCACTCAACTGCATCCTTTTTCTCTCCTCTCCTGCTCTCCTTCCCTTCCTACTGTCGTCCATGCTCTCTCCTTTCCTCTCTTGTGTCATCCTCACCAATAATTTCCCTTCCTCTTCGCTGTTCACGTCATCATGGATTACTCATGCAGCCATTTCCTCACTGTGAAACATGGCACCCTGTCACTCATTTGTTGAACAAACACTGCGGAGGTGTGACCATGAAATATTCAGGCACCCAAATTGGTTGTTCAAACAAACCATCTTCATCTCTGTGGAAGAAATGCCATATTTCTAAGCTTTCATCGTTAGCAAACCTTGTTTTGAAGGGAGCAAGACGGATTTGGAAGTGAAAATAATCAATCAGTGTCATCATTAGCTCACGGAATACAGGAAAATATTGGGCCTTTTCTTTGTAAATCCTTTTTGATGTGTTGCTGAGGAGCTGTCGTCTGTGTAATTGTTTTTCCCTCCCAAAGACTGTAGATAAGATGTTTTACTTTCAGCGTGAGGATAAATGTGTTATCATGCTTGGGTAAGACAACCAATCCTCTCCCATACATACGGCTCTTTTATCGTTGTTCTCCTGCTCTCATTCCCTTGTTATGTATTTGTCATGGATCACCAACCTGATTATTTCTGTCTCTCCTTTGCTCACTTCTCCCTCCTTTTCTTCTCTCTCTCTCTCTCTCTCTCTCTCTCTCTCTCTCTCTCTCTCTCTTGTCCTCTCTCTCTCAGGTCTTGATGACTCTGGCCGTCAGACCATGCAGCCCCCTCCATACCTACCTGGGCCACAAGACCCGAATGTACCCCAGCACCCCAACCCTGCACCAGGCTCCCAACCAAACTACCCTCCTCCACCTCCACCTCCAGGATCTGATGGCTACCTCCAAGAGACCCAGTTCCAATGTGGGCCACTGGGGCCTCCAGGAGCCCCACAGGGCTACACAGTTCAGACCCAGGGCCCTGGCAGCACTATGCCTCACCCACCCGTGGGGTACCTTCACCCGGGCTACCCACTTCAGCTGCAGCCCTGCACAGCCTATGTACCCGTCTACCCCATGGCATCAGTGAGTCTGAGGGAGAAAGAAAGAAATTACGAGATCGAAAAATGATTCTGCTTCTTAAATGTTTCAGTACTAGAGTATTAAAAGTGCTGTCCTGTAGTTCCTCAGAATAAAGAGTTCTACAAAGAGTAAATATCTCATGTTATTTATTTATTCTTTTTTTTTTTTTTTTTTTTGTAAAATTATCAAGGTAAAACAAGGCTGTTTTTTAAAGTTCCTGAAAAGTCAAAATTTTGGAGTTAAGCGTTTACCTCTGAAAACGAGTGGAAGAAACATAGAAAATCTCCCAAAGTAGAAACACTAAGGTACAAAATCGACTTGAGTACAGTTTTTAAGTAAATGTATTTTGTTACGTTCCTCCTCTGCATAGCTATTACCCTATCTAGCTTCTGCTTTCCTCCCTCCTTCACTTCTTTATAACGCTGTTCCTTGCCTTTATAAAAATGCTTTGTCAGTTTTTATAGCAGCTCCATATCACTTAAAAAATGCTTGTGTTTCCTCTCTCTCTTTCTCTCCCTCTCTCTCTCTCTCTCTTCTCTCCTCTGATAAGGGTCAGCCCTACATGCCAGCTGGGGGAGGCCACCCAGGGATTCCGCCGGGCCAGATTCACCCCATGCAGATGCCACCCAGCATCACCTTAATGGATCGTCGACCACCTCATGACTACCTGCCCATTGCTGTGCTCACCACGGTCTGCTGCTTCTGGCCCACAGGCATCATCGCCATCATCAAAGCAGTGCAGGTTCATGCTGCCTCCCACAATCCTTTTCATCTATTTATACTACATAATGTCTTTTTAAATAAGGATTTTGTTTGTAGATCAGATTTTAGAATGACAACTAAGTGTATATTTATATTATACTGTACAAAGCATATTAGCTCAAAAATCCTACTAGTTTTTTTGTTATATGAACTCTGAATTACTATGAACTTTGGAAAGAACAAAAATACATATTTTATGAATTTTTTCAGCCATGTTGGTGTTTGCTGGTTATGTAGTGATCACTGATGAGGAGGTGCAGATGTAATATCTTTGTGATATACTGTATGTTACTTGTGAAGTTCATTCCAAATTTAGATGTGACAGTCTCAGAAAATGTACACAATTACAATATGGATTAAAACATGGAAGCTAATTCATTTTTGGCAAAATTAAAACTCCTCAATTTTTAATATCATAGAAACATCCTACATACATCAAAATAAACTACAGACTTTGTCTCTGCTTTGCGATTGATAGTTCACCCATCAGTTGAGATGGGTGAACTATCATCTCCTTTTCCCCAATTCCCACGGACTGGAAAATAAACGAAGCTACATTGGTGTAGATTTGTTCTGCAGGAAAATTTGGACAGCATGTCAGAGCAGCATTCAGCAGGAATGTGTTGAGCAGCATCTGATACTTCAAACACTCTTAAATTATGCATAATTGGCAAAAATGCTGAAGATGAGAAGGAAAGCAAATTGCCAAAACAGATGCCAGGATTTGGATTACACGTTTAATGAGAATTTATCTTCTTTTTTTTTTTAATGTTTTTCTTCTAAGTGCAGTATGCTGCTGCAGTGTTGTTGCCCTAAACATTCATCATGTTGCCTCAGCAGTGTCCTCTATATGACTTCTGCAAAAAGAGCACAGTTTGCTCTCTTATGATCTCTATTGAATAAGCTTGCTGTTGTTGTCTCAAAGAGGAGTCTCAGAGTCTTTTCTTATTAAGACAGAAGTTCACTGAAGATCTTACGACGTGGTGGGAGATCGCCTGTACAATACAATGCAAGAGAATCTCAAAAATGTCTTTGAATACTAACAAAATAATCTTAGAATGATGATGTTACACAGTAGCTTTATAGAGAGCAGTAAGAAGGGAAGACTGGTCAAGACTGACTCTGTAGGTGACCGTAAGATAAAGGTCATCTTCTCATGGGAAATAGAAGAGTGAAAGTACAGAATGTCTGAACTGACAATTTGTATCATAAAAGTACAAAGTGCATCTCACACAGTCAGGAAAGCACAGCGTGTTGATTCTTTTCTATATTTACAAAATAATTTAGGTCAAGGAACGGGTGTCAGAAAGACATTTAGTAGCAGATTCAGCACAGAGCGCATATTTTCCAACAATCTCTATTGATCTTCCAGCACATACAATTAAATTGAGCGTGGTAAGAAATGTGAAGGCTCACGCTGATTGCTGCGTTAGCTCATGATCCTGTTCTTTGCTGTCGTATTGGTAGACCGTGCTGACCAGCATGCACAAGACATTACGTAACTGCACCATTGTCGGTGCAATAGGAGAGAATGGATTTTTCCTCTGGGCTTGCTCAGCTGGGTGGGAGCTGTGTATATCGTTACAGTGTGTTTATGGCCTTTTTCTACTGAATCAGGAGGCGCTGTATTGAAAATTGATCATTTCATGGCGTTTTTGACAGATGCTGTTTAAATAAGGCTCTCTCTCCTGCTCTCACTTGTGCATCTCGTTCTTGTTACGTAACCTATAATCTAATTTCACTTCCCATCCACCCACCCCTCCCTTCCCCCACCCTTAGGTGCGTACAGCAATAGCCAGAGGAGACATGGTGACGGCAGAAATAGCATCCCGTGAGGCACGCAACTTCTCCTTCATCAGCCTGGCAGTTGGCATCGCCTCCATTGTGCTATGTACCATTCTCACGGTGGTCGTCATCATCGCCTCACAGCACCATGATGATGACTGGGAGCCGTAACTACAGACACCGTCAGAGAAAATGGAAAACCATCAGGTCTAAATACATGTAGGAGCACTGAAAATGCACTCAATGCTATTGTTTACTGTTATACAAAGGGTGTGAATGCTGGCCCTCTGTGTGTGCTGTCACACACACACACACACACACACACACACACACACACACACACACACACAGCTCTGACCTAACCTGCTGGCATCAAAATCTCGCTGATGACAACCAAATACAGACAACATTCAAATGCCAAATACAAGCATCTATCAGATGAGGCCCAGTATTAGTGTTATATGAGCTTCAGAGGGGAAATAAAGCTCCTGCATTAACATTTCATTCCGACACTGATGAATTCATCGGGTGTTTGTGTGTAGTTAGATGAGAGGATAGGTCACAGTGTGTTTCAGCATTTAACTCCTTCAGACCACAAAAAATGTCCTAAATGGACCATCACTGTTATAGAAATTAGGAAATTAGAGACACCATTGAAAGTTCAATTAGGATAGCTCTATATGAACGTATTAGTCATAAAATGCAAGTAAACGTGTTTTCTTTTTAAAAACAATGTGCCATGTTGAACAGTGTACTATTGATTTACAGATTAACATTATTACTGATGCACTTACATAACTGACTGTCAAGCCGATTCACAGCATAGCGTTAGAAGAGACGATCAATAGACATTTTACACACCAAACAGAATGGACAGTCACTGTCTAACAACCAAACATGGAGTATTTATTTCAGATTTCTGTTATATGGATGAAATAATCATGGTTATCACAATTTATATATTTTGCTTATTTAGTTAAATCTGTTATTTATTAATTGATTGATTATTGTCTGCTATAATTTACAGTATATCACTAGTTTTTCTGCTATCTGGCAATGAATTTGGCTTAAATTTGATATCTTATGGGACGGTATTGCACTTTGTAGTAACCAAATGGCACAGCAGCTTACATTTATAGTTCTAGTGCATGTTGAATATAAATTTGTTAATGGGCTTTAGTGCAAAAATAGCTCTGTGGTTGGAGTATTTAAAAAAAATTCATATATCTAGAAGTGTGTGATGTTTTTCAGACTTTTGGTGGTATAAGTGGAACAAGCTGCTATTAAAAAAGAACAGGAGTCGATTTAGATCATAAGTATTTGAATTTAGGGTTTGCAAATGTTTTTGCAAGTATTTTAGAAATGTATTGGCCTATTTTGTGTTGCACATCTCTTGTTGTTTAATCTCTTGGACAGTGTATGTGACAATAACTGCTAAGAAAGGTTTTAGCACGTTAACATCTGCTGCATGCCATCCTCAGTTTGTTTCCATTTATCTTAAATATTAAGGGTATATGTGAGGCTGTGAACTGCTATAACATCCTTTCACTAATGCTCTACAACAAATCAGGGTTCCCTTACAAAATGATGGTTTCTCTGCTGTAGCGTAACACTGAGCAGCAGACACAGAATGGCTATAACGTGACAAATGGCCGGAGATTGCAGCCATTAAAACAGGATTTAGACCTGAAAGTGAATGTTTCCAAGGAGAGAGAGAGAGAGAGAGAGAGAGAGAAAACATTAATGCCTATAGTATATTGTAGCACTTTTTGCCTCTATGATCTGCTCTGAGCCCCTTTCAGTTTCTCTCCTTCTGTCTTTTTCCTGTAAACGATAAATTATTGGACCTAAACAGTGACATATCTTTTTTTTTTTGCTTCCTACTTTCCTGTGTTGATCCCTATGATAAAACTATTTTTAAAAGAAACATTATAAAAATATTTAAAATTTAGTTTGATGATAACGACAAGAAGTAGAAAAATAATAATAATAATAATAATAATAATAATAATTATTATTATTATTATTATTATTATTATTATTGGCAACTACATTGCATTTAATTATTAACAATGTACATTGTTAAGACTCGCCTCCTCTCCTAACTGTGTTTTATTAGCATTAGAGAAATGAATGGGTTTTCTCATAGACCATTCTGTTCATCAGTCTTTCTACAAAAAATGAAAACTGCTCTATCCATATATTGTATTTGAACGCCATCACTGTCACTGTAACCAAGATAAAACTGTAATTATACCATGAGGCTTGATGTTGTGCCAATGGCCAAGATTCATGGGATGTGTCGTCTTTGAATACTAACAAAATAATCTTAGAATGATGATGTTCACCTGTCCAATACAGTAAAAGATACACGTTAATCATAGAATATGGATTAAAAAAACAAAACAAAACATCGGAACAGTTTTCACCTTTTCAGAAAGACTGATAAAAGCGTCAGTGAGAAAACACTGATTTATGGGTGACAGTGCAGTTTCTTTGTACAGAAGCTAAAATACTCTAACAGTGGATGTGTGTGTACTGAGTGTGTATCCAGTTTATGCAGAGCTAGGCTTCATCTCCCTGTGTGCTTTCTGATTGGATGTTTCTGTGCTGTGCTCAACATATTTGGCTCAGCAACCCAAACTAGCTGTTCATTATACAGTTGGGAGATGTGTTCCTCGTTTTTTTTTTTTTTTTTTNTTTTTTTTTTTTTTTTTTGAGCTCGTAAATGCAACAGGTTTCTTGTTCAAAGCGGCAACTGCCAAAAATGACGTGTGCGCTTCTGTTTGGTTTATTATTATGTTCATGGATACGTTGCACATGCATTGGTTGTTTCTGACTTCAGTTGTTAAATAAATTTTGGGTTGTGAATGACGTGTAGCTCTCTCTCTCTCTCTCTCTCTCTCTCTCTCTCTCTCTCTCTCTCTCTCTCTCTCTCTCTCTCTGTGGTGCTATTTATAGTTGCCCTGGTTTCTCTCTTCCTGTCTCTCTCTCTTGTTCCCTCTCTGTCAGAACATGAACTATCTCTCTCTCCATCTACTGTTTCATCACATGAGGTCCTGGCTTTTTGCAGCTCTTACAGCTGCCTAGTCTTCTGCACTAGGGTGAAAAATGTTTTATAACACCATCTGCAGTCATGTAAAGATAAACACGTCTCCCAGGGCCAGCTCAATATATACATGTGACATACAAGCCCAAATGTATGTAATTCTACGCTATTGTCACATTTTAAAATGGACCATATTGATTGAAGAATATAAAGTAAATCTGCTGTCTGTATCTGGTTCTGTATAGGTTAACTTCAAAATAATAACTTTATTTGTGTCTGTATGTAGATACAAACCAGATACAGGTGGGGTATAAATAAAAACTTGGTGTAAATAGCCCATAATTTTCTCTTTATAGGTGCAAAGGGTTTCTACTTCATCATTATTCTTATCTTTAGTAAATCTATATCCAAATAGGGATCTGTGTTAGTTACATCCCTAAATAGGAGTGCATTTTGTTGTGTCGCTTTAGGCCTTCTTACATTTTCCTCCTTCTTTTTGATTATTTTGTTATCATTGTGTGAAGGAAGGTGTGTGTGCAGCCACTGAAACAGACACTGAAATGGACACAGTAAAGGTGGGACAGAAGCCAGACTGTATGCTGGATCACAGATGGTCATTTAGCCTCCTGAGGAGAGTCACCGTCTCTCACATCATTTAACTTGGACTCATGCTGCACGCGTCTCTCCTCCATCACACAATCCCAGCTTCCCCGAGGCCGACCTCACTGCTGTCTCACTGTGTGTGTTTGTGTCATCCTGTGGCGTTTAGCTCCTCGCCGGGCTGCAGCATCAGGACTGAGCAATATTTGAGAAGAGCGTAAAATGAATCCATCATCCTGCCACACAATACACAATCACCACATGTGAGCCCATCACGTATAGGTAACTAACACAAACACACACACGCACACACACACACACACACATGCACATAAAAACACAGTTTCTTTGTGCTGCTGCTGCTATTTGAGATGTTGGAGACAAGAAACAAAAGTCAATGATTCATGTTAACGCCTTTAAAGTCTTCATTACACATCAACATCAAGATTCTCTCTCTCTCTCTCTCTCTCTCTGAATTGAATTTCATCTTCAAATCACTTGTCACTGGAGCCTGACTGCTACAGGAGCATAAACAAATTTGATTACATATCAGCAGACATTTGTTCTATTGCATAAACACATAAAATAAACTAATTTATGACAAGAAGAATCCCTTAAGTGTAATTATGAAAGAGTTGTGAAGAAGATAGTGAGGCAGGACATTTTATAGCTAAACAACAAATGATGATAAAATGATCAAATAATACAAAAACAAGCAGCCTATAAAACCTTTATTATTGCTAATTCATGTTGCCAATCTGCCTCTTACAGCACACATCTGTGCCAATATAAGCCAATAGTGAATATGTTATCTGCACAGAAAAAGTCAGTGATCTGTATGTGGCACTTGACTCGCCCCCTGGTGGTATGCCAGATGCCTGGAAATTTCTGCAGGGAATCAAAATCTATAGACACTGTGGCAAATTATTTACGGGTTTCATTACTGTTTAAGTTTTATTATCAGAGGTGGTACATGCTTCAGAAATTTTGAGAACCACCAAATCATGTACCAGGACACATATTTAGAAATAAATCACAATATTCCATGCATTTCTTTATTATATATACAAATGATTTAAACAGCAATTGTTTGAAACATGATTGTCATGTACACAAAAGTAGCAACAAATTTTGTTTTACAGTAACTGGATTGAAGCAGTGAGAGCATTTACAGGCTCCAAAATGAACAAAACTCCAGAATGCACATAGAACCAGTAAGACAATGGCAGCAGCAAGAAGAATCAGATTAATAACAGGAGGGTCAAGATTTTGAATCTCCACACAGACTCTTTCTTTTGTCTCAGTGTCATTGAACGAGACATTTAACTCACAATTACTCCAGGGGAAATGTTCCTAATGCTTCCATGTCATGTAACAGGATCGCAGCTTTCCCTGCTACTGGAGGATCTTGCTTCTGATATACTGGCAGAGGCAGAGTGAGGCAGTGGAGCAGTGATTCCTGCAAGGGTGTAGGCGGTGATGTGACAACCTGTCAGTCACCAGCAGCTTCACATACGTTGCACTGTAGGTCATAAGAAGCTGGTAGGCTTTAGCCTGCAAAAAAAAGGTTAATAAAAACACTTGTGAAGTATAGTAGCAGATTCTCATCAGTGGGTATAAGAAGACATTTTTGACCTGCATGGAGAATAACATTAATTGGTATTGAAACTATTTTTCTATCCTTTGTACCTTTTGACTGATTAAAGGTAATTTATGGTACCACTGGACAACATTTAGTGCACAGACTGTAAAATGAAGATACTTTGATGTTTCATTTATAAAATAATCAGCTGTTTGTGTCTTCATATAAAATCCCTCATCTACCGTCAGACCCTGAAAGAAGCCTTGCAGCATCACTATTGGTGTCTCTTACCTGTGCAGGTAACAATGCCTCAGGTACAAGGCTGTAGTTAGTGATGATTTTGGAGTCTTCCCTCTGGCTGGAGGATGCACTGTGCTCCTTGTCTTCACTACCGAGCAGCAGAGGCCTCTCTTCATCTAAGTCCACCTCGACCTCTGACCCACCAGCCTCAGGGTCATCAGGCACAACCTCCGCCACAAGGACGAGATAGGAGAGCCTTTTCTTCAGTTTCTTCTGGTAAAAGTGTAGCAGTAAATTATTTTAATTCCCTCCAAATGGTCCACCAAATATGATGCCATGCCCAAAGACTAAGCCAGACCTTCTTGTTCACCTGGCTTCTATTTAATCAACAGAAAATGTCATTTTAACAGCAGGTGCCTATAAAATAATGTTACTATTGATTTCAAAGGAGCACTAACATGGACACGCACAAAAAAATCAATAAAACAGCAGGAGAACAAACAAAGTGACAGATGTACTCAACTCACCTGGGTTTCATTGTCTTCCTCTAAAGTTTCAGTCAGTGCCCTCAAACAGCAGGACATGTCCCAATACACAAAGTACAGCTAGAGAGAGAGAGAGAGAGAGAGAGAGAAATGAATGCAACAAAAGATTACATTATTAGCCTGCCAAAGCCAATTTGTTTTCTGTTTGTTATTATTAGTAACGAGTCTGCAGTGCAGTGTACTATTTGTCCTCACTTGCTCTGAATTTGATTACAAAAACATTTTTATGTTTTATATAAACCTTATACTTCTACATGATTAACAGCACAGTAGACCCATTAGGGTAGATACAAAACAGATTAAAAAAACAAAACAAAACAAAACAAAACAAGAAATACAGAAAACAATCTCTAAGCTCATCCCTTTAAGTCGATCATTACAAACCTTGTTCTTCCAATGGGGTGTTAAAAACAATCTCAGCCTATAACAAATCATCATTGTATATAGAAATATTTCTGGTAATTCTTTTCTGTTATTACTGACCTCCTTCCCTCTCTTCCAGTCAAATCAGATCCCTTCAATAATTAAAACATTTTATCTTCTATTTTTATCTGTTGTATGCATTATTTATATACTACTTTATATGAAATATTACCAGTAAAAAAGAGCTGTTTACTGAATTACTGATAAATTCTGTGTTGTTGGATGTGACCTATGTGATCAAATTCCCTCAGCACCAGTTCCTTCTCAGCAAACTGTGACAATGCAGTACATATTTAAGTAGTAAATGTTTAAGTACTTAATACTTTATACTAATACCTCACTTAAGTAAATCTCATGACAATTTCCTTACCATTTTTAAATGCAAAGTTACATCTTTATGCAGATGATAAAGTACTCTACTGTTGAAAATCTTAATAACAAAAAAGCAAACACATGCCAACATCTCTCTTTTATCTTAAACAATAATTGATAACAGTTGATGTTTAAACCTTATATTATTAAAGTATTAGTTCTTTATTGGGTTTTAGAAAAACTACCTGCAGGTGTCCGGTGCAGTTCTGCACCCAGTCTGCGACAGCCACCAGCAGCTTGTGTTTCAGCATTCTCTCATTCACCTGGATTAGACGAACATCTAAATTCATGTTGATCTGGCCAAACACAAGGAGGCATCTGAGAATCAATTATTTAATCAGAGGTTATTGGAGGATGTTATCCTCCTCATATTAACACTGAAGCAAATAACAAATTTTCAAGCAGCTCTCTTGAACTGACCATTCTTTGTTCTGCTTTCACTTTATTATTACATGACTAATGTGAGCATGGAAGTATTCAATAGTGCACTTAAGTGCAGTTCTGAGGTACTGGTATGTTATATTACTTACTAGTATTTACATTTTGGGAGATTTGATTTTTACTCCGCTGCACCAATATCAAATTATATTTGTTGTGATCATACCCGGACTCATAAATTGGACTCATGAAATATGCATCTATGAATGGACTAATAATATATCATATCATATCATATCATATCATATCATATCATATCATATCATATCATATCATATCATATCATATCATATCATATCATATCATATATCAACTCTGGTGAAAATCTTGTATTCTTAAATTTTTCAGGAACTTTTAAAAACAGTTTTAGCTTGATTATAAAATTAGATTAATGAATGATTTGGTTTTTGGCATACAGAAGTGCAAATAATTCTTCTTCATATCTCAAAATCTGGGAATTTTTTTCATGTCATGTCTGCAAATTTGTGAATTTTCATAATTTCATCATTTCAAACTTTAGAGATTTTCACTTCTCACAATCTAATTAATTCTAATAGGGGCCATTCTTCATTCTTCTTTCTCGTTTGTCTTTACTTTAAGTACAACTTTGACTGCAGGACTTTTACTCATAGTGGGGTATTTTTCCAGCGTGATACTAATGGATCTGAATACTTTCTCAACTAAATGTGGCAAATTTTCCTTCTTACCTCCCTATTACTGTGATGGAGGACGAAGATGATGACTGTGGTGAGGAAAATGGAAACCAGGCTAACAGACAGACAGAGCACCCAGTAATCTGCGGCTGTAATGTAGAGGTGGAGGGTAGAAAACACGGCACACCAGACCACCACATACAACACCTGGAGGAAGGACAGCAGAGACTGTGAACATATTCAGGACCTCAAAATCCAACATGGTTCCCTTTAAACTGCTTAACTTAAATTACACTGAATAATAGCTACCAAACATATAGATGTATATAAATTTACTATGGCCAGACAATTAAGGATTAGGACTTTGCCTCAGTGAGATGTGTAAAATGGCAGAAACTAAAGCTTTATTTCTTACCGTAAGAAAGATTCACAGAAAGAAGGTTTTAATGATGATGATGATGTGATGCTTTAATGTAATACAATTGTACCGTTATTTAAGGATCTTGATGCTGAGTCGGATCAATTTAAGCATGAAAATGTGCAGCTTATATAACAAATCTTAAAGCATATCAAAGTGGAAAATAGAAAAAATGAAGGAGAAATGTTGGAGGGACAGTCAGAGGAATGGAGAGGCAGAGGGTGATATACTGATACAGCATTAGGTAAATTATCATGACAGATGTGCTAAGCAGGATGAGCATACTGGTGCCATTATGAAATGGAAGAGAGCTGAGTTGAAAACCATGTATCTCCGGACTGAGGGAACATCCAGAGCTGTCTTCAGAGGAGCCTCCAAATCACTGACTGGGATCTAACATGGAAAAAAACATGAAATGAAAACATTCAGAACATAAAATCACAAGAAAATATAGAAAATTAAAATATCTGTATCTGGCAGTGGTATTATTTGACCATTGTGTGTGTGTGTGTGTGTGTGTGTGTGTGTGTGTGTGTGTGTGTGTGTGTTGACCTGGAAGCCATTCATCTCAAGCTTGGCGCAGCACAGAGACAGATCAAAGCTTGGGTTCAGCATCGAGAAGCTTGGCAACGTCAGCACACACTGACCTGACAGAGAGAGAGAGAGAGAGAGAGAGAGAGAGAGAGAGAGAGAGAGAACGAGAGACCATTATTGACTCACTGACTCATCTTGAAATAACCAAAATAGAAGCACAGATCTTTTCCCTTTACTGACACGGACTCAAAGATTTCAACATTTGCCTTGTCAGAAAAACTTTGCGTTTTACAAGCCAATAGCGGAGAAACAAAGTGATGAAGACACAGCTGATGAAGTTCAAAAACACATAAGGAAGTACATTTTGCGTACAAGTATTTCAGCCCTTGCTCATTTCTTTACCTCAGACTCAGAACTTTTCAATCAGTCCCTGTACATATAAATAAATATTAAAGATTCAGTTTTATTTTACACATTTTGGAGGTTCTTTATGTCAAAAGCTACATAAAGGAATTTCAAACCTGTTGTGCATAAATGTCTTCCCATTAGCTTCTTTGATACAAAATATGATATTGGTGCTACTGTCAGCCCTCTTTGATCACCTCATTAATATGACTCTGATGGATTAATACTTTTTTTTTTTCTGTACACTGTACTAATCTTTACAATATTACACTGGGAGTTACAATGCCCTGTATTACCATTTGACCATTTGGGTGTGTTGTTGTTCTGTGGCTGAACCTTGGTTTGACTGGGTTGAACATCTACATCACTTTCCTCCATCACGTGACTAATTCCGTTCTTGCTCGCCATCATCTTAGAGGGAATGGATCCTGACAGAAAAAACAATGGATCTAATTAAAACCTTCATTTAGAAAGCTCAGCAAACAGGCAAGCAATCTCTAACACATGGTACAAGGAGTACATAGAGTTATCTTTCATACAGAAATATATGTAGAAAACTGCTGATATGAAATAAAGAGTCTAATTAAAAAATAAAAATTTGGAAGTGGGCTTATCAATGACATGTTATGATTTCTGGTTCAATATACAACAGATTATCAGGAGTCCTGAGGTCCACATCCTTGTAAACTTTCATTTCATGTAATAACAAAAGAGGATCCAAGGCTTTTGTCTAAGAGCTGTTCATGAGTAAACTGTGCAATTAAAACGAAAGACGTGCAACTGGTCATGACCTACAGCACAGTAATCTTATGACCAGAACAGGAAGATGGAATGACAGATACTTTGTAAGCCTTCTTGGTTCAGCATGTTCAACAAAATGTAGTATATGTAAGTAAGTAAGCATATACAAGTATGGCATTTACCGGTATTTTATACGAAATAGTCTCAACAAGCCAAACTTCAAGACAGAGCAGCATGTCACATGACTGTTTCTAGAAACTCCCTTGGATAAGCCACAGTTCTTATCTGTGAGAAATGAGTTATAGCAGTGTCTAATTCAAGCTGGAGAGGTTTGAAAAATGCTGTCAAATCATTTTCAAAAGCTGCAGGAAGTCAGATCACTTCTCCTTTCAGAGCTGGTGGCTTACTGCAGTGACATGGCGATGATATCTGATCACAAAGGCAGTTCAAATGGGCTATTCTTATTTGATAGATTTAATTCCTATAATACATCTTGCTGCTAAAGTTGCCTTTATAAGTATTACCAGAGGATCACAAGTTATCATGTCACTGAGGCTGGTCTGCTTAAAGAGGATAAGAAGTGTCTGTAGTTGTGAGACAGATGTATTGCACTTACAACACAGACCCTCCACAGCATGGCAGACTCCTGCTCCTTTCAACAGCCAAATGCTCTGTGAAAGAAAGAAAGAAAAAGAAAAAAGCAAGCTACAGAAAGCCTCCATGTAGACAGGATCAGCTCTTTTCATTCTACCGCCTGCCTGCCTGTGATGGAGGCACATTTTAACACAAACATGAGAAAGTTCAGCCTGCAGTTTTGTTTCTGCCACACTCTCTGCACTCTTACGTACAGGCCTCTATCCCTCATTTTCATTTCCTTTCCTGTAAATAAGTCTCAGTGACTGATTCTGGGTCAGTTTATTGTCGCCAGCTTGCACCTGCTGAAGAAGAGAAAAACTTCATGTTGTTTACACGTATGTAAGCAGCATGGTGTGCCTGCACATCAGCAGCATCTTTGGTGTATTGCAACACAACACACAATGCCAGCCTCATTTCTTAAAACTTCATTTTGCATGAATTTACAGGATTTTTTCAACACAATTTATAAAAGATTTTTAAAAAAAAGAACCAAAAGCAACATTTGACAAGCTATTTGCTCTCTTTAAAGTATTTTTTAATGCTTCTCCAAAATGTCAAATCTCTTTGCAATAACATGTTTTCAGTGGAGTCAAGCCTAATCAAAAAGAGAGCTAAAGCAGCCTTCTTTCTTTGCAATTAATAAAAATTAGCCTTTATTTTTTCTGCGACTATCTAAACTGAACAATGCAGTGAATGACCTGGAATATTCATGTTTACATGGTTAAATCCATCTTACCTGCACTTCTGATGAAAATCCATCAAGGTATCATCGACTTAACTAAGGCTGGGACGTTTGTATTCCCTTCTTGGCTGTATGTAACATAGTCTTCACGCTATTTCCACACATTGTTGCATTTAAACATGTGCCACACAGACTGTGGTGGTGTGTATGTTTTACTTTCACACTCAAATCTGTCTCACCAGCTACCCCTCCTCCTCCCCC
>VXCM01001100.1:283756-296657 GCA_014773175.1 Lucifuga dentata
CCCCCCCCCACATGTGACTCAGATCAGCCATGCCTCATGACTGCAGGAATGTGGTTAGTGGTTCTCAGACAGTGTGAAGGGTGGTAGTTTACCCAAATAGAGCTGTTATCTATATGAAGTGCTTTATATACACACAATAAGGCAATTCTAGCAAGTAAAGTAAAAGCACAAAAAAGCTGCACTGTCATTGTGATAGAGAACAAAGTCTGCCTCACCATTTATATATATATTACATGAGATGTTGGTATTTTATTGAAAACCAAAGGTGTGTTTTTGTTGATGTTATGCTCCAGGCTGGTAGCTTTATTGGAACTGTCACTCATTAACGCATGACCTAAAGTCCAAGGATTCATGGACACACACAAAAACACACAAATACACATCCATTTTGCTGGTTTTATACTAAAACCTGGCTGGTTCACATTATCCTTTTTTTTTTTTCCTATGACTGAAGCATTGTACTTTCTTCTTATTATTCTTCCCTCACAATACACCAAAAATGGTTATCTGTCAAATGTTCAGTTAATTTAGATTTTTTTTCCTGCTTTGATGTATTTTTTCACAAAATAATGTATGAATCACACCCACACCCACACACCATATCCTCCACAGCACCACACCCCCCTTACTCACTCACTCACTCACATACACACGTTGACAGGCCCTTTTTTCAACATTTTTCCTATAGGGCCTGTTACTATACTTCTGAGGACTTAATGTAATTTCCTGAACCTTAACAATGCATAATTTTCACCTTTACCCAAAAACCTTTGTATTGTTTGTTGAAATGTAAAGTCATACCGGCAAAGGCTTAAACATTTTTATTGATTATTTTACATTTTATCATCTAAAAAGTGTCCAAACTTCACATTTGTTACTCCACTATACTGCAGTTACTGCTTTGGATTGCTATAAAAGCCTGCCTTCTTGTGGACAAAAGTGGTAAGGTGTTTTCACTTCGAGTTCTTAGATGGATTAAAATTTACAATACCCGGCTTAGACTGTATAAAAAGAAAAAAACGTGATCGGAAAATTAATTGTACGCAAATTACTTAATATTTAATATATTGATATATTTATTCAAGCAAAAAACACAATTAAACTTTTTCCATCTGGTCTTTTCACCTGAAAAAAGAATATATATCTAAATGCAACATGTACAATGAGAAATTTACCTTATAAAATAAGAATATAGGCCTATCTTAAATAATTTAATAGTTTTTGTGGCGTTTTCTCTTTTATGTTGCTGGGTGACGGTGGTCACATGACCGCCCACTTTGGTCATATGACCATCGACTGGCTGTGAATCAGCTGAGGACGCACAGCAGAAGATTTCCGCCTTTAGAGCTCTTTCTTTACCTTTATTTTTTTTTTTCATTTCAAAACTTTTGCTTTCACTTTGCATTCATTTGTCAAAATCGAGTTTTGCAGAATTTGGATGTAATATGGAACTAAGACGCTGGACGTCTGCACTAACGCTTCTGCTCTGTGCTGTGTCTCCGTGCATTTGCTTCGACATTGACACGCAGGTACATTCACAACAAAATACCACAAACACGTCACAACAAACTACAGAGTCCTGCTGTCTGGAGGACTTACTGAAGCCTATAATGATTTTATCGATGTAACTTGATTTTGATCTGTTTTTTTTTTCTTCTTTTTTTGAGTCTATACGTGTTTCTGTTATTGTCCAAGTTTCAGGTTCTTTGTCACATGCACATCATACAAACTGTGTATGATGTGCATGTGATAAATAATCATACACATTGTGTTAATGGCAGTGAAATGTTTCCTGTTGTGACTCAGTCCACTGTGCAAAAATATGCAAAGCTAAGGATAAAAATAAGGATAAAGGATAAAAATATACAGCTAAGGATAAAAATGTAAGGTTAAAATATACAAATAACTACAAAGTTATAAATAGAGATGGTAAAAGATACATATACACACGTGTCTGCAAAGTGTGCAGTAGTCCTGTTTGTTCTTGTCTCTATTATGTGGGGGTGGTCAGGCTGGGGATATTGTTCGGATTTCCTGAGGGTTTAGTTTTTTGTATTTGTTTTTTCGAATGTATTAATTTTAGATTGAGATTTTGCAACCTTCGAGTTTTATTCTCAATATTGAAAGTAACTAAGTTCATTTATTTACCATGATGATTCACCATGATGCATGGTGATTTTGCACTTTAAATAAATTGATTGATTGATTGATTTAAGTTATGTACTCAAGTATAATTGTGACACACTTGAGTATTTTCATGCTTTGACTCCATTACATGTTAGAAAGATGTTTTTAACTTGTAATTTTTTACTGCACTAATACAGTATATCAGACTGTTGTTGGTACCAGTTACTTTGTATATAGTTTACTTTTAACAAGAGATAAGCTCTCAAAACATCGATCAAATCATTCATGTTTTTCCTTAAATACTTCCTTTCTTCATTCTTCTATTCCTTATCTTCTTCTTTCCATCAACTGATCTGAAAGCATAAAAATCCCCAAAACTGAAGATTCTGGAGATAGATGTTTTATTTGACACAGAAACTAAACTCTTTTTTTTGTTTTTGTACAGTATATAAATCATATGACTGTGAAATATGATTGTTATTAATCCAGTAGTTATAACTTACAGTAGTTAAAATTTGCTTAATCTGAAACAGCTGCAACCTTTAAAATTCTGAATATTTTCTCCTCTTCTTGAGATTTGGGATCAAATGGGTCTATATACTTCCTGTATTATGATTTTGATCCTCACCTGATCATGCAATTTGACACCTGGCATCATCTGGCAGCACAAACATGTAAGTTATAAGGAGTATTTCCCTCTTCTCACTCTTTTCGTTTTGTCTCTGCGTGCCCCTTTCTGTTCAGATTGATCCTCTGTTGTATGAGGAGCAGCTGTTGTGGGTGAGCGGCACTCAAGGGGAGGTGAACACATATCGGATCCCACTGCTCACCTTCACCCCGAGAGGAAGCCTGCTGGCCTTCTCTGAAGCCCGCAAGATGTCAACCCGGGATGTGGGAACAAAGTTCATTGCAATGAAGCGCTCAACGGACAAAGGCAGGACGACCCACAGACAGATACTGTGTACAGTGGGATCCAAAAGTCTGAGACCACATTGAAAATCTGTGATATTTCCCATGTAAATCTGGAAATAATCAAAAAGTCTGACACAAGAAGCTCACAAGAAGCTGTTTGGAATGCTGGCAAATCATGCTAGGATAACTTGATTTCATCGGATTTTGCACAAACAGTTCATGCCAGCTCGAGTTCATGCTATCATTAAAGCGGGCTGGNAAATTCAAAACGAATGCAAAATAGAAGCATTTTCACAGTGGTCTCAGACTTTTGGACCCCACTGTATGCACACAAAGCATACAGTCAGTGTATACACACACACACACACACACACACACACACAAACATAGACAGTTTNGCACACAAAGCATACAGTCAGTGTATACACACACACACACACACACACACACACAAACATAGACAGTTTTCCCTGCCTAGAGTTTTCCCTACATTTTCCAACACATAAAAATGCTAGGTGACAGGTGTGTGAGTGTTGAAATCTATTTGCATTAATTACCATGAAACAAATTGAAGTTGGGTGTTAAATTTGAAGTTGAATAAGGGAAAATCAGGCTGTTGTGACAGAATTTGGAGGGTCACCTTCAGCCTTTAATAGGAATCTACTCTGTAGCATGTTATTGATCATACTGTATGAGTGGAATAGTTTAAATGTAACCCATGTAAAGAATGTAAAGATATGGGTTTTTCTGTTTCAGTCCACTTAAAAGTAATCTTTTTTTTTTTTGATAACTCTTCTCCTCGTCCCTCTTTCCTTTATCCTTCCAGGAGCCACCTGGTCCCCCACTTCTTTTATCATAGATGATGGATTAAACCCAGATGGGCTGAACCTGGGCTCAGTAGTGGTGGATGAGGAAACACGCTCAGTGATACTGATCTACTCTTTATGTTTTCACCTCTACCATTGCAACCCATCCAGCACCATGATGGTGCAGAGCATAGATGATGGCCTCAGCTGGAGCAAACCCCGAAACCTCTCGATCCAGCTCGGAGTCATGAGCTTTGCTCCGGGGCCGGGCTTTGGCATCCAGGTGGGACTCTGATATGACCCTAAGGTGATGGGTTTCATGAGAAGATGATGAAGTTGGTAAAGCTAGTTTTAATGGGAGCTGAACTCACATGACACTGCAATCGTGTCATATCGGATTTATTGTGAACATGATCTAGCAATTACAGAAGTCAGAAAGCGAAATCGTAAGGGATAAAAAGCAGTAACGTTGAGTCATTTGGTGTTAAACAGTAACTACATCAACTCCTCACAGATATCTGTATATTATGGTGATATTGTGTTATGGGTTAGTAAAAATGTTACTGGATACGTCTTTGTTCCACCTTTGTAATTATGCCTTCTGAAGGGATTCATTTGACACACATGCAGCGATCATTTTTAACTTTCACTAATAATTTACTGGTTTTATACAGTGTAAAATAAGAAATCTGGATGAAGGAGCTCAACATGGTAAACACTTAATGTGCCAAATTATTAGATATTTCTGAAACTGAGCTGCAGCTCCTTTTGCAGGTTTGCAAGGTTTGAACCATAATGTTTCTCTGTAACTTTGCACTACAGAAGCACTATGAACCAAAGAAGGGGAGGCTGGTGGTGTGTGGTCATGGATCTATAGAGGGTGATGGAATTTTCTGCATTCTGAGCGATGACCATGGACAGAACTGGCACTATGGTTCACCATTGAAAAGCATCCCTTATAACCAGAAGAAGAAAGCAAATGACTTCAATCCTGATGAGTGCCAGGTACATTTGGTGCTATTTTTGAAGCTCATGACCATCCTTCAACCAAAACCACTGGTGTAGTCTTGTGTTACTGCAATGACACCAAAGTGTTGTGATTAAAGTGACGCATGAATATTTAAAGTGACCACACGTAGCTCCTTTAAATCACAGAACATTTAGACTATCCAGCTACGCTCATTCTGAACTTCACCACTCCCTGTTCTTGTCTTCCTCTCCCTCCATTCCTCTGCAGCCAGTTGAGATGCCGGACGGCAGCATCATTATCAATGCGCGGAACCAGAACAACTACCACTGTCAGTGTCGCATAGTGGTGCGCAGCTTTGATGGTGGAGAATCTCTACCAGTAGAAGAGGTGTTCTTTGATTCCATACTGGTGGACCCTGCAGTAGCAGCTGGAGCCCTGCAGAAAGATGGAGTGCTCTTCTTTGTCAACCCAGCCCACGAACAACAGAGTAAGGACCATTTACATCTGGGCCTTTCTCATGAAATACCTCAGTCAAGGAGGTTGTGTTTTTGGTCCTATTGCACCATTTATCTGCTTTGCTGTTAGCTATTTGGATGAGACTCAAAAAAAAATTATACATTTGTTATTTGATATTCCACACTGTTTTCCTGTGATTGGTCACTAAATTCTTATAGGTGTGGCTACAGTGTGTGACATGGTTTGTGAAACTGTCCAAATTTCAATGACGTGCACATATCTACTCCAAGCAATCCTGGAAAATTTAAAGTCATGTGACCTGTAGGTGGGGCTATAGCAGCATGATCTAATTGTACAGACAGAAATCTCTGTCTGTGGCACCAATATCTCTAGAACCAGGCACTGTATGAAGTTGAAATTTGGCAGGTTTATTGCTCAGGACCCAAGGACATGCAGTGTCATGTGTGAAGTTGTTTGGATGAGCAGTTCTCGAATTGAGCTGTGCCGGTAAAAAGTAGTCCGTGTGCGGCAGGATACTCTCTGGGCGCGGCAGCATATGCTCTGGTCCAATGCCACAGTCTCAACCCAACCTCGTACAGCAAACAAAGCTAGCTCACGAGGACGTGCAACACAAAATTATGGCAGGCTGTGGCACACACCATAAAGTCTGGCTTGTTCCGAACAGGCACATTTTGAACGAGCACTGCACTAGTAAACTTAAATGACTGCAACCCACTCGTTATGAGTATGACTCACTTGAAATTTGATTTACAATGTGCTAATATTCCCAAACATGAAGTAAGCATTCTCCAAAAATCATGGTCAACATCAATCATTCAGTATAATCATCTATCACTCTGTATTTTGATGCAGATCAAGAAATCCAGAAAATTTTTAACATTTTCTATCATTAAAACAACAAATTGCCAGCGGCCTGGCAGATATGTATTGGGGGTGGGAGGGATGGTGGTGGTGGTGGGTTGTTTTGTGTGTGTGTGTGTCTAAATGATTACTAAGAGCATTCAGTTTCTTGCATTAACATTAATGTGCCACTTCCCTCTCAGGAATTAACTTAACCTTACGTTGGTCTCTGAACAATGGCACAACTTGGGAGGAAAACGCTATCCAGATATGGCCAGGACCAAGCGGCTACTCCTCCATGACATCACTGAATAGCAGCCGTTCTGCAGAAGACCGGAAGTTCATCTATGTCATCTACGAGAAGGGCCACAAGGACTATGACGAGACTATCTCATTCGTCAAGGTCCACCTTTACGGGGGTCGGTAGAACATGCGAGTGGGAGGTAAGGAGAGAGCAAGAAATCAGGAAGATCAGCAGAGTCAAATGCAGTGACTGCAGCATAAATTTTATACTGTTTTAAAAAATATTTAAAAAATTTAGATGATGAATTTAAAATGACCAAAGACTTGTATTTTCCTTCCAGAGGCAGCTGGAATGAAAGGAAACAGGAAGAGGCTGATTTCTCCAAGGATTTTCTCAGGAAGAAAAGTAGAGACTTGTAAACCTTATGCAACAAACATACAAAAATGCTCAGTAACAGCCAAAGCTTTGTATTTGAGCTGTATGTGAAGGTTTATAAAAATACATTTTCCTCTACATTTTAGCTTCCTGCCCTCTAAAATTAGCCTCTGCTCTATTTTTATATTTTGGAATATGTCGATGGTTGTGTTTTGCTAATAATTTGCACAATTCCAATATTTTGCAATTGCCTTTTCCCAGAAAACAGAAAGTGTGAGTAGTAGTAAGTTCTGGTGGAAAAAAAAGAATATTATTTTACCCTATTTTACCAGCAATTTAAACCATATATCATAAATAAATTTCAAAAATATATATCGCAGTTTGCTCTGATGTTGCCTACACCACATTTTTTACCCTAAATACAGCAAAGTGTCACATCATCGTCTTCCATCTAAATACTACATTTCAAAGATATCATGAAGTTCTTGTATAGTGAGAGAGTGAGAGGCACTGTTGTGTAGTGCTAATAATACATACATTTGAAGTACTTCTGGCATGGATTGATTGTCTTTCAATAATTCACCTCTGTAAATTTGGCACTGGTATGAAATAGCTCTGATTTATTTTAGGTAATATACCAGTAAACTTAATCTGGCTCAGTACAGATTCATGGGGAAGCTTTTATCAAATAAGGTATTGGTCTGTGCCTGTGAATGTAATGTGAAATTTCTGTGTGTCATTGGTGCTAATTCGTTCTGCTGTTGTAAGGTTAGCTGCATTGAAGTTCCGAGATCTTTTCCAGAAACCAGAAAATGCATTAAGCAGTGTTATGAGAGGTCTGTTGAATGTTTCCTATTGGGGTTTAACATCAAAAACGATTCTAGAAAATCAATGACTTTAATGGGAAAAAGGGATTTATGTGTGAGTGTGTTTGTGTGAGACTGACTGTGAGAGTGAGGGGGGAGATGTATTTGTACTTTTACATCATGTAGTATTCTGTTGTTTTGCTAATATTTGCACTTCACTTACTCAGATTTGAATTTGTTTTTAATTTTTTTTTGTTTTTGTTTTTGCCAATCAAGTTTCTAGTTAGGCCCTGTATTAAAATTACTCGAGGCTACAGTTTCTTCATCCTGGAACTTGTAATATGAATATCTGTTTTCAACAGAATAAAGAAACAGTGATTTTAAAAGGTTGTATTCTCCTTTGCTCATTTTGTAACCATTTAACCATTCTCCTGGTGCAACGACAGCAAAGTACTGTTTTATCAGAAACTGTTTCATCACAGACTGCTGTGGAAGAGGATGAGGGAGATGCTGATATGATGTTGCATTATCTCAGTGATTACAGGAGAGAAGACAAACTTGATTTAAAGCAATATATTTTCTAAATTAAATAGTAAGTGCATTAAAGGAGAGGATAGATGTAAATAATTTGAATATATGGATATAGAATTTACTCAATACTTAAAACAAGAAATTGCAGTTTCAAAATAATCAAATTCTTGGCCTCAATCCCTATTGTAATTTGTGTAAGGTGAGAAATAAAAACCTCAAATTTTCTCCAGAAATGTATAACAGAGGACTACCAGAAAATAAATACATTCTTGTGTCTTCTTTATTTTTGCAAAATTCAAACTTGTGTTGGTCCAAGAGTCTGTACGTATTAATGAGATATACATCAGCATTAACTGTTAGAAAAATTATCAACAATTAATAATTGATTAATCTATTAAGTCATTTATCAAATAAAATGCCAAACGTTTACTGATTCCATATTAAATGCATTAAAAAATACATTTTCTAAAATAATTTCTAAAATGCTTATTTATAGTGATAGACACAAATCTCTGTCCTGCCAAATCAACATAAAGCCTGACTTTCACTGAGACTATTATTAGTATTTTAGCAATTATATTGTCATTGTGCCTAAATATTGTTAGTTGTGTATTATAAAACAGAGATTAACATTGCGTTTGTCTGAATTCCTTGTGCATTTTTTCCCAAACGGCTCCCATCTCGCCATATTAGCCAGTAGCCGTTGACGGCTCTTTAGGTGACGGATCGAGCCCAGATCACATTTTTCTTTTTCATTTGTTTTTTTTTTTTTTTTTTTTTTTGGAAAAAGAAAAGAAAAGGAGTGCAAGTAAGCCGTGTGCCTTTTTAAAATTTGTAGTACTAATTACATATAACTGATTTGGACTTGTGTATAGCCAAATAACTGAATAAATCTTCCAGCTAACGGTGTTAGCGCTGTCCAGCTAAATACTTGGGTCACTGGCTAGGAAGCTACGTACTAGCATTGCTAAATTCACTCTGCGGTACTACGTCGGGACAAGACCAGGTCAGTGGGCGTAAAATGTAGAATATTATTTGCAAACATGAATTTTGATGCATTGTGATGTGAGAAAATGTTAACCATTATCCATACAAGTAGTACTAGTTTGACTTAGATGTTTTGTGGAGGTAGTCTATATATATATATATATATATTTTTTTTTTTTTNATTTTTTTTTTTTTAGTACGGCACTGTTTAGTTGGGTTTGCTGGCTAGGTGCTTGGTTAGGATGTTAGCCTAGTTTGGCTAAGGTTTGACTCTTCTTATAAAAGTTAATCTAATCGTATGTGAGTTGGTTGAATTACAGCAATATATTATAAACTGTGCTGATATTGCTATAATTTGAAACCGATTATCTTCAGCGTCATGATAAGAGTAGCTAACGCTAGCGGAAGAGTTAACATTAGCATGTTGTTTGCCTGGAAAGATTCAGTATTACATCTTAGCCTTGTAATACAGTGTGGGTTTATGTCTATACATTAAGCCTTTTAACGTGAGTAATTTGGATCTGTGTCGTTCCTGCGTCTGAAAGTAATAAAGATAATAATGTTAAGTCGTTTTAATGGTACATGAGTAGCTTACTATCCGACCGGTATGTAACGTTTATGTACATACCGGGCCTATCTCCACCGCCATTTTGTTTCGTTCTCCTATTAAAATATTTTTTCTGCCTTTTTTGTGTTTTTTACGAGCGACAGATTAGTAATGCCGTTGCATTGAAAGGTATTGTCTCTGTGTTTGTGCGTGACTCCAAACGCAAACTAAACTGAGCCTAACAAGACATACAAAATGCATTATGAAACACCATCGCAGTCCCCCTCCCAATGTGAACACTGAGGCCCTGTGTTAGCCAAGCCAGCTAGTTAGCACTACAGTAGGCTATCTAAGGCGTAGGTAGCACAGTTTGTGGTCATATTAGCCATGTCCCAATTGAACTACAGGCCGAGATCATGTCCATAATCCCTAGTTCCTACATGCCTCAAAAAACCGTTGTGTTCGTATTGAGTTGTTCTAATGTACTATGGCTACAAGGCCTATTTGTGGGTTTCGGTACTGCAGTTATGGCTCACTATGCCCCCGTTAATCCCCTATACAACATGCAGTTGACCGGCCATCCTACGACCTAATTTTTTAATCTTATCTAGCAATTGAGACTGTATAGTGTTGCTCCTCGGTCTGTTAGTGAAACAATTTGTTTAGAACAGTTGTTTTCGACGATCGGCTAGGTGCAAACATTCGCTTAATAATTACAAGGATCATTAGTTCTTCCAGCTTTGTGTGTATTGAAATTTATTTTAGAGCTGCCTTGTATGAATTTCATATTCATTTCTGTTTGAATCCGTTGGGCTGGCCGAATAAAGGCACACCACTGCTTATTTTTGTTACCGCTATGAGTCTCAGTGCAGCTTTATATTCAGTGGACTTGGTGTTCAGGTACACCAAATACTGGCATTAACAGCTTTGACATGGGTTTCGATTCATTGTTTTCAATTATTGTACTGAAGATGGGCCATTGTGATACAGAACAAGGGAACCAGGAGCCTTTGCTTGAATGCCTGTTTTAGCTCTGATGTTGTTCTTCTGGCCATGAAGCATTTGAATCATATCACTTCACTTAAAATGCCAGTGAATAAATTGACTCTAGTGGTTGTTGTAGCATAATCATCAGAGGAGAATCATCTGTTCTCAGTAATGATGCCTCCTAATGGGAGATGAGTTGGGTGTGGAGAGCACCTTAACCCGCTAGATGCAACCAAATCATTCTGAATTGGACAGACGTCAGCCTGGTGTGTTTTGTTGATGTGTGCAGTAAAATGAATTCAAGTAAATGGCCTGGCAGTTGCCATGGAGCCAAACCTTTCTCAAGGCAAAGCATGGAAGAATATCATTGATGTGTTTCCACAGCAACCATGTTTCAGTTTTTTTTTCTTACTTTGGTACATATGTGGTGTAGTGTCTAATAGGGCTTGACGATATGAAAACTTTTTTTATCACAATATTTTTTTATATTGATCGATATATATCGCGATATAAAATCATGCCAAAGATTCTGCTGCATTTCACATTACTTGAATGTAATATTTATTTTAATATTTTCTTTATGCATGTTCTGAACATAAAAAAACATAAAAAATAACCAACAATTGTATGAAGTGAAAAACTGCAAATTGCAGTTTTCCTTTGTCAGCACTGGTTTCTGGCAAATTTTACAGTGAACATGGCCGCTCTGTTTTGTGTTAAACTTTAAATAACCAAAATGACGCCACACTGCTGACATTTTTTTTTTTACCTTGCTTATCCACAACCTTTGGGACATAATGCCTGTTGAGATGTTACTTTCTTCGTCATCATTGGGTTTTTTTTTCCTCTGGAGTTTCATCGCTTTCTGATATCTTTGTCTGACTTTCGCTCACATATCACCACACAGGCTGCGGCATGTTTACTGTTAGCAAAATGCTGTATTGAGGAAGTGGCCGGGCTGTTATTATGACACTGCCACCAGATTGGCTAGTTTGTTCCAGTTCTGACAAGCTATTGGCTGTTTGAGCTGTCATTAACTTACTGTATTAGCACTGTTTTCTATCGACTTTATATTGACGTCCTCATTTTTGTATCAAAGATTTTTTTTATATCACGAGGCGATTATATATCATTTTATCATCCAGTCATAATGTCTAGTCATTTACTGTATCAGGTCTGCCTGTATTAAATTGACTGTCCACAGATACTGTAATTCATGCCACCATAATGCTGAATCTATCTAAACTAAAACAAAACCTCTGCGTAAGCATGAGACCTCATTAAAATGGACGTGTAAGCTAGCCCTGTACTAGCCCATCTCTTTGCCCACAAAAATGCCAGAGCAGAACCACAGTTTTGTCAGTGTAAAGCTATAAATATACACTAAATACATACTATACAAGTAACATGCGCTACATCATTCCTTATCCCGCTAGATAAATGTTTCATCTTCTGTCAGGGAGGATTACTCTGCAAACTAGGACAGGAAAGTTATTGAGATGAGGGGTTCTAAAGCCATCTTGTCTCTTCTGAGCAGTGTAAAGAGCTGGACAAAAGAGCATTGATGGAGGGCTATTGTAAATTGACATTTGTTCCATTTCTAAAATTTGTTGCTCCGTGTAAACAAAGACTCTAAGATACACCTAAGGCGGACCGTAGATTTTAATTAAATTATATCCTGAGCAAAGTGCAGGCAACACCAAACCTGTGTGATTATTCATCATTACACTTTAGAATCAGACTGTGACATTCACATTGTCATTCTCATTCAACACAAGTTACACAAAACATGTCGGTGATACACTTTAAGTTGTAAAGTTTATATAACAGGCTAATTTTCTTGATGCAATTTTTGGATTTTCTCACTGTATTATTTAGATGTTTTGTTTCACCACTGCAGCAATGCATTTGGTGTGTTATAAGTCCATGCAGGCCGGGTACTTTGCGTGCGTGACACAAATAAAAATTAAAAATTAATCAATATATAAATCAACAGTGCTGTCTCACTCATTCATCAAATTCACAATTCTTGATGTAGCTTTCGGTTGGCGATTTTGTGTAAAGATTGGAAAATTAGCCCAACAACTTCAATTAATGTGATGCTACACAATCTGTTAGTTTCCATTGCATTGTATGTCTGTTTATAGAGATCATTCAAAATTGACAACACCCTATCAGTTTTCCATCCATCCATGCTTGTGAACTCAGCACATTTACTCTCACTTTCTGTGTGTACCTGGTGTCAAATCTCTCTCTCTCTCTCTCTCTCTCTCTCTCTCTCTCTCTCTCTCT
>VXCM01001100.1:296816-324664 GCA_014773175.1 Lucifuga dentata
CCCCCCCAGTCTCAGGGCTCACCATACTCAATGAGTGGACAGCGCAATGTCAGAGCGCTCTGGGCAAACTGCAAAGGGGAAGGAAGGCAAAACCAAGTATGCGTCTCTCAACCTGTTTGATACATACAAAGGAAAAAGCCTTGAAACACAAAAGCCTGTTGGTGAGTACCTCGGCTCCATCATATCCAAGCTTTCAGCGTATGTTGCAGCACACATACAGGATGGATTTGTCTTTCCATCTCTCTTTGCCTGACTCAGGGTGTTAGCTTTCAAAAATCTTGTTCTTTGTCGGGTGTACATTCTCAGAACTCGTGGTAATTTATCAGATGCGGCATACAGAAACAGATCTGCTAGCTCACAGTTGGATTTACATGTTGGGGCATCGTAATTAAAATTGGCTGTCTGTGCTACATTGTCTCCTGCTATGACATAAGCTTTGGTGATATTTTCAGTGCAGGCAGTAGATGATACGCCGCATCAGTCAGCTGCTGGCCAACATACTTTTGCTGATACAGTTAATATTATTCAGAGATTATGGATATTTATTACTCTTATTTAAAGCCTTTACACCTTCTCCTAGAGAAAGAAAACATTTATGCTGCTACTGCTAGATTGCTGCAATGCCATTGCTAACGTAGAGAGGCTTAAAAAAATGTTTTGCTCGGACAAGATGGTAAATGACTTCTGGGTGTTAACATGTCAGCTGATCCTCAGAGCCGCTGAACCTGACATGAGACAGAGACTCGTTTGTGAATGCTCTTTGACTGCAGTACCGAGTCCCCAATCTATGTTTTATTCAGAAGCTTTGCACTAGATCTAAGTGGATGTCCCTGTTTCCAAAACACGAGGCCGTGCGCTGCCATGGTTTTTCTCAGCCCCTCAAAAAAAACAAAAAAACGAAGGAGTGATATTGAGCGTTGTCTTACTTTACAGAAGGCCTACAGGGGATTCTGTGATACTCTTTTATTAGCTAGAAATGAAGCAGGATTTCAGAAGGCTTTTAATAATGACTTAACCGGAAACTTACATTCAGTATTCATAAGAACCATCAGGCTGAAACCGCAGGAACTCCCACCATGTCTGTTAAGCATTTTAATTGCATATCCAGTCAAGTAAGCAACAAATAGCATTTCTGGCTTCAGTGACCCCTCCGTTTAGCCTGTAGGTTTTGTTCGTGTCAGATTTCAGTGGTTTCTCTCTGTGCTTATGGCCCCCTTTCTCTCCCACATAGTTCCTCCCCGCCATGGCCTGCAGTCTCTTGGTAAAGTTGCGTCAGCGCGGCGTATGCCACCCCCTGCCAACCTGCCCAGTCTGAAGGCAGAGAACAAAGGCAACGACCCCAACGTCTCGCTCGTTCCCAAAGACGGCACAGGATGGGCAAGCAAACAGGAACCAGCAGACCCAAAGAGGCAAGCTTCACCTTACTTTATGATGCCTTGTAGGGAAAGTTGTTCTGCAGCAGCCATTGTAATTGAAATACAAAAAAAGTAATAAATATCAACAGAAACACTGAGGCAAGACAACTGTGGCACAGCAATAGAGCAACTATAAAATGTATCACGAAACAGGAGCAGTGTTTGTCAATTATGCACATTTAAGAACGTAATAGCTGAAGGTGCAAAGGAATTTTTTTATCTCTTTTGCTTTTTATTTTAGGCAATTTGAGCCTTTGTCCCAAAGGCAGATACTGAAATTCTTCTTTTAAAGAATGACTATGCCTGGTCATGATACACCTGGCTTTTCAAAGCACCTGTTGCACAAAAATGGCTCTGAGATTACATTGTTCGCTTTAGTTTCACAATGTTGTGCAACCTCTCCTGTTCTGTGCATTTAATCTATCATTTAGCAACCAACTATATGCTTGTATTTGTTGCAGTCATGGATGTTTGTTTTAACTTGAGCTATCCCAACTGAAGAAGTGACAATTAAAGTTTAAAACATTTTGTTGTGAAACAAACAGGAAGGCTCTTGTCAAAAAAAAATGGTTTAAATGAATGGCTATCACGTTTTTCTTTCTCTTAGTACCGATGCATTGTCAGCACCGCAGCCGGAATCGCAGCAGCCTGTGGTTTCACAGATACCTGCACTGACCCACCCGAGAACCCCGCCAGCTTCAGAGGTACAGACTGTCACAGTAACACGTGTCCAGAGACAAAAATAATTAGGTCCTTGGAGTTTGAGTGGGCCAGAGTTGATATTTATTGTTGCCTCTGTCTGTGTGCCCCTCCCCCCCAGGCTCTAGCTCCAGCTCCAGCCCAGGTCGCCGGGGCAAGGTCCTGGGCACAGGCCAGTGTTACACATGGAGCACAAGGAGATGGTGAGCCTTCCTGTTACTCTCATAATTTCTCTGGAACGGCCTTCTTGCTAGTCGTGCTCTTCTCTGAAAATTGCCTCCTTGTCCACGTTTTTGCAGGTGGAAAGGCATCAAACCAACCGTCGCCATTCTCTCGCGAGGAATTTCCCACCCTGCAGGCGGCTGGCGACCAGGACAAAGCTGGCAGAGAACTGGGCACTGCAGATCAGTGGTATGGGCCCGGACCAAGCCTCCGCCCCCAGAGTAAGTAACGCCTGTGCCAATTTCCGATGTTTGATCTATTGGTCAGTTATCTGAGTATCGATGGTGAGGCACTTCCCTCTGCTGTGCATCAGTGTGCAAATCATAATTTACTAAAAAATAATTGTTTTATTTTAACATGACTTTTTTGTGGAAATAAATGAATGTTCACGTTTTATGCAATATCTTGTAGGATGCAAATGAAGGCTCAAGATATTTCACAGGAACCTTTCTTGTACTTCTTTGTTATGTAGAAGTACAACATACATCATTATTATACAGTGATAAATGGTGAACTCTTTAAGATTCTAAAGCAACCCATACTCTGGGATTTTAGAAGAACAGATTGTTTGTAGAAATTGATTTTTGTACAAAGGTAGTACGTTATAAGCTACCTATTTACATAGCAATCATTGCGATTATTTTGCATCCGTGAATTTATTTAAACCATACTAACCTCTGTCCTCTGGTGTTTCCTCTCTTCTTAGACGTTACAAGTTGGCGGGATGGTGGGGGCCGAGCCCTGGCACCCACCCTGTCTGGGGAGGGGGCAGCGGAGGGTGGCAGTGGTGGAGCGCTGGTGATGGATGGGGCAGCCGGGGTCCCCTCTCAGAACTCCCAGCCCCACGGGCCACCTAGGAACCCCCCCTCAGGCAGCCCCGCCTTGCCCCAGCCCCCTGTGGGGCCTGGGTTCCCCCCATACCGAGGGATCGTGCCTCCCTTTGTAAGTTTTCCTCTTTGATTTTCGGTCTGTTTTTGGTGCATGTTTTTCTTTTCCGAGACCTCTCAAACTCCGTATTTTTTTTTTTTTNTTTTTTTTTTTTTTGCTTTCATTTCATTTGATGTGCATGTCTTTTTGTAGCTGAAGGACTGTTCGCAGAGAATATTCTAACATTTGTGCACAGATGGGGCGCAGAATTGAGCAGCATGACAATTACTTTAATGAATGTTTCTTCTATAAATAAATCCGCTGCTTAGTAGGGGAGTTAATTAACTACAGCACATCAGGGCTAGGTGCCATGCTGTTTGTCTGCAATATTCAGATGTCCAAATATACAACTGTTAACTACAGGCTACCGTCACTAATCTTAAAGGACCATACCAGCTATTTTGCATATTTGAGCCTAATATATTAAATTTTCATATGTCACGTTACTGGCAACCATTTCCCAAAGGATAAAACCGTATTTCAGCTTTCCTGATATTTTACAAATCTCTGGATCTTTCAAAAGCAAATATTCAAGCGCCTTAAAAATCGATGTTTCTCCTGCTAATAGTTACGCAGCCTTATGAAGTCACAATTGTTTAAATTATTCGATAAATGCAGGTCTTCTTTTGGGACTGTATTTCCCGGTGGAGACATACATTCACTCCACGCTTTTTATTGCACTTAAATGCTAAAATTACATAACTTTANCCCGGTGGAGACATACATTCACTCCACGCTTTTTATTGCACTTAAATGCTAAAATTACATAACTTTAAAAAAAAAAAACAACTTGAATATAAGTCTTCTTCAAGATGATGTATTACCTATTCCAAGAACGTTTCAAGTACCACCAAGTTGATTTTAATAGTGTACAAGAATGAACTGAAACCAATGGTGGTCTGGAAGGTATGAAAAAAAATGTCTTAATTCACCGTTCCAGTAGTACGCTTTGGAAAATGATTGTCGGTAACGGTACATGTATAAAAATTGAATATATTAGGCTTAAACATGCAAAATGGATGGCATGGTCTTTTAACACAGTGTTGTTGAGTTGTCTACTTAATAGACTTTGGCATCTAGAACTGATGTTTTTCTTTTGCTCTGTTTCCTAGATGTATCCTCCCTATCTGCCATTCCCGGCTCCCTATGGCCCTCAGGGGCCCTACAGATTCCCACCGCCTGGGGAAGGGCCTGCCCCTAGGTAAAATCTAAAAAAGTTGCAAAGCATATACATTTTTGACATTTTATTCATTTTGGCAAAATTGAGACAGCTGCTCATTGTGCTATTTTTCAGTGGGGGAAAAAAAAAAAAAAAAANAAAAAAAAAAAAAAAAAGAAACAAATGGTCTGGAAAAAATAAATAAAAAGAGATAATTGATCAGCTTCAATTAATTTCTCACATTTCTCAATTAATTTCTAACTGAATGTGTTTCCCTTCCTTTTGCAACTATACTATTTCTGTATATTCTTCATATTCCTCACGCAAATCCCTGCCCCCCATTCTTTCAGGTTCTCTCGTGGGCAGGGTGGTCCAGACAGCAGACCTCAGGGTGGCCCACGTGATGCAGGTGGAGACGCGGTGAAGCGGCCGTCCATTCTAAAGCAGGACGACTTGAAGGAGCTAGACGAGCTTGACCACGATGGAGACGAGGGCTGGGCAGGTCAGAAGATGTGCATTCCCAGATAAACAACCACCATCCAAATTTGGTGTTTTACGATTCTATCTTACGGTTCTGTAGGGGGCTTGTTTTCAATCAGGAATCTGATTATTAATACAAAAATCATTGTATTGTACACAAATGTTTGCACATAGATTGATTCTGTTTTCATTTAGATAGAACTAAAAATAATTATTATTATCTGCATTAAAGGACCATAACAAATCTAAAATTACCGCTCCAGTAATATATTCTGGGAAATGGTTGTCAGTAATGTAATGCGTATACGCGTAGTATGCATTGGGCTTAAACATGCCAAACCACCGATATAGTCCTTTAAATAGTGCAACATTTTGACTTAATTCTGAGTACAGTTCTTCAGAGCTGTACTAGGAATGTTTTTTCTTCATGGCATTGTCAGCAAATGACCCCATTAAGTTTTGACAATGAACAATGCAAGTGCTATACATGTTGATTTAGCGGCTAGGCTACTAAATGATTCACAAGGAGATGATTTAGTGTCAGTGGGTGAGATTGGTGCTTTGTAACACATTGTGATGTGTCTGCATATTGTGTTTCCTGCTGAGCGAAGCAGAAGGGGTTTTCAGTTATCACATTGTTCTATCGGGGGGAAGGGGAGNCGGGGGGAAGGGGAGGGGGGTGAAAGTGGAGTATCAGGTTTATTGAAGTGGTGGAGGAGATGACTAGTGCGCATTGTTCAGTGCCCTAATGCACCGTTTGCTTGGTTCATATATGGTTCAAATATATTTTATGGGTTAGCTCTATATTCTGGTTTGTTTTTGCTGACAGGGGCACATGAAGAGATTGATTACTCCGCCAAGTTGAAATTCAGTGATGATGAAGGAGAAGAAGAAGAAGGGGACGAGGAGGGAACAGAGAGAGAGAATGAGTCATGGTATGTGACTGAGTACTTTCAGATTGTGATCTATCAGAGTACATGGATGCTGTTTTTTTTTTTGTTTTTTGTTTTTAAATCTATTTAGTGACAAAAAATGTCATCTATTCATAATCTGTTGGGAGAAAAAAAACACGCTTTTCCTCTTTTCTTCAGTGAGCAGCAGAGGTCCCAGGACGCCCCTCCTGCGACCTCTCGTTCTCGAACCTCACACAGCAGCTGTGACAACCGACGCACCCCTCCCTTCAACACTGACAATGGCCCCCAACCCCCCTCCAGCAAGCCAGGATGGGCCGAGGAGGGAGGTAGTGGCTGGGGGAGCCAGGGAGCACCGGCCAACTACCAGGTAGCGTGCTGAACATTTTGTAGCAAGGTGTTTTCCAAGCTGGCCATAGTCAAGCTAAGAAAAGATGCGAGTTTAAACTAATTTTGTACATACGCTAAAGCAGACTTTTGCTTGTGGGCAGTGATGTTAGTGTGTGTTGTTGTTAGTGGAGATTATTGTGGCGGGGCATGGTTAACTGTGTCTGCCTGTATACAGGGGCGCAGGCCTGGATTGGGTGGTCCCCGGGAGCAGCCCTCCCCCCCACCTGGGCCGCTCCTTGGACAAGGGCCTTACTCCTTTTATCGACAGGTAGACATCTGGATAGGGCCTCATAGAAAAATCATCACTATCATTTTCTCATCCACCGCCCACAATCCGTTTTTAGATGCTGTATCTTTAGTTTTTAGTCTCCTTTTTGCCGCTTGGGTTTTATTACATTTAATGTAATAACTGGTACAACATTTGTCTCGTCAAAACTGCAACATCATCTAGAGAACAAGAAAAAAAACTCATTTAAGTTTACTACACGCACTGTTCAGGATCGGCCCCACAACCAAGGTGCTCCTTCAGGACCTGTAAAGCCTGGCCCTTCTCAGCAGCAGCCAGCAGCTGGAGGTCCTGCGTCATCTTCCCAGGGTGATGATGAGGATGAGACTTGGCGTCAGCGAAGGAAACAGTCCTCCTCTGAGATCTCTGCTGCTGTGGAGCGAGCTCGTCGCCGCCGCGAGGAGGAGGAACGTAGGATGGAGGAGGAGAGACGTGCTGCCTGTGCCGAAAAGCTGAAACGGTTGGACGAGAAGCAGCAGCAGCAGCAGCAGCAGCAGCAGCAGCAGCAGCAGCAGCAACAGCAGGGCAGCAGCACAGGTGGGGGCGGTGGCAACAGTAAAGCCCTCAGCCTTGATGGGAACTCTACAGCTGCCACAGCAGGCAGTCCTAGTCCATCTATATCAGCCTCTGCCTCCTCCCCCAACATCAGCCAGCCCCCTTCTCCATGTGTGGACCCCGAGGAGCACCCACTGCTGACTGTCCAGCCAGCGTCAGGCCCCACAGCGAACGACAGACAGCGAGCCAGCAGCAACAGCAGCTACGACTCCAGTGCAGGTGAGTTTCTAAGTGTAACNGACAGCGAGCCAGCAGCAACAGCAGCTACGACTCCAGTGCAGGTGAGTTTCTAAGTGTAACTTGTCACACTTAATCACTGATGTGTCCAGCATGTTGAATAAAGCATGTACCTTGTAATTGGAGCCCTTTGTTCAACCCTACAACATTGTTTCTCGGTTTAGATGTCCAACAGTGCCCACAGCCAGCTGTTTCACAGCCACAACAGCCCACTTTGGAGGTACCTTTACCAGGAGAGAATAAAGAAGAGACAGTTGGCAACGTTCATCTTCGTGGTGGCGGTGGGGGAGGTGGAGGCGGGGGTGGAGGTGGAGGAGTGGACCCAATGAAGCTTGAGAGTATGGGAGGAGGAGCAGGTCGTCAAACTGGGGGTCCCCCTAGCCAGGGATACTCAAAGTATCAGAAGTCTCTACCGCCTCGTTTTCAGAGGCAGCAACAGGTTTGGACTTCTGCTCAACTCATCTATTGATTGAATCTTATTCTTGATTGTTGTTGAAGTCATAAATATAATATAAGGCATGTTATTTTTCCTTTAACTGTCTGCTGCTTCTTTAGGAGCAGCTTCTTAAACAGCAGCAGCAGTGGCAGCAGCAACAACAGCAGCACAGCCAGGCATCCCAAAGCCAGCTGTCCCCCCAGCCCCAGGCTTCACAGGGTCCTTCTCCAGGTTCTACACCCCAGCCAGGGCCTGGACCCAAGCAGGGTGGACCCCTGTATCAGCCCAGCAATATGGGTCGACCCCCGCCCTTGCCAATGAACTTTGACCCTCGGTGGATGATGATGCCCTATATGGACCCTCGCATGATGCAGGGCCGACCCCCTCCCATGGACTACTACTCAGCAGGCATGCACCCCTCTGGTAAGTAGACATGGTGCAGACGGAGAGCTTTGAGGATAAATAATTCAAGACCTCAATGGCTAAGTAATTAAATAATACAGTAGTGACATGTTGGAGGTGATGGTTCAGATGTATGTTGTATGTGGGTCAATGTGTGGTCGGCCATTGCAGTGTAACGCCTGATCTGTGACTGGTTACGTCTTGTTCAGACTTCAACATTTTGGCATGTTTTTGCAGTGTGTACTATTCAGTTTATTTGAAACATCATCAAGTGTTAGAAATTATTTTACATTTGAGTTTCCATAAAGTAGTAAATATAGCAATTCCTGTTTGGATCGCTTTAAAAAAAAAAAAAAAAAAANGACCCCTTTGACAGGCAGCAGCAGCAGCATCCAGGACACGCCCCCCGTGGGACTCCACCTATGGAACCAAAGCTGGCCTGGGGGCCAGAAGTATTCCCTGGTGGAGCAGAGAGTCGTGGCCTGACGTCCCCTCTGAGGCAGAAGCAGGTGTTAGAGGATGATGATGTTGCCAAGGGGCCCAGGTATAAATACAAGAGCCATTTCTTTTGGTAGATTTGTTTTATATATCTATGGTCTTTAAAAAATTGTTTATTTGAGATGCATAATTCCACAGATTCCTAACTGAAATTTTAAGTTTTTATTTTTCTGTCTTTATGTGTATATTGTAACATCTGTTGTATGTATTGAAAAATAAGCTCTATCAAGGAAATGTTAATTGCAGGGCTGTTGAATTGGATTGCATTAGATTGCATAGTCATTACTGAATTTAGTATCAGATTAATTTACTTTTGATTTGTATTCTTTCAATTTTCTTTCTCCTAAGGAGTGACACTCCTCCACATCGCATGCGAGAGGGCGGACTGGGCCCCATCCAACAGCCCAGCTCCAGTTCTGGGACATCCAATCAGACCCCACCACCAGTGGGCAACCAAGTTGGCACCCAGGGAGGCAGCCACCATCCCCATCACTACATGGGTGGACGGAGCAACTACAGCAACTTCCCTGACCAGGGTGCAAGGATTGCCCCCCACCAGCAGCAGCAGAGGACGGGTGAGAGGGGAAACCAGCCACACAGCTTTACCCACCAGGATGAGGGGCCACCTCGCGGCTCTCAGCAGGGCCAAATATGGGGAGCTCCACATCCCCATTATGATCGAAACAGTCGCTCTGAGCTATCCCACGTAGAGAGCAACTCTCACCTCCACCACCATCACACCCACCATCCCCAGCAGCCTCACTTCTCTCTGCATCCCCATAAGCCAGAAAACAGCCGTGAGAGGGTCGGCGAGGCCCCCACCAAGAAGGCTGATCCTTCTCCCCCACTCAATCAGCCTTCCCTGTCATCCTCCTGTTCTTCGTCCTCCTCCTCCTCTTCTGCCAGGGAAGATGGAAGTGTCAAAGTTAACCTGCATCATCACCCATCCCAGAGGGAGACTGAAGCAGGTATGGGGCACGGTGTTGGTGAGAGAGCGAGCAGTGGTGGTGCAGGTAGCAGCCACGTGAAACCGGAGAACACAGGTCCTGGATATGCTCCCCATTCTTCCCTGACCTCCAGCCCACCTCCTGCTCAACATGGCAGCCATGCTCAGCCACAGCATCAGCAGCAGCATCACCAGCAGCATCAGCAGCATCCCCATCCCAAATCAAACCAAAGAGGGGGGCGCGAGCACAGGACAGAGACCCAGTGGGGTCCACGACCTGGCAGCAGCAGCACAGGTGTGGGATTGTCACATGGCAGGAGGGCCAACAATGCTGGAGCAGGTGGGAACAACCCACGTGGAGGGGAGGACTCTTCCAGCACTCCATCAGACCACAAACCCTCCAACCAAATTGGAGGCAGTAGTGCTAACAAGAGGGCTGGCCCCATCAAGAAACCAGTCCTGAAGGAGATGAAAAGAGAAGGAGGTGAAACTAATGCAGAGAAAACAAACCAAGGTTTTGGGAAAGATAAAGAGCATGATGGTGGACAGCCAGCCTCCACAAAGCAGGAGACTTCCACTGCATCCCAGCACGCATCAGTTCCACCTGCTAAAGATGAACCTGCCCAGATAGCCAAACCCCGTAATGGAGGAAAAGAACGGTCCTCTGGAGGAGGTGGGGGAGGATCGGGCAGAGGGCCTAAAGATGCAGATATCACTTCTACTGGGTTTTCAGGTTCTTCATCCAGGAGGGACAGAGACCGCTCCTTTGAGAGAGGAGGCAATGCCTCCCACCACCATCACGGCGTCTCTGCCAAAGGCAGCAGAGCCAGTCGCGGACGAGGGGGAGAATTCTATGGCCGTGGCCGTGGTTACCGGGGAACCTACACGCCAAGTGCAGGGCCCGCTGGAAGTAGCCGGGGCAGAGTTGGTGGCAGGAGTGGCAGAGACTATCGCTCATCAGCTGCTGGTGGCCACCACCAGGAGCCCAAGAGCGAGGGGATTAGCGGCAGGCATGGTCAAGACCGGTCCCAGCACAACCCAGCCCGGGCCAGGAACCGAAGTGAAACCCGGAGTGAAGGCTCAGAGTACGAGGAAATCCCCAAGAGGAGGAGACAGAGAGGCTCTGAGACTGGCAGTGAGAGTGGTGCCAGTGACCCCGCTCACTCAGACAAGGAAGACCACCAGAAAACCAACACCAAGAATGGTACTGCTAATGCCAACACTATTGGCAGCAGTGCCTCATCTGCAGCCCCTAGGTCTTCCCAGGCACGGGTCTTTACCCCCAGGGGTGTGCCCTCTAGGAGGGGCAGGGGTGGGGGCAGCGGAGGGGGAAGCATCTACAGGAGCAGTGGCGGTGCAGGAGGAACAACTGGAGGACACCGGGTTGGAGCCAGCGCCTCCTCCCATGGAGGGTCTTCCAAGTTGTCAGGGTCAGCCCGGAAACATCAGGGCTCATCTCAGTCCTCTGGGCACAAAGATTTGGGCCGTGGAGGAAACAGCTGCGAGAAGAAGGACAAGACAGGTGACGGAAGCCCGGCTCAGAGTCAGGTGGTCAGCCCCCCTCAGCCACCTTTAGCTGCTGCAGTCCCTGCCAGTCAAGGATCCACTGAGAACGGAGGGGTGGTGACTCAGCCAGTTTCAGCCAATGCCACGTCAAATTCTGGAGGGCCTAATGCTCTCCCTCTTTCTAGTGGACGTGGGTTCCCTCCCAATGGGTTTGAACGGCCCCCTCGACGTCGACGTCATGGGCGTTCCCAGCACCAGCAAGACAAGCCTCCGCGCTTCCGGAGATTGAAGGAGCGAGAGAATGCTGCACGCATCAATGGAGGGGTGGGTGTCATTGGAGGAGGAAGACCCTCGTCTCCTCCCTTGAATTCAGTTCAGGACAGTAATGGAGCTCCTGTCGNGGAGGAGGAAGACCCTCGTCTCCTCCCTTGAATTCAGTTCAGGACAGTAATGGAGCTCCTGTCGCAGCTCCCACTACCGGCAGTGCCCCAAATGCAAACCACAATGCCACACTCGCAGCCAACAGCAACAGTGGAGGTGGGCATCATGGCAATGCTAACAGCCACCACCATCACCACTACAACCAGGGCAACTCTGGGCCAACCCATCCACAACACCACCACAGTCACGGCGCCAAGTCGCCCGACTTCTCTAATCAGAACTCGGACCAGGCCAACGAGGAGTGGGAGACTGCCTCCGAGAGCAGCGACTTCACAGAGTTCCGAGACAGGGAGGGAGGAGGAGGAGGAGGAGGAGGGGGAGGGAAGTCATATTCCTCTCACCATCACCACCACCTGGGAAGGGGAGGAGGAGGCAGCGGAGGAGGAGGCGTGGTTGAGCGAGACATGACAGGAAAAGAGCCTTCAGCTAATAAAAGAAGCTTCTCAAGCCAGCGGCCTGGAATGGAGCGGCAGAACCGGAGGGTCAATGCTGGAGGAGGCGGAGGTGGAGGAAGGGGCCCACGTGGCCCGCCTGGTGGTAGCTCTGGAGGAATGGGTAACGGAGGCGGTAACCGTGGAGAGAAGCGTGGCAATTGGCCCTCCCCAAAAAATAGGAAGTGATGAAAGATATGAAAATGTTTCAGCATCTTCAGCCCCACCAACATTGAAAATCATTTTCTTACATCTTTATCCTTCTTGACCATTATTTCTCTTAACATATTAGCCCATTGTACAGTATATGGAGACGGTATTCACATTTACGTTAGCTGCCCCATCTGTTTCTCCTGCATCAATCCACTATTTACCGTCCATTATTGTAAACTGTTTGTTCCGTCTTGCTCCGCTTTCTGTTATGCTCCCAATCCCCCCTCTTTCAAAAATCTCACCCCAGTTGGATTTGACAAGCATGTTGTTCTCCAATGGAGGTGCATGTCATTTTTACCGAAGACATTTACATAAAGATCCACACACACACTTGCATATACAAGCACAATATGACATCTTTAAACAGATTATCACATGCGGCTGTGTGGGTGTGACGTGAAAATGTGGGATTAATTGGCTAATTGTTGGATTGGGCTATTTTTTTTTTATATTTATGTATCTGTGTATATTTCTACCACACTTTGAGCTTGGGTGGTATTCAGTAGTGCAGTTCTGCATCACCTCCCTCACAAAGGGAAAAGGTGGAGCGTCATATTTTAATGAACAGTGTACCATAAGATGTTATGTTTCTCTTTGTGTCTTTTTTTTTTTTTTTTTTTTTTTTTTGGCCTTGTGTCAGTTTAGTTTCAGCCTCTGTGAAAAGTTATGGGTGTGTATCTTTTCTTCTACTACAAAGCAGGTCATTAAACACCTTTTTATTCAGTTCCCCAGTTATTCCTTTTGCTAACTTTTTGATCTCCTGAAAAGTATCTCTGATTACTGTGATAACAGACCTATTGAAGTACTACTGCTCACCTACACTTGCATTAATTTGTCTCTAATAACAATGTTTCTGCTGCTTGTCCAAATAGATGGTGTGAATTTTCCCCCTTAGTTGTTGACCTGCTCTGATTTTCCATTGCTCTTGGTTGGTCTCTTTTAGGAAATAAAGGCTTTTCAGCCTCTCCATAGCATCGTCTTTACCTGTAGAGTTCTGCACTTCGCAAAAATAGAAATTCCCCCCCAAGGACAATAATTTCTTTTTCATTTCAGAATTTTGTTTGCCCTATGAAGACTGAATTGATAGCTTTATTTTAACAACCATTATTTCCTCAGTGACTTCCATTTTTATGGAAACATTTTTTTCCTCCTGCATAGATATCGTCAGGTGAAATACCTGCTGTATTGCTAGGAGAAAAATGATTAATAAAATGTAGGTCATGATAGAATAAAGAAAACTGTCATGATTGTTGATGCTTCAATAGGCAATTAAATATGTTCCAGTAAGCACTCCTTGTAGTAACCTGATCCATGGTTGCCGTTTTTTTTTTTTTTTTCNTTTTTTTTTTTTTTTCCTTTGTGTAATGTTATCGAGTTACATGTGATGCAACAGGACAGGTGCTCTGTCTGGGCCCAGAGTACTGAGACAGGCTGTGTGAGTATTGTACTATCCCACTTCCTCTGCTGCTCTCTATTCCTCACACTAAAAAGTACTGGTAAGCGTTCCTTGTCTGAGGAAGTATTTTTTTAAGCGTGCTTGTTTTCAGGTTGGCCATTGTCAATCCATGCTGGCAGCCAATAACCCAACCTAATGAATTCAGGACTGTGCCGAAAGGATGATACATGTCCTGTCTCCCCTTCTAAATTTCACCACACGGTTTCCAAAAAAAAAAAAAAAANCCAAAAAAAAAAAAAAAGAATTTGCAATGATTATTGCTGACTTTTAGTGTTACAGAAAAGCTTGTTGGATTGATGTAGGATTACGCTTTGTAAACAGTATGTATTAAATAACACAAAATGGCGCACAGCTTGAAAATGACCAGGGACAACACCCAAGGTGAACAAATCACTATCCTCATCTGCATCTTGTGTCACTGCTGTAAGTTGGGGTTTGTTTGTTTACTGACAACAGTTTGAAGAACGTCTCTGCGATGTAGGGCATTTGATTTTTTGTGTGTGTGTGCGTGTATGTATGTGCGTGTGTGGCATGTGTGGGTTTTATGGCATCTGTGTAATAACTTGGGAAGGGGTGGGGACCAGAGAATGGCGAGCACTTTCTGCCTTGTTTGCCCACGCTTGATTTAACCTATATTAAGACAATTCTACAACTTTCTTAAATACATCCACATATATACATTCAGTTGTGTGTATATGTTCATTCAAAGTAAGAGCATATATAGTGGAAAACGTAATCAGTGTTTGTGTAATTTAAGTATACACTCTAAAGCAGGGAAGTGAAGTTGAACTTTTTTCTCCTNCCCCCACTGACTTAAGCATGATCACACATCCTGGGTGCAGCTTGCCTTGCCTGTTACTGGTTATACATTGGTAGTTGTACATGTAACACTGGCTCAAAGAGTCCTTCATCCCTCCTTAACTCTTAATGTTGATGTGCGCATTATTGTATGTACCCATGTTAAAATTTTAAAAAAGTAGTGTATTCCAGAAAATTACTCAAAGATTGTACTATGTTTCCAGCATTACCAAGGTACCCGGAGTGGTTAAAACTGTTCTCGCATTTATGGTTTATTAATGGAACCGTAATATACACACATGTATGTATATTGGTATGTATCTAAGTTTTGTCTACCCCAACTTACATTCCCACAAACAAATGTTGCCATTTTTTAGTTCAAGGGAGCAATGTACAAGCAGAGAAGTGTCTTATTATAATAAAGTTATACAGAGAAGACAAACTTAAATAAACTTCTTTTGATTTAATGGAAAATGTACATGTGTATCTCATTCTTGTGTAGATGAAGAATAATATTGACCAACTTAGGCAAGGGAATTGGAGTTTGTCCAAAAAAAATCAATAGTCCTGTATAGGTTTTAATAGTGCACTGTTGTCACATTTTTCCTCTCTAAAGTGTTGAAGTCAGTAATTGGACCCGATCCCTTACTGAAGTAAAAGTATTACTTCAGAAAATATCCTATTATAGTCACATGTAAAAAGCATTTAAATGTAGCTGCCATGTGGACCTGATTTGAACTACTTTATGGACTGTTGGGAGTTCCATCCCAAGCAATCGTCATACTTTATGAGCTTATGTCATGTTTTGCATTTGAAATCTGAATCCACAAAGTAACTATTGTTGTTAGATAAATGTAGTGGAGTTAAAGCTATAATATCTCCTGTTGCAATGTAGTGGAGTAAAAGTAGAAACCTGGACAAAATAGGAATACACAATGTACAGTTTTGATGTATTTGTGCATTACATGTACAAATACCACAAAACTATTTAAGTAAACATACTTGAGTAAATGTACTTTGTTAGTTTCCACCTCTGCTTTTCATAAAAAGTTAATATGTATTAAGTCAAGTGCTAACCAGATATTAAAAACATTTCATAATATGAAGAGGATTGATGGGTAATTGATAATACATGGCTTCCTATAGTTAGATTTATTATATCCTAATAGTATTGATACATACAAAATAGATGCAAAATATGAAAATATGTTAGACTTGATAAAATTCAACTACAGACGAGTTTGCTTCCTATGATTTGATGCAGACTGATACAGTATTTAGATATTTTATCAATTATAGATGGTAATGTTCAAAATAAACAGTGGGTGGCAGCAGTACACCACTGGACGTGTGACCTGCTGAAAAAGGAGAGAAAGAAGAAGAACCGAGGCGAACTGGGAGGTGGTGTCCATCTTATTTACACCCGTGACAACGCTCCATTTTTGATCTGACAGGATTCACAGGCGAATTAAAATAGAAGAAGGGGTAAGCCGACACGACTCGTTACAAATATATGTCGAAACAGTTATAATCAAAGGCACAGACCGCGCCGCAAAGAGTCGGTCTTTCTATTGAGGCCTATTTTCTAACAATGCGCCATATTGAATTTCGTTTTGGGTCTTATCCGCTAACATTAGCCGGTTTAACTTAGCGAGCTAATGTTGGTATTAATAAACGAGTATTATTGCACCGTTATACTTACATTTGTTTTATTTTGACTAAAACACGAATCAATGGGTGCAAAGTTTATTTGGCAACTGCAAATTTAAATGATGTTGATCAAATATAGCATTAGCTAAGCTAGCTAGTTAGCCTCGTCGGCAGGTTTGGACTGTCATCTTTTGCTAATATATCGGCAGTAAAAGCCAGTGTTTTGGCTGTTGTTTTGACTGTTTAATCTGGCAAATTCTTATAATTTCGTTACTGACTACCTATGAACTAATGCTAATTACTACTAACTAATCTGAAGAATACTGGACATCAGGCTGAAAGACATTTAAAGAGTTCATACCGTTGATTTATCATCTGAGTGTTAGCAGACGGCGCTGTATTTATATGCTTGTGTCTTCTAAGACTCCAGACATGAGCAGTTCTGAAGAAGTATCATGGATTTCCTGGTTCTGTGGCCTGAGGGGGAATGAGTTTTTCTGTGAGGTGAGTTCGTTTGTTTGTCTTATATCTTTGTGTATCTCAACTATTCAGGTAGTAAGAAAATTAAGTCTAAAGATGTTGGACTTGTCATTTTAGAGCAGAACTATGTAATGTCTTCATTTGTACAGTAACAAATCCAGAGGAACATATCAAACATGATACATGTCTCTCCTGTTATTGTCACTACACACACACACACACACACAGAGTAACACATAAGCAATTAATCAGCTTTCTCATTCATTCAATTTTCTTGTGATAGGTGGATGAAGACTACATCCAGGATAAGTTCAACCTGACGGGGCTCAATGAGCAAGTTCCCCACTACCGCCAGGCCCTAGACATGATCCTGGACCTTGAACCAGGTCCGTATGCTACATTTATGTCTCCATGTTTTAGCACAGATTACTTCCCAAATGAACATTCTTGAGTTTGAACACAATAGCCAAAAGTATTGGTTCAATATGTTGTTGAATAAGTAGGCTAAGTACAAAATTAAGTAGTTTGTGTTGTGGTTATTGATTGAAGTAAGGGATATTCATCAGCCAACTCACACAACCAGCTGAGAAGGTTAAACAGCCATTAAAAAAGGTGATAAATAATAGTGATTCCTAATTGGTTTTCATCATTTTCTGCTGATGTGCTGCTTTGCTCAAGAATTGAGATTAAAGGAGCAGCACATATTTCACTCAGGAGACTATCATTATTGATCCTGTCTGAAAATCTCACCTCTTGAGCACAATTGCACATTATACCTAAGGAATTAAGATGAGAATCTCAGAAGTCTATTGGTTTTAAGCTCAGCTGGTGTGCTGGAGTACAGTTTTTTTGTTGTTTTTTTCAGAGTCATTGTTCATCATTTCAAAGGATCTTTGATACCATGTGTAACTTATTTCAGTTGCAACAGGTTCTCTGCAGGCTCCCTCAGATCTGCTCCAATTTTCTTTTTGTGCTCTTATTTTCCACGATTCATTGATGCATCGCACTTTGAAAACTGTCAACCTGTGTCCCAGTTTTTAGAAGGAAAAAAAAATGTGACAAGGGTGTTTTCGCTGTTGTATTTTGGTGTTCCCTGTCCCTTTGAACATCTTTCTCACTACTTTGTGCATCTCTGCTAACTGTCAAAACAATGTGAGTATAAAGAAATCTTTTCATTTTTTGGTTTCTGTGTTCAGATGAGGAGCTGGAGGACAATCCCAACCAGAGTGACCTGATAGAGCAGGCAGCCGAGATGCTGTACGGCCTCATTCATGCACGCTACATCCTCACCAACCGAGGCATTGCACAAATGGTATGAACCAGCTGCTTCGGCAAAGTCCTCCGTCTGCGTCAGGATTTGGAACGTTATTTTTTCCTTTACTGAAGAGGAGGAAAATGACTTGCGCAGTGTGAGATTAAAGCTGTTGAACAATGCTGTTGAATTTTGATGCAGGATAGCATCTTTGCATCCAAAACCTAACCCCTTATTGAAGACCCAATGCTCTGGCATATAAAAAGTAGTCGCTGCAGTCAATGTATTTTGTTGAGATTATACCAATATTTTGCAAAACTCTAAAAAAAAAAAAAAAAAAAANAAAAAAAAAAAAAAAAAAACTCTAGACATAGACCATTTTGTGTCAAAAATTATATCAGTGTCATATGATCTTCACACATCTGCAGCCTCAACTTTCAACTTTAAAATACACAGAGAGTGGCAGACCGTCACCAAATACTTTTAAAGGGAGCTAAAACGATTAAAGTCATGAATTGCAGTCTTTGAACTGTTAATTTAAAGGACCATACTGGCAATCGTGCATGTCTGAGCCTAATATATTCAATTTTCATGCATGTTACGTTACTGACAACCATTTCCCAAAGGATAAAACCGTATTTCAGCTTTCCTGATATTTTGCAAAATCTCTTAATCTTTCAAAATCAAATATTCAAGCAATACACCCACCTTAAAAATCAGTGTTCCACTTGCTAATAGTTATGCAAAATTATGAAATTATGGTTGTTTAAATTTTTAAGCTTAAAAATAAAAACGCAGGTCTTCTTTTGGGACTATATTCCCTGGTGGAGACATACATTCACTCTGCGCTTTTTATTGTGCTTAAACGCTAAAATTACGGTAACTTCGAAAAAAACCTTGAATACACGTCTTGTTTGCGATGATGATTACCTATCCCAAGAATGTTTCAACTACCAACAAGTTGATTTTAATAGCGTACCAGAATGAACTGAAACCAATGGTGGTCTGGTTTTAATTCACCATTCCAGTAGTATGCTTTGGGAAATGATTGTCAGTAATGTTATGTGTATGAAAATTGAATATATTAGGCTCAAATATGCACAATAGCCGGTATGGTCCTTTAAAGCTTTTGTCTAATTAAAATGTTTAACTATTGACTCTTATTGTCCTCATTTCTGCTGTAGTTGGAAAAGTACCAGCAGGGAGACTTTGGCTATTGCCCCCGGGTCTATTGTGAAAATCAGCCCATGCTTCCCATTGGTGAGTAAAAAGGTCCATTTTAAAATGCCATTACATATGTTTACAAATGTGTTGTTAAATGTGCTATGTGATATTTAACAAAGAGACGGGAAGATACGGTATATTTATACTTGGTGTTTTACAATGTTAGTAGCATTTTTGTCAGCATAGGTGTCACATTGTGTTTATCACCCAGTGAAATCAATGGTTTGCATGAGTCTGTAATCAACTGTCTCCCACAGTTCAGCTCTGTCTGACTGGCTGACTGGGGCAAACATCTCATTCCTGTCAGGACCGGGCTGCTAGTTTTGCTTGCAAATCTCAATTTACATAGCTGAGATGATGATAATGCTGATGCACAAAGATGATTTAGAGGAACAGTGAAATGCATTTCGACCGTAACTGTGGTTTAGTTGGAACTGTTTTTGTATATTTAAATCCATCCTGACTGTCCCTCTTTCCCTCCGCAGGCCTGTCAGACATCCCAGGCGAGGCCATGGTGAAGCTCTACTGTCCTAAGTGCATGGACGTCTACACCCCTAAATCCTCCCGCCACCATCATACAGATGGAGCCTATTTTGGCACTGGCTTCCCCCACATGCTCTTCATGGTTCACCCTGAGTACAGGCCCAAAAGGCCCGCCAATCAGTTTGTCCCAAGGTCAGTATGGCAGGCCAAGACAAAAGTATTTGGCCATTTGAAGGAGCATACCAGTGATTTTTTTTTTTTTTTTNTTTTTTTTTTTTTTTGTGTGTGTACATGTTTGAGCCCAATAAATACATCACATTTCTGCAAACCATTTTCCACATGCTGCTGGAAAGGTACATTTTAGATTTGTTTTTCCTACCTTCCAGGCAGCCATTAGTTTCAGTTCATTCCAGTATGCTATTAAAATCAACTTACAGAGAATTGAAACACACTTGCGATAGGTAATCCATCACAGTGAACCAAACATTGTTCTTCTCTCAGATGCCTCTCAAATGCTGAAGTGAGCTAACCAAAGAAGTCAGTACTTTTTCTGCTCAACAGGTTTTAGTCTGTGCCACATCGTGTTTCGTTTCTGTGTTTTCAGCAGCGAACCATGAAACAATTTCATTTAGAAGGTGGGGTTGCAGGAGATGTTGAAATGCATGAATGCTCTCTCCCTAAAAGCAAACACAAAACCAAACACAATATAAACAGCTCCATCCGTTCCAGTTTAGTTTGACATCTACTCAGGTTTAGTTTTAGTTAATAATTTCAGCTTTGTCTAGTCAATTTTTTCCATCATAATTTTTTTGATGTTTCTTCCTCATTCTCCAGACTGTACGGGTTTAAGATCCACCCCATGGCCTACCAGCTGCAGCTGCAAGCAGCCTCCAGCTTCAAGAGCCCCGTCAAGGCCATCCGCTAGAGGACAGGACAGAGGAGGATTCACACAGAGACAGAAAGGAGAGATTTATTGTCAGAAGGGGAGGGGTCACCTGCATTTTAAAATGTTCTGCAAGTGCCCCCTCCCCATCCTGAAGACTGTATTATTTGGTTTAGATTAGGGCAAATGAAAACAAAATGTAAAGATTCCGAGTGCGAGCGAGACGTAAAAATGCACAGCCATGATCTTCAACACACACTCACGCAAACACATACAGACGCACACACATAAAATCGACACATGCGACCATACACTTGGGATTCCATGCATGTACCTTATCAAACTTACCAAACATCAGTGCCAAAACTGGAAGTGAGGTAAGAGGAAGCTGAACAGTCCAGAGGCTCCATGTTGCTGCTGTTTACTCAAATTAGCAGAACACTGATTGGAAAATGACACAACCTGGGAAGAGTTTTATGTAGGGCAGTTAGACTGAAAGTTAAATAAACGTCCATCTCTGGCTCTGTTTGTGTTCTGTATTTGGCACAATTTGGTAAACTCTCCATCATTTACAACCAACTCCCCCCCCCACCTGCTCGCTCCATTACCTCCACCGCATGTACGCTCAGAGACAGTTTGGACAGTGGCGACGGGTGTTTTGTAGATTTGGTTACTGGCTTTGTATTCACTCGAAGCCGTGTGTCGCTGTCGCTTACACGCAGCGCAGAGTCTTCTGTTAAATTTGCCTTACGATGAGAAACAACACAGATGGTGTGATTTTTACTTATAGAGAGACCTGTCTCGGAAATCCAGCGATTAGTTTCTTTATGTTTCTTCTGCTGTTAGAGGTGATGTGGTAGAAATAGATCAAACTAAGGTGAATTTATTTCTGAATCATTTGAGACAATTGTTACCAGCCCACGTCGTTTCTCCTGCTGTCTGTGCGCGTCAAACCGCCATCTGTATTGGTACTTTATGAGAAGCAAACAATGTAACTCGTGCTACATTTTCTGAGATGTGTCCCACCGCAGTAGGCGAAGGGCTGCAGTTGTATTGTCGTCCTTTTCTCTTGTAGCTTTTGTCTCCGTCAAGACCGAGGAGACTCAAAGAAAAGAGGAACTTAGGCAATCTGAATCCTTCAGCTCACTCCACCACTGCACTGACTTTCCCCACGTTCTCCACATCTCTCTTTGGTTATTTATATTAAGGTTTAGCGACAGAACACCAGGTGCTCCTTTGTTTCCGACACACACACTCGGTGACCTCCATTATTCGTTTTCCTGTATACGTTTGTGATTTGAACAGATTGCTTGAATATGTTTTTGATTTCCTGAAACAAGAAAGATGGTATTTATGTGTCCAGATTTTAACTAATGTCCATCTGTGTCATTGTCTTTCTGCTACTGTGGAAGGGTGAGCAGGATTTAGAATTCTCAATAAACTTCTATTTTCTTTTCATACTTTTATTGTTGTTGTTTTGTTTTTTTTGTTTTTTTACAGACTGCTGTTCCACAACCGACCACGTGGTGTCAATGTAGAGCTTCAAACATTTAAGAAAAGCCTCATTTTTGTATGCTGAAATATTCCCAACTGGATTGAAGTTTTAAATATGAAATGAACACAGGAAATCCATGAGGTAGAATTTGTTCATATAACTGAACCCAGAGTTTCCAAGCAGCCATCATAACAAAAGATTATCAGAAAGGTGTATGTGTTTTTGAGCTTAAAGGATAGGAAAGATTGCCTTTGCTGAAGGAGGGGCTGATGGGAGAAGTGTCTGGGTGTGGTTGCAGCAACATTTCACATGACTAACTGCCTTGGTACGACAAATCCCAAAAACTCTGCACAAAATCAGGATGGTAAACCTTCCATCTGGCTTCAGTTTGCAGAAACCTTTTAATAATTATCTTTAATCAAATGGATATAATAACAAATAAGCAAAAAAAAAATCACCTAATCTAAAAATATCAGTATCAAATATACATACTAGTCTCATAAACATAACAAACTGAGACAAACAAGCAGCAGACACTGGTATGATTTCTTGATGTATGACTCATGAATCGTTGTTTTTCCCTGTGTGTTGGCAAAATAAGTGGCAGGGCTGAGTGTGTCTTCATGTGGCTGTGCCCTGTCAGTTTTTCCAGGGAGAGAGAGGGGATGGGAGGAGGTTCCTTCATGACTCAGTAACCTCAAACCACAGCATGGAACCAGTTTTTCTCCTCTTCCTCCTCTTCTTTTGGTGACTCCTTTCAAGTCTGTGAAGAGGAAGCCCCCTTTTAGTGTGTGAGAGGGGGGTATGCCTGTCCATCTTTGTGTGTAAATTTGTGGCTGAGTATTGGAAGGTGTGTTTTTGAACACTTTTGGTGCAATGAAAAGGGTACATTTGACATCAAATGGTTTTAGTTTTGTCATTCAGCTGCTCACAGTCATGTGAAATGTTTTTCCTCCGCTTTGCCACACCCTGAGGAATATTGCACCATTTTCCTCTTAACTTTTTGGAATGCCTTTGTAACTAATCCATCTAATAAGAAAAAATATTGTAACCACAAATACCACACACAGAAACATTCCAGAAATCTGTAGCTTGCTTGCAGCATGTGATGTTCAAGCCGAGATGGGAAAAATCTAATATGCTTTATTAAAAATGTATTAACCTGAAGTTGAGGGTCACAGAAAGATAATGTGAACAGAAAACATTACACCAATTTGAATAAGCTTCTTAATTACCTTATTGTCCTTGCTGGAACTGATTGGATTTAAGATAAGTTTGTCTGTTTTCTCCCACTCGCACTCTTTGTCCTTCCAGTGACATGATTTGAGAAACACGTCATAGATCTGAGGATCCGTGGGCAACACAATGGAGGCATTTCACTGGGCCTAAACAGCCTCCCTCTCACTGAAGAATTTCAAAATGATGACTCTGAAAATGCCATTTCAAGACTTTTTTTCCCCCAAAATCATATCTCTTTAAGACACACACAAGAGGTAAGCAACAACAAATCCTCGTCCCAGCAGTCTTTGTGTCATTGTGGTGATGAGGAGAAATAAACTGTGAAAGTCTGAGTCTGAACCCATGACTCCAATAAGTCAAAGTAGCAGTCAAAATCTAAATGATTTTGTCTTTTTCTACAAGAATATTTGCAAAGCTGACTAAGAAACATGCTCTGGGATACACCGGGCAAGACGAAACATGCATGTATGAATGGTGATATAACTCAGACAATTCCCTCCCTGTTTAGAACCATTTGTTCTGCCTCCACCAAGGATGTTTTCACCCGTATCTGTTTGTTTGTGCCAGCAGGATTACTCAGAAGTTACAGATTTTGATTAAACTTTGTGGAAGGGTGGAATATTTCCCAAGCAAATAATAAATATATATATATATATATATATAAAATTTTGGTGCAGATCTGGATCCAGGGGCTGATCCAGGAATTGTTACAAATCATTTCTTAACTTTGATAGGGTGTTTTCAGATATTTTTTTGTCAACTTCCTCAAAAGTAATACACCAAGCTTAATTATCTCAGGCATATTTATCCAATGACAGACTATCAACAGGTGCAATTAGGTGTACAGATACACTTTTAAAAAGTAGAGTTTCTCATGACTAATAATGCTATTCATATTATTGTTATACCTGTTTCTTTCTCTTTAGGCCAGCATGATGGACAGTAGTTACCATTGTTACCTCTCAGCAAGAAGGGTTTGAATCCTTTTCTGTGTGGGGTTTCCATGTTCTTGGCTACTGTGCCAGGCTGTGGACCTGGAGCTGGTTCCTGGGAGCCGCATTATGGCCGCCCACTGCTCCTAATAGGATGGGTCAAACACAGAGGATGAATTTCCCCTCAGAAGTGTGGGATCATTAAAGAAAACATATTTGTTAGATTCTAAATCTACTGGATAAGCTGAAGTAAGTTTGAGAGCCCATAGACAGATGAGACTCCAAGATGTGATGCAGACCTTTTATTTTCTCAATTTTCTTTGAATATGCTTGCTTTCAGGATAATCATTCTCTGTTTGTATCTCTCCTGTGTCTGTGGTTTAAACCTAGGAGGTACACGACACAGCAGAGAATCAGAAAAAGAGAACAAAGGGACTTGTAACTCCCCAATCAGGGTAAATTGTCATACCTGTTCTGATCAGTTTCCTCTTCACACAATAGTGCTTGCTCTTCCCTTTCTAACAATATTATTAGCACAAAACAAATGTTGTCTGGGCTTGGCGGAGGTATGTGCTCTAATGCCCTTGTGGTTTCACTCACTGAGCTCAGACTGGCAGAAGTGACCCAGTTTATCTTGATTATCCATCCATCCATTTTCTATACCCTTTTGTCCTGTTAAGGGTCATGGAGGGCTGGAGCAGTCACAGGGCGAGAGGCAGGGTACACCCTGGACAGGTCGCCCGTTTATTGCAGGGCTGACACATAAAGACAGACAAACTCATTCACACTTACAGCCAATTTAGAGTTGCCATTTCACCTGACCTGCATGTCTTTGGAGGTGGGAGGAAGCTGGAGCACCCAGAGGGAACAAGACAGACAAACCAGACACGGGAAGAACATGCAAACTCCACACAGAAAGGACCTGGTCGGACTTGAACCCGGGACCTTCTTGCTGTGAGGCGACAGTGCTAACCACTGAGCTACGATGCCGCCCTTTATCTTGATTATTTAATTTCAAAGTGATAGACAATAATAAGAGTTTTGTCATTATTGTATGATTCACTCTTCAGCACCAAACTGCTTTACAAAAGAAGTTGCTGCATCATGTCATCAGGTTCAGCTTTGGAAATATAATCACATTTTGCACAATGACACAATGGGATTCTGAAAAACTGCAAAAAATAAATAAATAAAATGAATTTGAAGTATTGAATACAAAGTTCTAATCACTGTTCACTCTGAGTCACTTTAAATATGATTAAGATGTCTCTGTGCATGCCTTTTTTTTTCCCACACGTGTTAAAACATGTGGACAGTTACGACACTTCTAAAATGCATTTCACTACAATAGACCTGCAGCACCTTTGGGGAGCTTTTGTTGAGACTCACAGGTGTTTGACTGATTCAGCTCTATGGTTATCGGATTACATTACACATTGCTGTATTGCACTGCATTATCTAATAATGTGCTCTCCCGGGAAAATATAATAAAGTTGAATTAATGATTTTTTGACACAGTCTCAACCGAAATGCAATATTATGAGGTTCATACAGATTGTATCTACTAAAGGTGCTGTTTTATTTCATCATACTGTGGAGGTGTTGCACCCCTGTATTTAGTCTGGTGTCTCTTGCATGTCTCCTGTACTTTGTAAATGTACTATGGCCTTCAGTAGCAGGTAACTGAGATCTATTCTTGACTGCTGCCTCAAGCAAAACCTGGAAAACGTGAATGTTATTTGAGAACTGAAACTGCCTTTTCTTTTACAGAACATGTTTGTTTGTCAGGAGCAAGGACAAACGTTTCTGATAACTGATGATGTACAAAGACAACCATGCCCCCGTCCTAAACTTGACCCTTCTAAATCCATTAATTTAATTTTTATAATTATTGTTTTAGTTTCAATTATCTTATTATATAATGTCACTAAGATAAGGATTACATCACATAATATTATATTGCATATCCAAAACAGAAACTATTTCCAACCTAAATAGTGCACACATCCCACATCCTGCCAGTTTACCTCTAAAATTGTAAAAATAGATAACTAAATAAAAGTTGGAATGATATGGAAGGTTAATATTCTTATATGATCCTTGTTCAAGTGACATTATATGATGGAAAGATCACAATGAAAATAAAATATTACAGAATGGGAACATGGTTGTCTTCATCCACTGCAAACGTCATTATTATGATCTCATAAAATAACCAATAGAACACATAACTGTTTTACAGGCACTATTATACATGAATTATAGTCTGCATAGTCAGTGTTCTGTGCCAGAATAGTTTCATTATATCACAATAATTTCAGATTCTCTGTAGAAATTTACAGTTTAAGTCACTTCAAGTACACTACAGGCCAGAAATTTGAGGCCACCCCCAGATTTGGTATGACCAGACTGTAGCAAGTTAATCCCAAAATGATCTGGGAGAAGGCAGACAGCAGGCTATTAAACAAAATGTTAAGCAAGGGAGTTGGAACACAACTGGGAGTATCAGTGAACTAATGCAAACTGGGCGTGCCTTCATTAAAAAAAACATTTCTTCAGCCATAGTGGCTACATAATGTGCTCTTGTTGACAAATTCTTCTTGAAAACTAATTAANTTTTTTTTTTTTTTTTTTTTTTGTCTGTGGTGTGGCCCCAAACTTCTAGCCTAATGTACCACTGGGGGTGTATAACAGTTTGAGAACCACTTCCATAAAGAAACTTTTGAGCGCCACAGAATCCCTGAGAATATTATAATCATACAAAATGGCATAAAAATGGATGTAAAACTCAACAGGATGACCATAAAATCACTTTTGAGTGCCATAAAAACACCATTTGGCAATATTTTAGTGACACAGCGGGGATTTAAAAAGTCACGAAAAAAAAAATTAACCCACATTCTCACACACCTTGTCCTCGTTAGAATTAACCGTCTGCCCACCTGAGTTGAAAAGGAAAGGGGTGGAAGTGACAGATCGCTTCCTCTGATTGGATAACGGTGACGCTTGCGATGGGAGGTGGAAGGTTATAAATATAGGGATGGCGAAAAATGTTTATTAGTTCAACATTATAACGGTTCGTACGCAGTCGTACACTCCCTGAGGACTTCCCGACGACTTTACTCTTATATTTCTTCCAAGATGAACAGAATAATCCTCCAGATCTTTGTAGCTGGAATCTGCTTTGCAGTCGGTAAGAAAATGGAAAACTGAGTTATAATTTCCTATTGACTTTTTTTTTTTTTTTTTTTTTTTGCATTGATTGTTTTTTGGCAATTTAAAAGTTTTTCGGCTATAAATGATAGGTTTTATATATATTGTGAGGAAATTTTACTATAATATTCCTGTTTTTTGTCAGTTTATAGTGAACTCCTTGTACATATTAAGAAACTGTTTCCTATCAAAATCTTTGCACATAAGAGCAGGAGTGATGCAGTTTATTGTGGTGATATGAATATGTGTGAGCACTGATAAAGACTATGCCTGCAACTTTCCACCAACTTATTTTTCTTGAGAGATAAGTGGAACAGAACCTGTCAAACACGTTTTGGAATTAAAAAAAAAAATCTCTAATATTTGATTATGCTTTTATTTTTTTCCCCTGACGGAAGTGTGTGTGTGTGTGTCCTGCTTATGTTTTACGTTAACTGGCTGGGGGCTGTTGTCTTAAAAGGGTGTGTTCTTGACGTACGTCAAAACTGCAGATGGGCCATTCCGCCAAATGGGTGCCATTTGCTTGTAACTCTTTCAATTTAAAATTTATTTTTTATTTTTTTTCAACACTGAATCTAATAACACACAT